>CM075779.1:54748284-55348284 GCA_037974665.1 Ehretia macrophylla
TGGTAAACCCATCTGTAACAAATGTATCTCCACCTGATTGTTTTCCAGTCTCGGGCCTAAAAAGATAACAACACAAACAATATGCAGCATCTTTTGCTATGTTGTACTCCAACCAATTGCTAAATTCATTGAACCAGGGGGAACAAAATTTTCTAAACCTATCCCCAATTTTTCTCTTAGGAAAATCATGATGACGAGGTTGGCATGGTCCTTTTTGTAAGTAGTATCTCCGTATTTTATCCTGATCATTAGGATGATAAGATGAAATTTTAGGGCGTAATCCAGGATCTGCTTGTAGATCTTCTAAATTGATCTCAATTCGAGGTTGCTTTGAATAATTTTGTGCATTATCTTCACAATTCATTTCATTAAATTCGGAAGGTTGTTGCTCAGAAACTGATTTTCTTTTTAGATATTTATCCATCAATCCAAAACTCAATAAGCTGTGGATTAAAATAACAATTGATTAGTAGTACTTTGAGCAATTATTTATCATAATGTCAAGTTAAACAATATTAATGTCTCATATCATTAAGGTAATAGGTTTCATATTATCCTATTTACTTTTCACCAAACTGATCTATATAACTATATCATAACTCCTAAGAAGCTTAATGTTGATTGATTGCTATATTTCAAATGGACATTAAAGAAACAACTACTTTCATATACCAAAAGCAATGGCAAAGCAAATAAAGAAAAAACAATAATTTTCGGATACCAAAACAAATTCCACATTTCAGTTAAGTTAATAAGCATTTAGCAGATCACTCTATTTTAATATTATTACCATTGTAGATAACAACCAACCCTTTCATCATGATATGGACCATTACTCAAAGAATAAATAAAAATAATTATAAACAAGTTAAAATACAGAGAAAATTAAAACTATAATATCTAAAAGAATAAAATCAATAATCAACTATTATAACTAAAACTAAAAATGATAAATAAAAACAACTACAAGTAAAACTAATAATAAATAACTATAAGTATATAACTAAAATAAAAATTAATAATTATAAACAAAAACTATAATTAATCCAGACATATTAATAACAACTAAAATAAATAAATAAACAAACAAGTAAAATTAAACATCCATACAAATAATAATTACAAGTAAACTTTTTATTTCTTTGTGTTAAAAAAAAGACTCAAACCTTCTATTGTCAAGCCGGGGAGGGGGGGTTGTATTGCTGTTAGTTCAGATTGTTGTTGCCGTCGTCGTTGCCCGTTGCCCGTTGGTGCTTGCTGTGATCGTGAGATGGTGGGTTTGCTGATGGCCTGTGCAGTGGCAGAAGACATAAAAGTTAAGAGTACATAAACTTTTTTTTTGTTTTTGGCCATACCGATATAGAAGATAGACTTAGGATAAAATTATTTTTTTTTAAAAGTCAACTTGAGCATTGAAGTTGATTTGACATGAAGTGAAAACTTGCAAGCGTGGTTTTGACAAAAAAAAAATGTAGAGGCTTTGGTAATGACAGGTACGTGAATTTGCAGGAAATATATATATATATATATATATTTTTTTTTTTTTTTAAATGCGAATTTACTAAAATACCCTCACTATGTGAGGGATAAGCCAGGGTGTGCATGTGCACACCACAGCTTCAATGTGCCTCCGCCCCTGATTTCTTGTTAGTTAAGATTACAAACATATGTTGTTAAGCACTTAGCATAGTTTTCTGTAGTCAAATGGCTATTAGATTACCACCTCATAGTCTAAAGGCATGATTCGATTTTTGTCTTTAATTGAATAGAAAACACGGTTTAAACCCCAGCTAAACTATCAATTTAAATTGTTAGGTAATGGTTTATTATATTTATATATGGTGTTTGACTATAACATTGAAAAATTATTTGTCACAGAAGTATGGTTGATGCACTGTCATTTGGAGCGACATGTAAGCTGGGGGATGCAGACGGTATTTATTGTGAAAAATGGCAAACGCCCTGAAGAGAAAATGATGCCTCCTCCTCCAAACATGCTGCGATGTCCATCCTAAAGCAAATTCGTTATAACTTACCTTATATGTTGAAGATCATGTGGAAAATTAGGCAATGGTCTGATTCATTTAGCAAAATTAGCTCAATTTATGCGTTCTTTCATTTTTTTATTTACCTTGTGTTGAAAATTTATTTTGTAATTGCAATTTATGTATAAGTGTAATTGTTGTTTCAAGGATTTGAATAAAGTTTCTTGCTCTCTTGAACCTTCCTCTTCCTTTGTTTTTTTTTAAAAAAGCGAATGCTTTTTGATCCAATATGGCTTCTCACGAAGGATGAAAACCTAACTTTTATATATAGTTTCTTTTGCAATAATAATAATTATTATTACTATAAAAATAAAATAAAATTTAAGAAAAATAAAAAAAATAATAACAAAAAAAACATTAATGAAATAAAAATAAAATAATAAAAAAATAAAAATAAGAATAAAAATAAATTATCATTATTATAAAAACAAAAATAAAAATAACAATTGTTGTCATTATTATAAAAACAATAATAAAACTTAAAATTAAAATAAAAATAAAAATAATAAAAAATAGTAAGATAATAATTTTAAAAATAAAATAATAATAATAATAATATTTATAATAATAATAAATATAAATAATAAATATTATTATTATTATTATTATTGTTGTTGTTGTTGTTGTTGTTGTTGTTGTTGTCGTGGTTGTTTATTTTGTTTATTATGCTTACGTTGTTTACGGTTATATCCATGTTTATTTTATTCTATCACTATAATTATAAAAGAGCAATCATGTCATATTATATAAGTTATTCATATTACTACTCTTGTATACTGACTACCAAATATAGGTTTGGAATCAATATATTTATTCCTATATTCATTTCTAGAGCATATCAAGCATGTCATTCCAATTCGCAAGTTTATTCTATTCTCAGTTTTATTTCATTCTTTAACTCATTATATTCATGTCCAAATTCATTTTACTGTACCAATAACTACCTAACAAGCTAGAAGATAGGGAGTAGGAATGACAACAAGTCAAGTACCCGCTAAAATATGTGAAACCGAACCCAAACCCGGTTAGTGTTATTCTTCACCGAACTCAACCTTCAACCTTCAACCTGCAACCTAAATAATAAATAATAATATTATTATTATTATTGTTGTTGTTGTTGTTGTTGTTGTTGTTGTTGTTGTTGTTTATTTTGTTTATTATGCTTACGTTGTTTACGGTTATATCCATGTTTATTTTATTCTATCACTATAATTATAAAAGAGCAATCATGTCATATTATATAAGTTATTCCTATTACTACTCTTGTATACTGACTACCAAATATAGGTTTGGAATCAATATATCTATTCCTATATTCATTTCTAGAGCATATCAAGCATGTCATTCCAATTCGCAAGTTTATTATATTCTCAGTTTTATTTCATTTTTTAACTCATTCTATTCATGTCCAAATTCATTTTACTGTACCAATAACTACCTAACAAGCTAGAAGATAGGGAGTAGGAATGGCAACAAGTCAAGTACCCGCTAAAATATGTGAAACCGAACCCAAACCCGGTTAGTATTATTCTTCACCGAACTCAACCTTCAACCTTCAACCTGCAACCTGCTCGGGTTTAAGATTCTCTTACTAAACCCCAACTCAATAAATGTTTTAAAACCTACAAGTACTCTACTCGAATAGATAATAAATAAAAGAATTCTATTTAAATGGAAAATATCCTAAAAAATGTTTTAAAAAAAACTGAAATATTAATTCAATAAAATGTAGAACTAATAGTAATAACAATTAGATTATTCCTACTAAAAGAAAAGATAAACTCAAAAGAAAAACAAGAAGATGAAGATGAAGAAAAATTCTAACTGCATATCCTCAATTCAAAGAAAAACAGATGAAGATGAAGAAAAATTCTAACTGCATATCCTTGATTCAAAGAAAAGAATGTTGAATTATTTAACATATTAGTGTCATAGTATTGATTTGTCATAATGTTGAAAAATTCTAACTGCATTTCCTCGATTCAAAGAGAAACAGTGGTTGGTGAACTTATTGTCTATCCAAACAAAGGAACAACTTATCCTTTTTCCTTAGCCTTACAGAGAAGTGCCTATCATACTAGGTATGGAAACATTTCTCTCCAATATTTGCAAGTTTACTAGATCAAATAAGTTTTAGGAATGTCTTTGATCCTTCAAATATTGGATAGAATGATTGATTCTAAATTTTGGAATGAATTATAGAAGAGTGGTCAAAAAGTGATATACAGACGGTTCTTGATAAATTTCTTAAAACTGGAGGAGATGCTATCAACTCTGATACTTACCTAAAAAAGGGGCAACCAAGTGATTTATATCTATGCTCACAACTAGGTTAATATTTTCTTTCTTTATGGCTAAAGCCCCTTTTGAATCAATAAATATAAATATATATATATATATATATATATATATATATATATATATATATATTTTTTTTTTTTTTTTTTTTTTCCTTCTAAAATGCTACTACTATTTGTTTTTTTTTTTCCTTTTTTATATTCTCATTGGTAAATTTGAAAAAACAATTGATTATGGATTCTCTCTCCGTATAACACCTTGAGATATCATCCCTTCGACATTGACATTGCAAAAAACAAAATAGATGATCAGAGTATATTGTTATATATATTGTCATATTATCCTCCCCCTGATCTATTCTTTTTTTTTTTTACACGATTTTTATCTTCTACACAGATAATATATTCTGAACAAAGTTTATGCCGGAAAATAACAAAATAAAACAAAAAGTTTTAGTATAATCGATCTACAAAGGAGGATAATATGACGTGCATGTATATAATAATTTGAGTTTAATAAAAAGATGGAAACTGTTGAAAGAAAAAGAAAAGAGAAATCATAGAGAGAATATATATATATATGTTGATTGGAGATAATAGAAGTTACCACCAATAATGGCACAAGAAGATATGAAAAGATAATGATTACATATTAAAATCTTGGTGTTAAAAAATACAATAAGAGTGCCTATTTATAGGTCTCATAACTTGATGATCAATATTAATAGAGAACCTATTGGCTGATGTATAAAAAATTCAATAAGTCTCTCAACTGCAACTTATGCTCGAAAGAAACAGAAAGAGGGAGACTACCTCCAGGAAGTTTAGTGAACTTGTCTGCCTTCCCCTCCTTCTGAGTTGAGAAAAAAAAAAAAAAAGATTTTCGTGGCCGTAACCGATTCCCCGAATCTGTGAACAACATAAGCTTTGTTCGGCCGCGAATCGACATACTTTAAGCTTACTATAAGCACATTAGTGGCGTGTATGGAGATGATTTTCCTGATTTTCCACCATTGCCTTTCAATTACACTTCAGATTTTCGTTCTCTAAGTATGACTAGGCCTGATCACGGAACGGAGGTGAAAGTACTCGAGTATAATTCTACCATGGAGCTTGATTTTCAAAATACAAATTTGGTTGCAGGAACAGACCATCCAATGCATTTACATGGATATAGTTTCTATGTGGTTGGTTGGGGCTTTGGAAACTTCGAAAGAGAAAAAGACCCTTAAATTATAATCTTGTTGATCCTCCTCTGCAAAATACAATTGTCATTCCTAAGAGTGGTTGGACAGCAATAAGATTCAAGGCAAACAATCCTCGTACCGTGATCAATCAGTATCTTCAATATTTTTTGTCAGAATGGCAATCGAAAGGCAATATTCGTTTTTTGTTTTCAATTGGATAGAATCTTACACTATTTGCTAACTTAAGTTCTGATATTGTATTAAATTATTACTTTATTTAAAAATTTAAACTATTAGATAATAGTTATTTATTATATTTATGTATTGCCTTCAACAATAACTGACTTGAACAATAATGAAAATTATTTTTCACAGGAGTATGGTTGAAACGACATGTACAATGGGAAATGCAGATGGTATTTATTGTGAAAAATGGCAAACGTCCTAAGGAGAAAATGTTGCCCCCTCCTCCTCCAAACATGCCTCGATGTCCACCCTAAAGCAAAGAGTTTCAATAGATAACTTACCTTCTTTGTCGAAGATGTGGAAAATTAGGCAACGATTTTGTTCATTTAGAAAATTAAATAAGCTCAATTTTTGTGTTCTTTCATTCATTTATTTACCTTGGTTTGAAAAATTAATTTACAGATATGTAATTGTTGTTTCAAGTCTTTGAATAAAATCTCTTGCTTTCCTCGAACCATTTCAATTTCCTTTTTTCTATGTTTCAAAAGGACGTAAAAATAGGGATCAATATTGTGATTAAATGAAGAATTTACTAGGTAACCCGAAATTTATATTGCTGATGTTGGATTTTGGATCTGGATTACCCAATATAAGTTGACCAACCTGACTCATTTGTGGGTTGTGGGGAGTTATTTGTAATTGTCCATCTTCGGATAACTCCTAATACATAAGAAAAAAAACAGGTATATTCCCTTTTTTCTTAGATACCGGCACACAAAAGGCAAGAAAATACTTCTCTCTCTTTCATTAAATACTCTCTCAAGATTTCTTTCTTTGTCTAGTACTAAAATTTTAAACTCGCAATAAAAATTAATATCATAAGTTTCAAGATAACTATTTTAAGCTTTAAATTAATTCATTGATCCAATATTAATTACTCCAAACTTTTATTAATCATTAAAAAACTCACTTATAAATCACTTACTTATTATATCTTCTATTTCGACATTAAGGTATGTTTACCAAGAGAAAAGCTACAGACTGGCTACAGGATGTTCAGCTATAACACATGTGGTGAACCCTACATGCACTTTCACATCATCTATCGGATTGAAAAAATTCCCTTTTAACAATAAAAATGGTGTTCAATATTCTTGAAAGAATATGCAGCTGTAATATAAAAAAGTGCACCAGAAATTTAGGAGGAGCCTAGTAATAAGTTACTAATCCGACAATTAAAAGATCAAAATTCAAATTTTAAGGAGTAAACGACAAACATAATAATAATAATAATAATAATAATAATAATAATAATAATAAGGGTGCACGAAAAGTCACATTACATTGCTCGATATATGCAAAATGGGTCTCATAATGCAATCCACGAGCCGACCAAACTGCTAACGGAATGTCATATCTGGAGGCCCCTCGAGGACTTTAAAATTTGGCTTCATTCTCCGCAAAGTTAGTCTTTGCCTTTCTCTTTCTCATCATAATTTGTTTGCTTCTCTCACCTTTTTAATCAATTGTCTCCCATTGTTAATAGCTTTTCCCTTCATAATCATAACCTAACCCATAAGGCGGCTTTCAAGTAAGAGATTATGTTTCTTTATATTATGACTACTATCATTGTATTATAACTAATCAGTCACCAACTCCCATGAACTTGTAAAAAATTGCCACCAAATTGTCCTTTGAGCTAATTTTATACTTAATTTGCCCCATGTAACTAGCATCACATGGCTCCGGAGACATGGTTTAACAGTTGTGGGGTAAAATCACTTTTATAAGGTTGCGGGTTCGACACTTCCTATTGTTCTAGAGTTGTGTCATTGATTGACCTGGTACATGTATGGGAGCACATTGCTACACACAGAAATTTACTAGTTAGTGGTCGAGTTCCGTCAGCTGAATTTTCACATCATCCATAAAAACTAGTAACACATGAATTTGATTACCAAGAGGGCTCATGGATATTCACAGTAGATATTAATCATTTGATCTTGATGTGATATTATAATGATTCAAGTTTAATTACTCATCTCTTAACGCATTGAACCTAATGATCAATTCGCTTTAAAATGATTAAAATTGTGTTGACAATTAATAGTTTAGAAACCAAGTTATTATAAATTGAACACGTATTTTTTACAAAAACTATATAAGACAGAGTGTTACAAAGCAAGAAATTAGGTCATACAGCTGAACGAACCTATGTCGTAATCGTCAAAGGAAATAAATATGAATGAACGGATAACTTAATGATAATATCTTAGTTCATTAATGAACTAAAGTCCTGAATCACAGCTGAAACACTATGCTTTGTTTTTTGGGTCTTTAACAAGTAAGATGATTCTCTAACTGTAATGTAATCACAGAGCAATTTTAATCTAAACAGAAAAAATATAAGCATATTTGTAATTTGTGATATACTAAATTAGAAGTATTGAGTTTCAAAAGTTTCCTCTCAGCCTCTCAGGTGCTTGATTTAAATGTTCAATGTAGGTATATGAAAACCACCTTTGGTCGTTACCAAAAAAAAAAACCACCTTTGGTCCTCTGCTAAAGTTAATTAAGCCAAAATAGAACTAAAGAAATTTGAATAAGAATGTTATAATAGTTCTTGATGATTGAATGAAAAAAAAAAAAAAAGAAGAACTTATAATAGTTGTAAAAGATAACAGAATTCTTGGAATACTTCCAGTTTTCACCAATTAAAAAAAAAACTATGTCACTATGTCTCCCTACGAATAAGATACTTTGTGCATGTTTTGAAGTATTCTTATTTTTTTGTTTTGTAAAATAGTTTTTGAGAACAGTTTCCAAAAATAATTTTTATAAACAAAAGAACAAAACAATTGTTTGAGTAAAATTGTTCTCTAAACAAGTTTTAATGAAGATACCCTTTGAATTATATATATTAAAATTTTTTAAAGAATTAGAATTTTTTTATAAAATTAATTAAGATAAATTAATATGATTGATTATTAATTACTTATTTCAATTAATAAATTAAAAAAATTTAATTAAAAAAATAAATTAATTAATTAATAAGTATAATCTATTAATTTTAAACTAATAGTTTTAATAAATTAATAATAATTAATCACTATTAATTAATTAATTGATTAATATTATTAATTTATTAATCATTTATTTTTTATTTATTAATTATATTTTTATTAATTATTAATTGAGTTAATAATTAGAAATTAATTTTTAATTATTAAGTTGGTTAATAATAATTAATATAAAATGAGTTCAGGGGTGTTGGGGGAGAAAGGTGGGGAGAACAAGAATACAAGAAAACATCTAAAATGTGTTTTTGTTTTCTTGTTCTTGAAAATATATTTCTCAAAACAATTTTCTAAAAACAATCACAAAAAACAACTCTATTCAAACAAGTTTTTTATTTTTTTTATTTTGAAAATAAAAAAATAAATTGTTTTCGAAAATACTTCCAAATAGGACCTTTTATATCCGTTGAACTGCCTAAAAGTTTTATTTAAATTAGCATTTCTATTGAAAATTATTGTTTCTAGTTAATGAAGGCCGCACGTCACATTTTATTATCCTTATTTTGTTTCAATAGGAGTCAATATTTTTGGATGTTTAAGATCTAGAAATTCTTGTTCTTTTTTAAGGTTGAACATACGGTAAGAAATGGTTTATGTTTAAGAAGTCGAAAATAGTACTGGCTAGACATGTTTTTTCAGTTTGAATTCTCAAATCTTTTGCTTCTTGAATGGTGGCGAACAATGATGCTTGCTTGGCAAGAGATGCCCGCCCGTGGGGTCCACAATTAGTTAATATTGTTTAGCTTGGTCTTTTAAGGAGTTTAGTAACTAATGTACTTCTCAAAGATGTTGGCTTTTGATTAGTTCACCCTGACCGCTTACTTAGTTTAAGTGTGAGCTGCAACTGATTATGGGCTTAGAATTTGAGTTCAACAAATTACTAGGCCTCATCGCGTATAATTAGTTAGATACATCACCTTCTGATTAATTAGGTCGGGTACAATTGTCACTTTCACTTTAAAATTATCACCATATCATTCAAACAATTGTCCCTCAATTTGCTCACATATGAAGGGAAAAACTATCTTCCCACATGATACCACAAATTCCAAAACAACCTTATAAAATTTTGAGGTACTTTCACATAGGTCTGATTAATTTGAAGATAGAGCCTATTTTTTTTTTTATGACAAATAACTCACTCTATAAAATACTGCATTAAATCCACCCCAAAGCTATAACTCAAATGGTGTAGTGGTCATGACAATGCGTGTTTCAAGTCAGTCAATAATAAGTTGCATGACAACACATATTTCAAGTTAGTCAAGGGATAAATAATCAATATTTTTTTATGAAAAAATATAGTTTTGAACTTGAGACCTTGGACAACTATGTGATGAGAAAGCATAGTTTTGGACTTGGAGCCTTGACTACTATAAGTCACTAACCGACAACTCAATATATGACAATATTTGAGATGGAAAGGCATAACTTTAAGTTTGGGACCTTTAACTATAACATTTTACTACTCCACCCAACAACTTTTGGAGGCAAAATGAAAGGAATAGTTAGTGGGGCATTCTGAGAATTAAACTTGGGACCTTTCACACCCTAAGCTAAAAATGTACCACTAAACCAAATGCCCAAATATAAAATTAAAACCCATATATATTTCTTAATAAGTATCAAAGCTGAAAATGATTTAAAACTATTGTGCCCTCTTAAACTATGAAGGTAGGATAATATATATTCATACATATATAGTATACTCAGTTAAAATCTTTATTGTACCATGATCGACCATCATATTAATAAATAAATGTATCTTTGAGCAATTTTTATTTCGATAAGACTTTTAGTCTGGTAGTCAAACTCCATCCCCATATCCATTTTTCTTTCTCTCAAAGCGTTTGGGTTCTCTCTATTGATAATTGGCGGCCACCATCTCCTTGAGGGTAAGCTCTAACAGATGCAGCTAATTGGTCGAGGAGCCTATCTCCTTTCTAGTAAGTGACTCAAATGATGATTTGAAGCTTTGTGACTCTAAGTTAGGATCCCTCCGCTTTCGTCAGGGCGGATCCATTAATTTTTATTAGTGGAGTTAAAATATTATTATTTTTAAATTTTATGAATATATTTTTTTTAATGGAGTTAATTAATTTTTTAACTAGAAATATATTAATTTTTTAAAAAAATACATAAATTTTTTATCATTTTTTATGAATTAGTGGGAGTTACAGATCCCACTGCCCCCTAATACATACGTTCCTGGCTCCCGTTCAACCACTCCCATCCCACCCTACCTTCCCCTCCCCTCCTTTCCCCTCCCCTCCCCTCCCCTCATCCCCAAAATTACAAGTCTTTGACTAGTAAATATAATTTAGTCAAATGTCCCGATTAAAACTTGATTCTGATTCTACTGACGCAGTTTCATCTAACTTGTCAATGGCTTCGGCTCGATGCTACAATGACATTTACCCTACCTTCTCAATTCCAAAACTCTCCGTCCACAATTTAAAGAAGTGGACTTCAAAAATTTAAAAGAAGAAAAATGATTGTTTACATTTGTTTAAAGAAGTCAAATGCCTTCTCAACCAGTCTAATTGTTCTCCAAAAATTCAAATGATTGTTTACATTTCTTTAAAGAAGTCAAATGATTGTTTACATTTTGCTGCTTCGGTTACCAGCTTAATTGTTCTCCAAAAATTCTGAAACTCCACAGAAATGTAGTTTATCGAATGTAGATGGGTTTAGCCTACGGATCTCAATTCGGAGTTATATTCAATAAGATATAACCTCTACAAAATCATTACGCAATCTGCCCTATACCAGCGCGAGAATCAAAAAGCTATTGTATTGGCCATATAACTGCCCTTTAACGACATAATTAAATCTTGAGACTAAAAAAGAAATTGTTCCCCCAGGTCTTGGCTACAACATATCCAAACTTCAGCCATTTTTGACAACGTTTGCTAGGTCAAACTGCCTCTGCAATCTAGTCGCGCAACCTACCAAAAAATTCAGAATCTTGCACTACTCATGTTTTAGTTATTTCTTGCTTACTTGGCATACTACCACCATTACTCACTATGTATATGATGTAAACCACTCTCTTTGATATATATACAAACACTTGGTCTTCAAAAATTAACCAAAGAAGCCAACTTCAACTACAACTAAAGTCAAACACCAAGGCTAGCAATTCATGCATTAGAAAGCTACCACAACATTTCATACACTAAATACCTCATTAAACATGCATTACAAGCTTCATGTTCACTTATCTACACATCGCATACATGTATATACAACAAGAAATCAGCCAAGGATGCAAGCATGGATGAACCATCACCTTAAGTTGAAGAATTAGCACACAAACAAGCTCAAAATCACATTTTCTTCCTTCCTTCCTTCTTCTTCTTCTTCTTCTTTTTCTTCTTCTTCTTTCTTGTGTGTGTTTAAACGTGTTTAGTGTGTGTGTGTGTGTCTAATTTTTATGTGTGTTTTGTGTGCTTGTGTGTGTTGTAGTATATTAGTAGGTGTAAATAATAAAAGACAAAAGGTCCAAATGACCAACATACCCTTCAACTAAATGCTATTAACTAGTTTGCCATTCTAGATTAATTCTAACTAATTTAGTTACTCTACTATTTATGAATACATTTATTTATTTAATACAATTTCTAAATCACCTAAATATTTGTGAATGCACATAAATACACGTTAAACAAAATAGATGCACGTAAATCAAAAATATGATATTTTATTCAAACAAATATATGTAAATAATTAAAGTAGACATATAAATATATGCACATTAATAAAATAATTATATACACGAATCGGGGTGTCACACCCTAACTCCTCGTGCCTGGTTTTGCCACTGGAAATAAAGATTCTTCAACAAAAGGGAAAGGTCTCTCATATTAATTGAAGTATGAGGTCTATATTTTTTTTTATTAAAAGTGTAATGGGTTTAAGTCAAAATTATGCAATAATTGTCTATTTCTTTTACTTTTTGTTTATTTTACTTTGTGCTAGACAATTCTACACTTATTTTTTATGTCAACATTAATGGAATGAGTTTCACTCTCATATTATAAAGTGTAGGATTTAGTTAATTCTCATTTATAAAAAAAAAAATGCAAAGGATGTAAATCAAAAATGCCCCTAAAGAAAATTGTAATAATGCCAAAATTAGATTTTGAGAAGGATTGTAATGCAATATAATCTCTGTAAACATATTATCACATCAAGTGATTAAGTTTAAAATTCAAAATATTGTACTATCTCTATACAGGTTTAACCAATTAATAGTTCATTAAATTATACATAATTAACATAAAGATCCAATGTATTCAATTTTATTAAAATAAGTGTATACAGTGTATATTTAATCAAAGCAAACACTATTTAACCTTTGACAATCTCTTATTATTTAGGGTATCTTCAATTTCAAAATAGCAAAAAGTGCTTTTCCTTCTAAAATGTGTCAAAAAATGAACCATGATAGAATAAATGCATAAAACAATATATGAGCATTGCAAAAAACATCCTTGATGCACACGAAAAGAATCGCAGCAATAAGTTTCGAAAAAATATGATTAGCAAGTTAGTCAAGTGTAGCTTGTCTAAAATTTAGCAAGAAAAGCTTTTAGAAATTTAAAAGTGAAAAATGTATAAAATGTGTAAAGAAAAATCTTAGTTCTCTAGTGCACAATCATGAAAAAAAAAAAAGTGCTTTTTAATTAATTATTAATTAATAAAATATTTTGGACCTATAAAATACAATGGGAATATTTAAAATGTATTATCTTATAATTTTATGCAGATTACTAATTTAGCACACTAGTTCCAAGTTGGGACTAAACAATTCTTTTATTTAAAAGAAATTATTAATTTATTGGGTATTTATTTAAAGAAATACTTCAGTCATTTGTGCAAGGTTCTATTGGGACTGATGTCAAGTTTTGACAATCAAAGTAATTTGTATGTTGGAACCCTCTTCACAATATAGGTGGAAAAATTAATACATTCAACAATCTCACGTGGGACTTTCTATATTGCATTTTTCTCATATCCTTTAGTCGGATCTATATATCTTATTTGTGTTGGCATTATATGCCTCTGTCTACGTACTATATGTGCATGGTTGTGTATGTGTTGTCTGATCCGAGTGTTGTATGTGAATATGTGTTTATCTTCTGTGTATGATTGTATGTGCTCTATGTGTGTTTTTGATGAGGAGGAGAAATGAAAAGAGGAAAATGGAGAAGAAAAAGAAAAAAAGAAAAAAAGAAAGTAGAAAGTGTAGGTAAGATCAATAGAGTGATCATTTGCACATGTCCATCAATTATAGCCTTAAATGGAAGAGTCTTGGTAGAAATGAGCAGCATTCTTGTAAACTATATATAATATCTTATTAATTATGGTATCAACAAAGAGTATGGTATTCATTAGGGAAATCATAACAGATTTTTGGTCATTCAACCCAAAACATTCTTATATTTTTTTTGTTTTATTTTATTTTTTTCTAACCCCCACCCCCGCCTGCCCCCAATCTCTATGAAATTTGAACCCTGATCTCCTAATTATCAAAGGAAGTAACCCCACCACTAGTCTACTCTTAAATCTCAAAACATTCTTATATTATGTAGGTAAAGGTTGCGAAGGTATATTGGCTTCATGTTGGATCCGGGCATATAAAGTGTCAAGATGATATTCTCTAGGTACAAAACGCCAAAAGTCAATAAATATATTTTTTTCTCTACACCTAATAATATGTACATGCATTTCAAAAGACTTAAAAAGGGATGACAATTTACTAGACATTGTAAAATTAAGAGAAAGAAAAGGAACCAAATGAGATAGCAATAGGAAAAATATTAGATAGAATGAGAAACAAATAATTCTCCATTCTTTCTCATTTTTCATTATCTTTCAAACTCAAAGTATAAAGGATGAAATATGACCTTTCACAAATTAGAAGGATAGGAAATTAATACTTGTTATAATAGTAGGAAAGTAATCTTATTTTCACGCATAACTCTACTCTCACTAGGACTTTATTTTGTTTAAAATTTTGCTTGCAAAATCGAGTCACACCTTAATTTTAACTTTATGAGGGATAAACGAAGTTAATGTATTATGTCGTAGGTGAGAAGATATATTTCATCTATGAGCGCTACATTACAAAATTTATAGTCTTATAGTGAATCTAATCTGAATTTGCCGTGTGTCCCCCCGAACCAAAAACCCATGTTTTTTTTATTTAAAGGGAGGCTTAAGGTCAAAGCCAGCGAAATTCGAGTTCGTAACCTCTCGCAAACACTACGAGTGTCATACCGTTAGACTAAATCCTCTTTGGCAAAACCGGTTTTCGGCGTGTACATTTTCTATCTTGAATTTGATCTTCATCTTCGAACGTTTCAGAATATAAAAACTAAACGTAACCACTATATCCGTTTGGCGAAACTATGGATCCCTCGTATTGAAATTGACCATCCAATACCTCTTTGACCTGGCTGCATTCTGAACAAACAAAATGGAGGCGGCCAAATGTTGGTCTTCTGCAGTTGCAGTTGACCTAATCTATGCAAGTCTGAACTTTTCAATATTCATTAATTAAAGTGCTTGTTCGTTAAAGCTTGTTCATATTATGCTAAATGGGTAATGAATCAGTAAAACTAACATAAAATATTAATCTATTCGATTTAGAGCGACGTAAAACGTGCGTCAAAGTTAAAATTTCTGGCGTCTACTTGCTTAAGTAAGCCTTTTCATTCATAGATTTGAATTGACCAAAATTAATTTATATCGAGAATTGAGAAACGATGTTACCGTTAGCCGCTGCCCACCTGTGAATATTTCTTTGTTTTCTTCATACATGAAGAATTCAGGAATGCAGTGCTGCCATCCATTAAAAAGTAGAAACGTTCTCTGTAACTAAAATGGATTTAAGAGATTCACGAGTAGTTTATTGATGGATTATTCTCTTGGGAGTTGCGATATCAGGTTTCGAATCTCATAGAGGTAGAGGCAGGTAGGGATAGAGGGTAAAAAAATAAAAACTAAAGTGGATTCAGATCCTTTATAATTATTTTCTTCCAATCTGCTATCTGTGTAATCATATTAACTATAAGCAGATTGAAATTCTACAATATTACTTACAATAAGTTGTGGGTTCGAGGTTCCAATTCTGGGGGAGGAAAATTAGGGAACTATGTAATGGTAAAGAATTATTATTATTATTATTATTATTATTATTATTATTATTATTATTATTATTATTTTATCTTTTTTATTTAAAGGAGGTCTAAGCCGTACAATATATATCAAAGGATGTCACGTACGACCAAAAATATTTTACCATTATATAGTTCTCTACACCATTATATATTTAGTTCCCTTGAATCAAACTAATATACATTGGATAAAAGTAAAATATGAATCACATATTGAGTCGTACGTTTCTAACTAGATAACAAAAATAAGCTTACAATAACCAAGTTTTAAGCTTCTAAACTAAGTTACGAATAAAACCACTATACGTATGAAAACTATATGGGGAAAAAAAATATTTTTTTGTTATTTTATGTCGATTGATTACCATAAAAAATGATTATTGCATTGGAAGTCCATAAATATATCAGGAGTGATCACAACTCTACTATTGAATATTGATAAGTTTCCTATTTTTTACATCATAAATCTTCACGATATCATACTTAATTATATTTTTTAAAATTAACTTAAAGTACAGCTCAAAACCACCGATTAATTTCTTTAATCTATTGTGATTGACAATTAAAAATTAATTTAAAAGGCTAAGTAATGATAGATAACCTCTTGATTAAAGAATGATTTTTTTTTTTTTGAATCAACATTCTTTTCCTCTTTAATTTGAATAAAACTTTGTCTTAAGAAATGTCATATTTATAGTCTTATGTATTTATAACATAAAGATTTTAGTACGTGTAAAAGCTAAGGGTAAAAAACTAATTTGTAGGGGTATGAGTCCCCCGTCCCATACCCACACGGACGATTGGAAGTTAAACCTCAGCCCTCCTGCTATCCCCGATTTATCACCTCAAAACCTCTCCACTTGGGCTGGGGGCGAGGGGGAGGGGACAGGAACGAGGCGAGCACGGTTACCCGCAAAACTCATTCTCATTGTCATCCCAACTTATGAGAAATTAATTAATAAAAAGTGATTAAAAATAACTTTAATTGTTACAAAAGGTTTTAGTTTATACCACGATTAAAAAATCGGTGTAATAACATACCTATGACAACTGTTTTTATATTTTTTGATTGGAATGTTGCGAAGAACTAAAATATTATTATAGTAACTCTTAATTTTTAGTTTCTTCCAGTTTAATTTTTTTGAACTAGTTTTTTTCTAAAATTAAACAGAACTAAGTGAATAAAGCTAAAGGGCGAGGATCTAAACCATTTCCACTAACTGTTCACTTTTTCACTTAAAAATACATAACTATACATTGATATACAAAATAGAAAAGGTGGAATCTACTTTAGCTAAACACAGAAAATTATGTATATATATATATAGCCAATATTTTCTTTTTTAATCTCTATCACAGCATAGTGATAAATAAATTATGAATCAGAGCACAACATACTATACATTATCTCTTTTTAGGAAAGTTCTTAAAAATTCCTCTCTTCATCACTTCTCCATCTCTGGAAATAAAAAGGATTAGCGTATTATCCAGTATCAAACATGTCATAATCCCATTCTCTTGTTATTTAGTGATTTATTTATTGGATAGGATAGAAATATTGAGACATGAGAGTAGATTAAAGCTTTTACTAAAGTACTAGCAAGTAAAGGAAAGATACGTCAATAACATTATGTTTCCGCAGACACGCTTCGTCAATTTCTACTTTTCGACCAATACAAGAATAATCCAAATCATGACCAAAAAAAAGTACAAGAATAATCCAAAAGTAAGGCCAGCTAACAGCTCTTGTAAGAAATGGTCATGTTTAATTCTTTTAAAAATGAAGGTGATAATAAAATAATAAAAAGTCAATAATGGTCATTGAAGTTATCTAAAACAGATTTTTTTTTTTTTTTTTAAAGGAGTTATCTAACGTAGATTTGAAGTTTAGTTGTAGTATTAAGGTTTTACCATGACCAAGAAAAAATTCTTCAACATCCAACATCTATAAATACCATAAGCTTTCATGCAAATGTCACAACAATATTCAGAGATAAACATCAAAGAAATATTCATAAACATTATATAAAGAGTTCGTTTTGAAGCCATGTCGTTCAATATGAAAGTTTTCGTGTTACTACTCATCGATTTGATTATTCTTAGTGACCTCAGTCAAGCTAAGATCCATCGTCCTAAATTCGTGGTATGTATATAGCCTCTCAAATATAAAGTTCAACTAGAATTGATATATGCGACCGTATGCTCAGATTGGTAAAATGCCGAGACGAAAGCTATAGCTTTTCTCCCACTAATGTTTATAACCATGCATATCTTACTTCCGGCATAAGCAAACTTTTTGAGTCATCAAATCAGCGATAGGCTATCCTCATTGACACCAGTTTGTAAACCTCACCGTTCTTTTTTCAAAACGGGTAGTTATATGTCCAATGATTTACACCTTGATGTGAGTTTGAATTAATTTTTAAGGGTGCTTTCCGTTATAAAATATACAGTCATATTTTCACTTCTAGTCTTGTAATTGGAATATCCGATTTTTTCTCCCCCTCCATTGACAACTCCAAAGAAGCGAGTGACCATGTAAACATCATTAACTTCGCAGTCATATTGTTAGTTAAACATTTAGTCATCAAGCACGCATTATTCTTGTTCTCATTCATATGAGAGCCTAGTATTTCTGTACGTGCATGCCAAAAGTTTCAATTGACTAGCAAATCTATAACGTAATCCTCATTTGCACGATTATTCACCTTTGTTTAATTCGCAGATAAAAGATGCTCCCTATACAAGGCTCTGCAGCACCAAGAACATCTTGACGGTGAATGGAAAATTTCCAGGACCAACCATATATGCTGAAAGAGGCGATACACTCCTCATTGATATCGTAAACCGGGCAAAGGAAAACATCACCATTCACTGGTATATAGTCTTTCACTGATGTGTAGATACAAGATACATATTTTGGTAGCAATAAGACGATCGAAGAATTAACTTGAAACTTTTTGTAGGCATGGAGCTAAACAACCAAGGTATCCATGGTCTGATGGTCCTGAATATATCACGCAATGCCCAATTAGACCAGGAACGAAGTTTAGCCAGAAAATTGTGTTGTCTGATGAAATAGGAACTCTATGGTGGCATGCTCATAGTGACTGGTCCAGAGCCACAGTGGTTGGTGCACTTGTTGTCTATCCAAACAAAGGAACAACTTATCCTTTTCCAAAGCCTCACAGAGAAGTGCCTATCATACTAGGTATGGAAACATTTCTCTCCAATATTATGATTGATTTTGTCCCTACAAAGATTGGAAAGAATGACTGATTCTAAATTTTGAATGAATTGTAGGAGAGTGGTGGAAAAGTGATATACAGACGGTTCTTGATGAATTCATCGAGAGTGGTGGAGATCCTGCCATCTCCGATGCTTTCTTAATAAACGGCCAACCTGGTGACTTACATCCATGCTCGCAACCAGGTTAATTTTTCATTATAACTAAATGCTATTGCTATATTTAACAAATCTATTAAACAACATTGTTTTCCATAAATCTATTAAACAACATTCTTTTCCATAATCTATTAAGCATTTTCCTTACATGTTTTAATTACAAATGCAGATACATTCAAGATGAGAGTGGACTATGGCAAGACTTATTTGCTTCGGATGGTTAATTCGGTGATGAACAACATTCTTTTCTTTTCAGTTGCGAATCATTCACTCACTGTTGTAGGAAGTGATGGTGCCTACACCAAGCCATTGAAGAGTGATTATGTTGCCATATCACCTGGACAAACCATGGACATTCTTTTAGAAGCCAACCAGCCATCTAATCGATATTACATGGCTGCCAGGGCCTATAATGGTGGTATAAGGGCTCCTTACGACAACACCACCACCACAGCCATTGTTGAGTACACTGGAAACTATTCTCCATCTCCATCGCCACCATTACCACGCCTTCCCGACTTCAATGATACAAACTCATCGGCATCTTTCACTGGGAAGCTAAGAAGCCTTGCAAGTGCTGAACATCCAATTGATGTCCCACTAAACATATCCACAAAGCTTCTTTATACAATTTCCATCAATACAATCCCGTGCGAAAATAATGGTACTTGTGATGGACCTGGTGGTAACCGATTCTCCGCAGCTGTGAACAACATAAGCTTTGTTCAGCCGCGAATCGACATACTTAAAGCTTACTATAATCGCATCAGCGGCATATATGGAGATGATTTTCCTGATGTTCCACCATTGCCTTTCAATTACACTTCGGATTTTCTTTCTCAGAATATGAATAGGCCTGATAATGGAACGGAGGTGAAAGTACTTGAATATAATTCCACTGTGGAGCTTGTTTTCCAAAATACAAATTTGGTTGCAGGAACAGACCATCCAATGCATTTACATGGATATAGTTTCTATGTGGTTGGTTGGGGCTTTGGAAACTTCGATAGAGAAAAAGACCCTTTAAATTACAATCTTGTTGATCCTCCTCTGCAAAATACAATTGCTCTTCCTAAGAACGGCTGGACAGCAATTAGATTCAAGGCAAACAATCCTGGTAAGAACTCAATCAGTAAATTCTTTTTTTGTTAGGATTACAAGCATATGCTGTTAAGTACTACTTAGCATAGTTTTCTGTAGTCAAATAGCTATTGGATTACCACCTCATTGTCTAAAGGCATGATTCATTTTTTGTCTTTAATTGGATAGCAAACGCAGTTTAAACCCTAGACTTTCACTTTAAATTCTTAAATAATGGTTTATTACATTTATATATGGTATTTGACTTGAACATTGAAAATTATTTGTCACAGGAGTATGGTTGATGCATTGTCATTTGGAGCGACATGTAAGCTGGGGGATGCAGACGGTATTTATTGTGAAAAATGGCAAACGCCCTGAAGAGAAAATGATGCCTCCTCCTCCAAATATGCCGCGATGTCCATCCTAAAGCAAATTTGATATAATTTACTGTATGTGTTGAAGATGTGGAAAATTAGGCAATGGTTTGATTCATTTAGCAAAATTAGCTCAATTTATGCGTTCTTTCATTTTTTTATTTACCTTGTGTTGAAAATTTATTTTGTAATTGCAACTTATGGATAAGTGTAATTGTTGTTTCAAGGATTTGAATAAAGTTTCTTGCTCTCTTGAACCTTCCTCTTCCTTTTTCTTTTTTTTTTTTAAAGCGAATGCTTTTTGATCCAATATGGCTTCTCACGAAGGATGAAAGCCTTATTTTTATATATAGTTTCTTTTGCAATAATGATAATTATTATTACTATAAAAATAAAATAAAATTTAAAAAAAATAAAAAAAATAATAACAAAAATATTAGAGAAATAAAAAAAAAATAATAAAAAAAATAAAAATAAATTATCATTATTATGAAAACAAAAATAAAAATAATAATTGTTGTCATTATTATAAAAACAATAATAAAAGTTAAAACTAAAATTAAAATTAAAACAATAAAAAAGAAAAAAATTATAATTTTAAAAATATTATAATAATAATAATAATAATATTTATAATAATAATAAATAATAAATAATATTATTATTTTTATTTTTTTTGTTGTTGTTGTTGTTGTTGTTTATTTTGTTTATTATGCTTACATTGTTTACGGTTATATTCATGTTTATTTTATTCTATCACTATAATTATAAAAGAGCAATCATGTCATATTATACAAGTTATTCCTATTACTACTTTTGTATACTGACTACCAAATATAGGTTTGGAATCAATATATCTATTTATATCTTCATTTCTAGAGCATATCAAGCATGTCATTCCAATTCGCAAGTTTATTCTATTCTCAGTTTTATTTCATTCCTTAGCTCATTCTATTCATGTCCAAATTCATTTTACTGTACCAATCACTACCTAACAAGCTAGAAGATAGGGAGTAGGAAGGGCAACAAGTCAAGTACCTACTAAAATATGTGAAACCAAACCCAAACCCGATTAGTATTATTCTTCACCGAACTCAACCTTCAACCTGCAACCTGCTTGGGTTTAAGATTCTCTTCCTAAACTCCAACTCGATAAATGTTTTAAAACCTACAAGTACTCTACTCGAATAGATAATAAATAAAAGAATTCTATTTAAATGGAAAATATCCTAAAAAATGTTTTTAAAAAAATTGAAATATCAATTCAATAAAATGTAGAAGTAATAGTAATAACAATTAGATTATTCCTACTAAAAGAAAAGATAAACTCAAAAGAAAAACAAGAAGATGAAGATGAAGAAAAATTCTAACTGCATATCCTCGATTCAAAGAAAAGAATGTTGAATTATTTAACATATTAATGGCATAGTGTTGATTTGGCATAATGTTGAAAAATTCTAACTGCATATCCTCGATTCAAAGAAAAACAGTGGTTGGTGCACTTATTGTCTATCCAAACAAAGGAACAACTTATCCTTTTTCCTAAGCCTTACAGAGATGTGCCTATCATACTAGGTATGGAAACATTTCTCTCCAATATTTACAAGTTTACTAGATCAAATAAGTTTTAGGAATGACTTTGATCCTTCAAATATTGGAAAGAATGATTGATTCTAAATTTTGGAATGAATTGTAGAAGAGTGGTCGAAAAGTGATATACAGACGGTTCTTGATAAATTTCTTAAAACTGGAGAAGATGCTACCAACTCTGATACTTAACTAATAAACGGGCAACCTCGTGATTTATATCTATGCTCACAACTAAGTTAATATTTTCTTTCCTTATGGCTTAGGCCTCCTTTGAATCAATAAATATAAATATATACATATATATATATATATATATATATATATATATATATTTATACATCTATATATATATATTTTCCTTCTAAAATGCTACTACTATTTGTTTTTTTCCTTTTTTATATTCTCATTGGTAAATTTGAAAAAACAGTTGATTAGGATTCTCTCTCCGTATAACACCTTGAGATATCATCCCTTTGACATTGACATTGCAAAAAACAAAATAGATGATCAGAGTATATTGTTACATATATTGTCATATTATCCTCCCCCTGGTCTATTCTTTTTTTTTTTAACATGATTTTTATCTTCTACACAGATAATATATTCTGAACAAAGTTTATGCCAGAAAATAACAAAATAAAACAAAAAGTTTTAGTATAATCGATCTACAAAGGAGGATAATATGGCGTGCATGTATATAATAATTTGAGTTTAATAAAAAGATGGAAACTGTTGAAAGAAAAAGAAAAGAGAAATCATAGAGAGAATATATATATGTTGATTGGAGACAATAGAAGTTACCACCAACAATGGCTCTAGAAGATATGAAGAGATAATGATTACATATTAAAATCTTGGTGTTAAAAAATACAATAAGAGTACCTATTTTTAGGTCTCATAGCTTGATGATCAATATTAATAGAGAACTAGATTAATTAGGAAGATAGTCTACTAAGGAAATATGAAACCTAGTCTAATAAGGAAACCAACTTGTTTATTCCCTAAGTTTAGAAAATTGTCTAAACTAGTACTATTACATAAGCAATTATATTGAAACTAGAATATACTTTAACATAAATAATTTATATCATATAGTTCTAGATAGATTGCATATTAAAATGATTAAAGTTACATAATCTGACTATTGAGTTGGACTCGCTTAGCGTTTGTCAATCTTATTTCAGGCATCAGACCAAAATCGTAGCCCTTGTGCCTACTTATTGAAGATTGCCAGCAAATTATTCGTGGCCATGAGAATTACCACTTGACTCATGTCTATTGGGAAGCCAACTTCTTGTGCAAATTTTGTTAGGTATCGGCGCAGCGGAATGGTCGGGGACAAGCAGTATCACGCAGCTAAAATATGAATGAGAACAGAGAAAGTAGAGACACAAGATTTACGTGGAAAACCCTCAAACAAATCGAGAAAAAAACCACGGGCAAGTAATGGAGGATTTCACTATGATGTGAAGTATTTTACAATAACCTTCTCTCTAATATAAAGAGAGAACAATATCACTCTCTCAAATAATAGGAGAAACTAACTCTCACTCACAAATATAGAACAACAAAAGAGGAAGAAAAATACTCAAGAGAAAGCTTATGTTTTTCTCTCTAACTTGGAATGTTTTGGTGATACTCAAATGGTGAAGAATGAGCCTCTATTTATAGGCTCATCTTGCACCAAAAGTCTTCCCACATGTAGTGTGAAATCAACCCAAAATTGTGTGTGCCTAACTTTGCAACCAAAGATTTTTCTTCATTTCCCATTGCTTTTTGTCTTCTTTTGACTTGCACCAAAATTTTATTACTCACATTCTCCCACTTAAAATTTTGGTAACACTTCAAATCTCTCCATACTTGTCAATTCCATGTTGCTTACGTCTTTGCTAGGCCAAAGGAGGATCTACTCCAAACAAACTTGGCAACGTTGATTGGCTTTGTCATGACATCTGGTAGGTTCTCGTTGGTGTGAATCTTCTGCATATCCACACTCTCTTCCTCCACTACTTCTCGAACAAAGTGATATTGAACACCTATGTGTTTCGTCCTGGAATGAAATGCTGGATTCCTTGCAATGTGCAAGGCACTCTAACTGTCACAAAACAAGAGAATTTTATCTTGTTTATGCCCGAGCTCCTCCATTAACCGTTTAATCCAGATTGCTTCTTTACAGGCTTATGTAGCTGCCATGTATTCAGATTCTGTTGTAGATAGGGCCACAACAGTCTGTAATTTAGATATCCAGCTTACCACGCCCTCTGCAACTGTAAACACATAGCCTGTAGTGGACTTCCGTTTATTGGTATCACCTGCAAAATCAGAATTAACAAAACCCTTGACAGTAAATTCTGATCCTTCAAAACATAATGCAACATCCGAGGTCCCTTTGATGTATCTTAGGATCCTCTTAACAACATTCCAATGCTCTCTACCAGGATTTGCCATGAACCGTTGACCGCACCAACTGCTTGAGCAATATCTGGTCTCGTACATATCATAGCGAACATGAGACTTCCCACTGCTGATGCATATGGTACTCGAGATATTTTTATCCTCTCTTCTTCAATGGTAGAGCACATATTTGAAGATAATTTTTAATTAATAGGAAGCGGGCTTGAGATTTCTTTACACTCTTTCATATTGAAGTGCCATAAGATTTTCTTCAAATAATTCTTCTGGGAAATCCATACCTTTTTGCCTTCTCTATCTCGGTGAATTTGCATCCCTAAAATCTTGTTTGCTGGTTCCAAATCCTTCATATCAAACTCCCCAGCCAATTGTGCCTTCAGTTCTTGGATCCGATCTTTACTGGGAGCTGCTACCAGCATGTCGTCCACGTACAACAGCAGAATGATAAAATCATCATCGCCAAACCTCTTGTAGTACGTACAATGGTCTGAATTGAGTCTGTTGTGCCCGAAGCTAATCACGAAGGAATCAAGTCTCTTGTACCAACACATTTGCGCCTGCTTTAAACCGTATAGAGATTTGGTCAACCTGCAAACCAAGTTTTCTTTTTCTTTCTCAACAAAACCTTCTGGTTGAAGCATGTAAATCTCTTCTTCAAGCTCACCATGAAGAAAAGTCGTCTTTACATCTAACTGTTCTAGATGTAAGTTTAACACAGCATACATGACCAAGACTACTCTGGTAGTTGTAAGTCTTACCACAGGAGAAAATATCTCGTTGAAGTCAATTCCTTCTTTCTGAGCATATCATTTCACCACCAGTCTTGCACGATATCGCTCCACTTGGTCATTACTATCTCACTTGATCTTGTAGACCCATTTGTTTCCAATGGCTTTCCGTCCAGGTGGTAGTGGAACAAGCTCCCACGTCTTGTTTTTTATGTAGAGCTTCAATTTCTTCCTGCATTGCTGTCATCCACAGGGCAACATCGGGGCTTTTTATAGCCTCGTGAAAGGTAGATGGATCTCCATCCTCCGTTAGAAGACAGTATGCAGCATTGCTCGCCATGACAAAATCTGAATGCCAAGTTGGTATTGTTGTCTAACGCAATGAATGTCGTACTTCTATAACCTCAGCATCATCTGGTTCTTGTTCCTCATGCTCCGGTGCAACTTCAGAAGAAGCATCTCCTTGTTCTGACTTATTTTCAATTTGTATTGTAGTAGTCTCCTTTGAAGTGTTGTTGTCGTCTTCACTTTGTAATTTATCTTCTGCAAATATCACATCTCTGCTGATGACAACCTTGTGGGCAGTAGAATCCCACAGGCGATACCCCTTAACACCATCAGCATTTCCCAAGAATATACATTTCCTGGATTTTGGATCCAGCTTTGTTCTTTCTTGGGAACCATACATCACATATGCCGGACACCCAAATATGTGTAAGGTAGAATAATCTGCGAGTTTTTCGGTCCACATTTTCATTGGTGTCTTCAACCCAATTGCAGTTGACGGTGACCGGTTTATCACGTAACGGGCAGTTCTAGCTGCTTCTGCCCAAAATGATTTGGCTAGACCTGCAGTTTCCAACATAGCTCTCATTCTTTCAAGAAGAGTTCTATTCATCCGCTCTGCTACACGATTTTGCTGAGGTGTATGTGCAACAATAAATTGCCTCTGAATACCCTATTGCTTGCAAAATGCCAAGAAGCTCCCGTCAGTGTATTCTCCTCCGTTGTCCATCCTAAAACACTTGATCCTTTTCCCGGATTCAAGTTCCACCAGCGCTTTGAATGTTTTGAATATTGGAAACACATCTGACTTGTTCTTGATTGGATACACCCACAACCTCCTAGAGTAATCATCAATAAATTATACAAAGTATTTGGCTCCTCCTAGGGACAAAACCGGTGATTCCCAAACATCTGAATTGATCAAGTCTAAAATGTGTTTGCTTCTGGCAGTAGATCTCCCAAATTTCAATCTATGCTGCTTACTGGTAACACAGTACTCACATAAAGGTAAGTTTATTGTCTTGAGCCCGGGTAGGAGATTACGTTCAGCGAGAATCTTTAAGCCTCGTTCTGTCATGTGGCCCAATCTGCGATGCCACATTATAGTTGATTCTTCTTGACCAGCTGATGCAACTGATACATTTGTCTCCTACAACGTATCTCCCAAAAGCATGTATAGATTTATCCCGATCTTTTCTGCCTTGATCACCACAAGCACTCCTTTGACAACCTTCATGATCCCATCCTCGATATGGTTCTTGCAGCCAAGGTCATCCAATTGTCCAATGGACAATAGGTTCTTCTTCAAGCCCTTCACGTGTCGTACCCCTTGAATGGTGCGAATGGTACCATCATACATTTTAATTTTGACGGTACCGATGCCAGCAATCTCCAAGGCATGATCATTACCCATGTACACAGATCCTCCAGAGACAGGTTCATAGGTGTGGAACCATTCTCTACGAGAGGTCATATGCCATGTTGCTCCCGAATCCATTATCCAAGCATCAGTGAGCTTCTTTCTGCCTTTTGATACAGTTGCTGCTTCGCTGTATAAAATATCTCCATCATCTGGTATAGTCGCCACACATCCCTGAGAATTTGTCACCTCGGGATTCTTTTTGTTGCTCCAACAATCCTTCTTGAAGTGCCTTTTCTTGCCACAGTTGTAGCATTTGATATTTTTTCTACTTCTTGATTTTGATCTACCATGGTTGTTGCTCCCACTAGAGCCACGTTCCGTTGATCTACCTCTCACCATTGATAATGCCTTTGCTTGTTGTGAACTTTCGATTCTGTCTTCCTTACTTTTGCGCCTAGATTCCTCTTCCAGAACAGCGGCTGCAACATCATCAAAAATAACAAAATCTGAAAGAACATTGTTAGTGTAACTAATGATGAGTTGATCATACGAATCAGGTATACTTTGAAGTAGAATTTCTGCACGTTCAAGCTCCGCTATTTTATGCCCAATTGCAGTCAATTGAGAGAATAACGTATTTAAGGTATTGATGTGATATGTCACTTATGTGGACTCACTCATCCGAAGGGTGTAGAGTCTCCTCTTCAAGAAAATCTTGTTGTGAAGTGACTTGACCTCATACAGTTTAGTCAGCGCATCCCAAATTTCTTTTGCTGACTTCTTTTCCTCAACACTTGACAATACCGAATCTGCCAATGCCAGGTGCAGATTAGCCATAGCGTTGTCATCCATCTCTTTCCACTTGTCGTCCGTCACCTCCGCTGGTCTGTCTCCAATTGCTGCCAAGCAATTCTCCTTTCTCAAGATTGCCTTCATTTTCAATTTCCATAGGGAAAAATTTCTCCGGTTAAACTTCTCGATTTCAAATTTTGCCGTCATAGTATTAACGACGATCTGCTTCGTAACTTGAACCGACTCCCACTATTTCACTGTGAATAGTACTATTTACGTGAATAGTACCGTAACGTGAATAGTACCAAAATCGTATACGAAAATAGTGTCGATACCGTATAGGTGAATAGTACTATACCGTATGCATGAATAGTAATTGTGAACAGTAACCCCGTATGTATACCAGTGACCCGTAACCAGTGGCTCTGATACCACTATTGGGTATCGGCGCAGCGGAATGGTCGGGGACAAGCAGTATCACGCAGCTAAAATATGAATGAGAACAGAGAAAGTAGAGACACAAGATTTACGTGGAAAACCCTCAAACAAATCGAGAAAAAAACCACGGGCAAGTAATGGAGGATTTCACTATGATGTGAAGTATTTTACAATAACCTTCTCTCTAATATAAAGAGAGAACAATATCACTCTCTCAAATAATAGGAGAAACTAACTCTCACTCACAAATATAGAACAACAAAAGAGGAAGAAAAATACTCAAGAGAAAGCTTATGTTTTTCTCTCTAACTTGGAATGTTTTGGTGATACTCAAATGGTGAAGAATGAGCCTCTATTTATAGGCTCATCTTGCACCAAAAGTCTTCCCACATGTAGTGTGAAATCAACCCAAAATTATGTGTGCCTAACTTTGCAACTAAAGATTTTTCTTCATTTTTCATTACTTTTTGTCTTCTTTTGACTTACACCAAAATTTTATTGCTCACAGATTTGTTATCTAATCTTGGGACCCAATTTTTGTTTGGCACCTCGATTCTCAACCACATACCTGATCAACTGCAACTTATGCTCGAAAGAGACAGAAAGAGGGAGACTACCTCCAGGAAGTTTAGTGAACTTGTCTGCCTTGCCCTCCTTCTGAGTTGGGAAAAAAAAAAGAGTAGATAAAAATAATTTAACTATGATTTTGATCAAAAAGAATTTGAAATAGCTTCCATGCCAACGTTGTCCAAATGCAAAAAACCTATAGGCTGATGTATAGTTTAATTGCAATTGCAGAAACATATGGTTCCACATTCTAAAAAATTACTCTCGCAAAATTCTAAGAGGATGCATGCCACTGATGAAACCAATATTGTGATGTATAAGCTTCATAATAATAGGCCTTAAACAATTTCCACTAGTGTTGTTACATTTCATCAAAAGAGTCTCGATCCTTGTGAGAAAAGCCACAAACAACATATAATATTTACTCAATATTAACTTGTTTTTTCTAAATTTTGTTCATAACTATTTACTTGATATGCCAAGTTCTATTTGCACTTGTGAAGGGAGCTAAACTAAACTTTCTCTTTTCATATTTTGGAAATTGATTTGTGCAAATCGAGCCCAGATAAAGTTTTACTGTGTCATTTGTGCGTCACGTTAATTCTTCCACTGTCAATATCACCTTCAAAACTAGTTATAATCCGCAATATAATTTACAAGCAATTTACACTGAATTCATACCTGCATATATTATTTCTCTATTGTGGTTTTCACCTGGAAGACAGAAATGAGAGAAATAGAGTAGTGTATTTAATAGGTTGGATATTGTTAGAAAATTCAACTCCCTCCCACATCAATAAATCATAATTTCTAAAATCTGTATATAAGATCCTGATTACTCCTTCAAGTATTAGTTAATTTTAGGATAAAATCTCTCAATTTTTAAACATGGTATCAGAGTTGGGCTGCTCTGGTCCACATCCACACACAATCAAACTCTCGTATGCGACTATTCATGTTGTCAAAAAGCTTGTATTTGAGGGTAACTTTATTCTAGCTCTTATTTAAGAGAAGAAAAGAGAAACATAATATCTCTAAAACTTAAAGATACTATATAGTTCTTTTTTATGTAAGAAGTAATTAATACCTTGTTTAGAGTTGGAGTTTGGAGAATTCACAAAAAATGAACAGGAGCTTTCCCCAGTTCTCCCAATGAAGTTCATGAAGCTCATACTTAAGGAACCAGTCAAGATGATGACCTTCACCTATATATCATGTGCTTGTAGTCTCTTGCTTTGCATCAACACTCCAATATTTTTGAAGAGCCATCTAGGAATGAATAAGAAAAATTGGGTGGAAGAAAAAGTAAAACAATTAATCGATCCAACAACTAAAGATATTTAACCTTCAAGAAGTTAAGGAAAATAATAGGTATAATGAGCCATGTAACATTAAATCCATCATTACCCGATTACTAGATGAATAATGATTGATGATGATAGAATTATAATGTTGTGATTCATTGATATTTTCTTGACTGAAAATGTATTACAGCATAATTTAAAATAGATCAAACTAATCCAAAATTGTCAAACATAATAAATGCATATCACACTGCTCTACGAGGCACACTGTTCAAGAGTGTATCTGGTGAGGCACACTACTCAAGACTGTATTTGCTCAAGATATTTTGTCATGCCTCCTCAAACGAAACCGGATCATGGACGGTGAGTTTGACCGAAAGAGTAGAAAAACATCAGAAAGACCCTTGTTCATGATATCGGCAAGCTACTTAGTGAAAAAAAAAAAAAAAAAAAAAAGAAGAATCAGATGTAGAAAAGTAGTGAAAAGAAGTTGGGCGCAAGGGAGATAGTTTTTGTGCTTTGAGAGAAAGTATTGAGTTTAAGATTTTTTTTTTTTTTTTTGATTGTGAAGAGTGAGATCAAGTGTGGAAGGATTTGCAGTGATAGCAGTGATGGTGAAGGATTTTCAGTGCTAGAGAGAATGATGTTATTGATGGAGTGATGATTTTCTCATAATATTATAACGTTATGAACGAAATTTAATAATTATAAATTGATTATATTATTTTTTTATAATGATTAAATATCGCTCATAATATTATAACGTTACAAGCTGAGCATATTCATTCTTATAAATAATGATGACAAGGCATAGTTAGGTGCCAATGAGCAATACCCTTAGCCTAGTGTTCCTCCAACGGCAAGAAATCACAATCAGTCAAGAGTCAGTAAAGTTGTGTATGTGAAGAACAAAGCAAACACGGGACAGGCATGGTCCACGATGAGTAACTGAGCAGACGTAGACAACATCTTTTGTCATCTTCTCTGTGCCATGATCGCAACTTCACTTAGTTGAGACTTGCCCACAATAGGAATATAACATTCTAGAGTGGTCCTAATATGGAACAGTCACATGATTTTTCAAGCTATTGCTGTTTTATGATGTTCATGCCCAAGGAAACCGTGATTTACATTATGCGGTAAACCAAAAGCTAGAAGTTGAAGAGAGAAGGAATTCAACCATCTGGTCCAAAACTCTAGATTCGGAAGTGAAAGTAAAATTGTAAATTTAAAAAATAATTATTTCTATAATAATTAATTCAAGTTATGTTTAAGTCCAATAACTCATTTATAAATTACTTAATTAATATGTTTTTCACTAATGTGGGACATATAGTACTCATCTTGTTATTCTCGTAGAGGCAAAGACACTCAAGATCAACCAAGCAGTAGAAGAGACCAGCGGTGGCTCGTATGGGTTCAAGAGATAGCTCCCACTGCCTTTTTCGTATAACATGTTACCCAGCACAACACTTAATTCCTACATCCGCCTGGTAACCGGCTATTACCATTCTATCACAGTCGAGGCCTAAAATTCTAGGTTTACAAATGAGACTAGTGTTGAAGGTTTAAAAAATAATTACTTTGACCTCGAATCTATTAGCTCAAAATGATTAACCTAAGTTATATTTACGTCCACCAAACACACTTACCTCCTGTTTGGATTGGACAAGGGAAAAGAAAGTAAAGTAACATGGTGAGAAAAAATAAAAGAAAGAAAATGAAGGAGTTTTTTTGTTTGAATTGCAAAAAGATAATAAGGAAATGGCAAATGAAAGAATTTTATAATTTTTTGTTTGGATTGAAGAAGGAAAGAAAAAAAATATATTAATTTCAAACGAAAAATTACTTAAGTACCCTGTTTATATCCTTAATCATAGAGATAAGAGAAAAGATTAGGAACAAGAAAGACTTTTTATAAAATAACTTTTCATCCTCATCGTTAAAGGTTATGGAGGGATACACTTTGTCCTTCTAACCCTCTCCTACCTTATCATTCCTTTAAAATTGATAGGGAAATAAATACTGACCTCGAGCTAAAAGACCAACATGCCCTCAAACATATGTCGAGTTAAGAGGGCAGGTCGGGTCGCCCATGCGGAGCTCGACCTCTAGACCTCAACCCGACGATGTCCCACGAGACTCGACCTGATGTTGTTCCAAATTACATCTCGGTCCGACAACATCCCGCTGAGGTCGAGACATTCTAACAGAATGCCAGCTCATCCTAGAAATCCTAAAGATGCTAGATTCCCGCTTATTCAAAGGTATAAAAAGACCAACACACTCTTCAGAGAATGTACCTAATTCATTCTAGCAAAATTATATACGTTTCTCCTTCTTTGTAAAGCACCCTACTAACTTAGACATCAGAGTATTTACGCAGGGCACCAACCCTGGAGTTCTTTCTTATCTTGTAGGTTTTAAAAGCTATTTCCAGACTACTTTCCAAACCCAATTTCTTATCGTAACAAAAATATTCCTTTAAAATATGCAATTATATTCAAACAAGGTGTTAATAAGTATCCACCAATGTTAGACATTACAAAAACAAGATGGAGGTAGGCTAGGTCTTGTTCCTTTTCTTTTTCTCTGTATTTTTTTTTTCTTTTTAGTTTTTTGTTAGTGGGGTTAGTTCCTTTACGCAGGTAAAGGTTGAAGAAAAGAAAGTGTGAGCTTGATGGATAGAGATGTGGGTCACTTCTTATGAATCATAAAGCATCTTTTCATTGCCTATGATAATATATATGGAAACGATGGGCCGCTGGTGAAGACAAAGATCTTAACACTAAGTATGTAAACAAATCGAAATACAGAGATTGAAGAGTAATTTAATGATAGATTATTCTTCTTAACAGTTTATAAATTATAGAATCTACTGGAATGTTGGGGCATGTGTCAAAACACATGGAAGCCGTGGACAGTCACAAATATTCCATAAACATATACATATGTAAGTGCTAGCTCTCTTTCAGGCCAGGGTATGTTCGAATTTAACGCCTTTGTTTCCCAATAATTGTCTATTCTGATCTTGCACACCATTTAATGTCGATTTCAATAATTTATGGTATTTTGCGGGACGAAAACAACAATGTAGGCTGATGAAATCATTTTTTTTAATTTTCAAGCAAATAATTGCATATGTATAAGAACATGACTTCTCGAGTATGTGTCATGCCCCTACCTAAAACTCTAGGTTTGGAAGACTAAAATTTTAAACTCACAATAGAAATTAGTGTCATAAGTTTCAAGATAACTATTTTAAGCTTTAAATTAATTCATTGGTCCAATGTTAATTACTCCAAATTTTTATTAAAGATTAAAAAACTCACTTATAAATCACTTACTTATTATATCTTCTATTTCAACATTAAGGTATGTTTACCAAGAGAAAAGCTACAGACTGGCTGCCAGATGTTCAGCTATAACACATGTGGTGAACCCTACATACACTTTCACATCATCTATCGGATTGAAAAAATTCCCTTTTAACAATAAAAATGGTGTTCAATATTCTTGAAAGAATATGCAGCTGTAATATAAAAAAGTGCGCCAAAAATTTAAGAGGAGCCTAGTAATAAGTTACTTATCCGATAATTAAAAGATCAAAATTTAAATTTTAAGGAGTAAACGACAAACATAATAATAATAATAATATATAAGAATAAGGGTGCACGAAAAGTCACATTACATCGCTCGATATATGCATAATGGGTCTCATAATGCAATCCACGAGCCGACCAAACTGCTAACGGAATGTCATATCTGGAGGCCCCTCGAGGACTTTAAAATTTGGCTTCATTCTCCGCAAAGTTAGTCTTTGCCTTTCTCTTTCTCATCATAATTTGTTTGCTTCTCTCACCTTTTTAATCAATTGTCTCCCATTGTTAATAGCTTTGCCCCCTCATAATCATAACCTAACCCATAAGGCGGCTTTCAAGTAGGAGATTATGTTTCTTTATATTATGACTACTATCATTATATTATAACTAATCAGTCACCAACTCCCATGAACTTGTAAAAAATTGCCACCAAATTGTCCTTTGAACTAATTTTATACTTAATTTGACCCATGTAACTAGCATCACATGGTTCCGGAGACATGGTTTAACAATTGTGGGGTAAAATTATTTTTATATAGTTGCGGGTTCGACACTTCCTATTATTCTAGAGTTGTGTCTTTGATTGACCTGGTACATGTATGGAAACACATTGCTACACACAAAAATTTACTAGTTAGTGGTCAAGTTCTGTCAGCTGAATTTTCACATCATCCATAAAAACTAGTAACACATGAATTTGATTACCAAGAGGGCTCATGGATATCCACAGTAGATATTAATCATTTGATCTTGATGTGATATTATAATGATTCAAGTTTAATTACTCGTCTCTTAACGCATTGAACCTAATGATCAATTCGCTTTAAAATGATTAAAATTGTGTTGACAATTAATAGTTTAGAAACCAAGTTATTATAAATTGAACACGTATTTTTTACAAAAACTATATAGGACAGAGTGTTACAAAGCAAGAAATTAGGTCATACAGCTGAACGAACCTATGTGGTAATCGTCAAAGGAAATAAATATGAATGAACGGATAACTTAATGATAATATCTTAGTTCATTAATGAACTAAAGTCCTGAATCACAGCTGAAACACTATGCTTTGTTTTTTGGGTCTTTAACAAGTAAGATGATTCTCTAACTGTAATGTAATCACAGAGCAATTTTAATCTAAACAGAAAAAATATAAGCATATTTGTAATTTGTGATATACTAAATTAGAAGTATTGAGTTTCAAAAGTTTCCTCTCAGCCTCTCAGGTGCTTGATTTAAATGTTCAATGTAGGTATATGAAAACCACCTTTGGTCGTTACCAAAAAAAAAAACCACCTTTGGTCCTCTGCTAAAGTTAATTAAGCCAAAATAGAACTAAAGAAATTTGAATAAGAATGTTATAATAGTTCTTGATGATTGAATGAAAATAAAAATAAAAATAAAAGAACTTATAATAGTTGTAAACGATAACAGAATTCTTGGAATACTTCCAGTTTTCACCGATTAAAAAAAAAACTGTCACTATGTCTCCCCACGAATAAGATACTTTGTGCCTGTTTTGAAGTTCTTATTTTTTTGTTTTGTAAAATAGTTTTTGAGAACAGTTTCCAAAAATAATTTTTATAAACAAAAGAACAAAACAATTGTTTGAGTAAAATTGTTCTCCAAACAAGTTCTAATGAAGATACCCTTTGAATTATATAAATTTAAACTTTTTAAAGAACTAGAAGTTTTTTATTAAATTAATTAAGATAAATTAATATGATTGATTATTAATTAATTATTTTAATTAATTTAATTAATAAATTATAAATTAATTAATTAAAATAATAAATTAATAAGTATAATTTATTAATTTTAAACTAATATTTTTAATAAATTAATAATAATTAATCACTATTAATTAATTAATTGATTAAGATTATTAATTTATTAATCAATTATTTTTATTTATTAATTATATTTTTATTAATTATTAATTAAGTTAATAATTAACAATTAATTTTTAATTATTAAGTTGGTTAATAATAATTAATATAAAATGTGTTCAGGGGTGTTGGGGGAGGAGGGTAGGGAGAACAAGAATACAAGAAAACATCTAAAATGTGTTTTTGTTTTCTTGTTCTTGAAAATATATTTCTCAAAAAAAAAATTCAAAAACAATCACAAAAAACAACTCTATTCAAATAAGTTTTTTATTTTTTTAATTTTGAAAATAAAAAAATAGATTATTTTTGAAAATACTTCCAAAGAGGACCTTTTATCTCCGTTGAACTTCCTAAAAGTTTTATTTAAATTAACATTTCTATTGAAAATTATTGTTTCTAGTTAATGAAGGCTGCACGTCGCATTTTATTATCCTTATTTTGTTTCGGTAGGAGTCAATATTTTTGGATGTTTAAGATTTAGAAATTCTTGTTCTTTTTTAAGGTTGAACATACGGTAAGAAATTGTTTATGTTTAAGAAGCCAAAACTAGTACTGGCTAGACATGTATTTTCAGTTTGAATTCTTGAATCTTTTGCTTCTTGAATGGTGGCGAACAATGATGCTTGCTTGGCAAGAGATGCCCGCCCGTAGGGCCCGCAATTAGTTAATATTGTTTAGCTTGGTCTTTTAAGAAGTTTAGTAACTAATTTACTTCTCAAAGATGTTGGCTTTTGATTAGTTTACCCTGACCTCTTATTAGTTTAAGTGTGAGCTACAATTGATTATGGGCTTAGAATTTGATTTAAACAAATGACTAGGCCTCATAGCGTATAATTAGTTAGATACATCACCTTCTGATTAATTAGGTCGGGTACAATTGTCACTTTCACTTTAAAATTATCACCATATCATTCAAACAATTGTCACTCAATTTGCTCACATATGAAGGGAAAAACAATCTTTACTGAACCATGATCGACCATCATATTAGTAAATAAACGTATCTTTGAGCAATTTTTATTTCGATAAGACTTTTAGTCTGGTAGTCAAACTCCATTTCCAGATCCACTTTTCTTTCTCTCAAAGCGTTTGGGTTCTCACTATTGATAATTGGCGGCTACCATCTCCTTGAGGGTAAGCGCTAACAGATGCGGCTGATTGGTCGAGGAGCCTATCTCCTTTCTAGCAAGTCACTCAAATGATAATTTGAAGCTTTGTGACTCTTCGGACAAAAAAAAAAAAGCTTTGTGACTCTAAGTTAGGATCCCTCTGCTTTCGTCAGGGCGGATCCATTAATTTTTATTAGTAGAGTTAAAATATTATTATTTTTTAATTATATCAATATATTTTTTTAACAGAATTAATTAATTTTTTAATTCAAAATATTTTAATTTTTTAATTTTTAAAAAAAATACATAAAATTTTTAATATTTTTATAAATTAGTGAGAGTTGGAGATCCCGCTGCCCCCTAATACAAACGTCCCTGGCTCCCCTCCCCACCCCTCCCCTCATCCCCAAAATTACAAGTCTTTGACTAGTAAATATAATTTAGTCAAATGTCCCGATTAAAACTTGATTCTAATTCTACTGGCGCAGGTTCATCTAACTTGTCAATGGCTTCGGCTCGATGCTACAATGACATTTACCCTACCTTCTCAATTCCAAAACTCTCTGTCCACAATTTAAAGAAGTGGGCTTTAAAATTTTAAAAGAAGAAAAATGATTGTTTACATTTCTTTAAAGAAGTCAAATGCCTTCTCAACCCCAAAAAAATGTTATTTTAATAACCAAAGCTTTGTTTGTTTGCCGTAAAATATTTTTCCTTCTCAACCACAAAAAAATATTATTTTAATAACCAAGGCTTCATTTGTTTGCCGGAAAATATTATTCTAAAAAATATTTTTTTAATTTTTCAATGTTTGGTAATATCAAAAAATTGATCAACTGAAAAATATTTTTCAGTAAAAAATAGTGGCTACTTTTTTCAATTTCTTGATGTTTAATAACACCGGAAAATTAGTCAACTATAAAATATTTTCCGATCAAATATTATGATTAATACAAAATTTGAAAAAATATTTTCACATCCTTTGAGGAAAAAAAATATTTTCCGAAACTCAACCACTCCTACCCCTACCCTACCCCCACCCCTACCCCTACCCCTATCCCACCCACCTTCCACCCTCACGATTAAGATATATATTATGTGTATATTTTTTTTATAAAACCTCATGTCGAAAAATATTTTTCACTGTATATTCAAATATCAAAAAATATTTTTCAATATTCTATTTTTCAAAAAAATATTTTTCTTCAATAAATTATTTTATAGCAAATAAACATAGTCCAAAAAAATATTTTATTTTTTAATAAAAATAATATTTTATTTTTTAATAAAATATTTTTCACAAATAAATTATTTTACTTCAAAGATATTGGGGGTGTAAGATTGAGGTGAAATCTATTCTACTAGTCTGCAAATTGCAATAATCTATAAAAATTTCTGCATTGGGGGCGGTGATGATCACATGTGGAAAAGAGTTGCATATACCGGTGTGTACTCAAAAATACATATGCATATATATACTACATAAAAAGTTATTTTTTTCGGAAGATAAATTTATTACAAATACAAAATTATATAAAAGGTTTAATCAAAATTAAATATCGAGACAGTTAATTATACACGCAAAGTTAGCAAAAAAAATGCTAAAGGGGCATAAAAAGTTGAATGTAACCACATATGTAAAAAAAAAAAAAGAAAAAAATTGAATTTAAACAAATATGGAGCATACGTGTAATGCAATATTAACGAGAAAAAAAATTAGCCCTCATCAATCAAATGCGAAAATGTGAGTCTGACCCGGAAAAGGAAAAGGTTGGAATGTGATTAACTACTGGATTTACTAGGGGGCTGAATTTTCCATTGGACGAGTTTGGTCATCTTCCTTCCTCCACCTCAGGCAAAAACGACTCTTTTGTTTATTTTGTGGGGCCTGCTGGATCATCAAGCACACCATGGTTGCTCACCCACCAAATCCAGACGGCTCATCCTCCCATAAAGACTCTTTATTTCCAGAAAATAGCTACAAAGATGGAACCAATGATAAAAATATTGATTTGTAAATCAAGATTTTAAGTTTGAACATTTTCTTTAATTGAATTAGTGCATTTATTTAGGTGCACTACTTTATAATAAAATTTATAATTTTTGAATGGATCCAAAATAATCTTATTTAAGATGAATTCTTCTCTATAATGGAAATAAAAGAAAGATCAATTTATTATTCCACTTCAGTTTGTGGCTTGTAACTAGCCAATCAAAACGATTTTTTTTTTTTTTTGTTGGAGAGGCTAAACTAACCATTGGGATTTTTTTTAAAGATATTTCATCTCGCTTATCTTTTTCCAACAAGACTAAGAGCTGATGGGGATGCCCTCTAAACCATTTAAATAAAGGGTTGTCGTAGATCAAAGTTCGTAAAATTAATCGACACATCTATTTGTTTCGCAATAAAAATGTTTCATATGAAAGTCGGGATAATTCAAAAGGATTTTCTTGCATTCTTCATCCACGAATCTCAAGGCGACGATCTCTAATTGCCATCTTCCATAATTATTCGTGCATGTTTTGAGTAATCTGATAAACTATCCAACTAAGTACGTTCAAGGTTTTAAATAAGTGATGTATATTTTGCAAATCCCATGTAGCCGTATACAGCATCGACTAAATGATGGAGGCCAATTGGCTAATAATTTCCAATATAATAGTTAAATCTGATTTCTGTCTCAATGGGCCAAAGCTTGCCCCTTCTTTGGGGGAAAAGAGGAAAAAGGTCACATTCCCTAGCTAGTGGTTTTTTCCTTGTTTTCTTTTTGGGGTCAAGTATTCCCACGAGTGATTTTTAATGTTGCTTAAGCCATATGCTGGAATTGAATGCTTAAGTTCTTGTTGTTCTACCATTCATTTTCCCTAATAATGGAAACAAGAAAGTGATTGGAATTTCTTTATGTTTGTTTGCCTTCAAGGTGGCGTGCACATTACACAATCGTTATTAGAGATGACAATGGAGATGGATTTTATCGGAATCCACTTCCTTTCCGTCATAAATGGAGGGAGTTTTTTACCGTGAGAAATGAGAAGGGGACAAGTGTGAGGATTAACTTTTAAACCCCTCGTAAGGGAGGGGTAAGGGACTGGGATAAACATTACCCTCCCCGCATTACCTACCCTCTACTAGTTTTATAAATGTAAAAGTCTAAAAAAATGTCATTAGATAAAAAATTTTATTAAAATTGGGAGAAATGAATGATGACTTAAAAAATATATATATAATCAAAAATATATCATCATTCTTTTAATCAAGAGATTAAACTTCATACTTAGCCATTGCAATTATTTTACATGAATGCCTCTATTTAATGTTGATCATAGTGGATTTAAGAAAATTGTTAGGACTTTCTAGTCGTACTTCAAGATAGTTTCAGAAAAGAAAATTAAGGTTGGTGACATCTTGAAAATTTATGAAATGAAAAAATTGGATACATATCAATATTTAAGAAGAGGATTGCAATCACTACTAATATGTGAACATGCAAAAATAATAGGAAAGAAAAAAAGGGTTTATGGTAATCAATACACATTCAATTAACACAAATATATATATATATCTATCTATATCATTGAACATGTAGTTCTCATAGTAGTGGTTTTAGTTGAAATTTATTTTAGATGCTTAAAAATCAGTTATTGTAATTTTATTTATTTCTATCTAGTTAAAAGCATACAACTCAATATTCAATTAGTAATTGACTTTTTATTTAACGTATATATCTATATCCGTCATTTTTTATAATTTTAGTTTATGATTTGAAGTTGTTTGCTTTAAATTAAATGCAATGTTGCATAGTTGAATATGATAAAACCCGCAGGTTATCCCGAACTCCACAAGGATTCGGGGATGAAGTGGGCAGTGGTAGATGTACATTAGAGCCACAAGAACATTAAAATTTTTATGTATTTTTCAAAAAAATTAAATATCTATGTATTTTGTACTGAAAAAATTAATTAGCTCCCACTGAAAAAAAATATATATTCATATAGTTGAAAAATTATATGTTTAACTATTATGTGTTTTAGCCCCCATTGAAAAGAATTTTTAAATTCATCCCTAGGAGTGGAGGTGAAAGAATCGGGACAGGACAGATGTTAGAATGACCTTTTAAGTAACAAAACAAAATGTGAAAATAGATCTTCCCGCCCCATTATCATCCCTGTCCGACACCCATTTTTCTTTTAACTATTGACTTTTCTTTTCTTTTTCTTTTTGTTGAAATCTATTAACTTTGTCCACTGCAGTATTATTAATGCATAGCTATCTGACTATACATCTAAACTACCATCTTCATTTGTATGTTTACACAATTTGAGTAAAGTGAATTCCAACCTTGACAATGTAAAATTTCCATCAACTTTTGCATGATAAAATTTTTGCTCTTTTTCTTCAAATAAGAGTCATCATATTCTCATTTGAAATCATAATGGCTTTATTTTCTATTTAGAAAGAAGGAAAAAGGTCATTTTAAAGTATGAACTTGGATAATATAGAATTGAGGGCCTCAACTTTAAAATCATTCATGGAAGGGCTTGAACTTCTAAAGAAGAGTTGTTTTACACAACATTAACTAACGATATTAGTATTTTACTTACATGACATTTTTCTTTTCTTTCAAATCATATGTATTTTCTTTTTTCTTTTCAATTCTTACATGGCATTATCTTATACGTTTTTGGATTAATTGACCCTAATTTATAATTATTCTCAAAATGCTATCAAACAATTTGCAAGCAACATAGAACGCTATTAAACAATTTTCAAGCAAGATAAAAGCAAAGGTTCAAAACATTATCAGTAACAATGCATGGATTTGGCTTACTAAGAAAAAAAAATTGCTACAGACTTGAAAGCTTCTTAATCTATATATATATATATATATATATATAAAAGCCTAAATAATAAGGAGAGTCTCAATTGTTTATACATATCCTTATACAATTTCAGTTTTGACATATTAAATGAAGTTATAATAAATCAATAAATTTTTTTTATATATTTCCTCTTATTAGAAAATAAAAATAGGTGTGTCGAGGTCGGAATCTCGACGTTGAGGTCGGGGGCTACTTCTACCGAGCAGGAAATCTGGGTCGGCTTCTTGACCTGAATTTTCGGGTCGGCTACTTGACCTGCACAAGGAAAAGAAAAGAAAATGCAGGGCGATGACCCAGATTTTTTCCTCGGGTGTGCAAATGATTAGTATGTCCGAGCTGGAGAAGTAGCTGAGAGCATTTAATGAGGGGTTACCTCAGAAATGAAGGGGTGGAGCTCTATTTATACTAAATTTAGACCTGACAGCATTTAATACAGTGTAGCTTTATGTCCCATCAGGGCTTTATATCCCATCAGAACAGTTGTTTGCCGAGGTCAGGGTTTTCCTGGGTCGGGGTGAGGTTGAATCAGCATCCAGGTTGAGCATTAGCTGAATGTGCTGGGCTTAGCTCGAATTAGCCCGCCTCAACTCAGATTGGGCACGGTACCTCAGCTCGGGGTCCCCCTCGTCAATACCCCCTCCCCTAAGTCGAGATCGAGAGGGTGAGATCTAGATTTGGGAGTTGATCCTGAGCTGGAAGTGCCTGACCCCGGCAGAGTGGGGATGGCCACGTCAGCGGTGCATACCCTTCAGATGGCTGACACGTCACCTGGCAGTTATGACAAGATGCGACGTTTGGGATTCTCGAGGCGGTTACAGGAGTTGCCTATAAATAGGGCCTTGACATCCGAGATTCATTTCACACTTTACTAACGAAATTTGGAGCTTTTAGGTCGGCAACCAGAGTGGTCGGACACTTTTAGCTCGGCAAATATATTATCGGGGTATTCAGCTCGGAATCCATTAACTCGGAGCCAATTAGGTCGGAGGCAGTTAGATCGGGTCATCTTCGACAACTAGAGCGGTAGGTATGCCCCGACTCCCTTTAGTTATCCCTGCACGTATTTTATTTTATAAACAGGATGGGGAGGTCGGAGTCGGAAGATTCCCAAGCGACGGAGGTAAGGTCCTATGGAGGGGATGAGAATCCGTCGAGCTCGGAATCGTCCTCAGATGGAGGCCGCGATGATGACAGCGAATGTGCATCTCAAGGATCAGCTCGGCAATCTGGGCTTAGGGAGAGTGATGATGATTGCCAAGTGATCGAGGTTAGGCGAGTGCAAGAAAAAGCTGAGGCGGATCCTTTGGCCAACCTGGGAGACTTGGATGATAGGGAAGATGAGGAGCCATTGAACCAGTTGGAGGGAATTGAGATACCTCAAGAGTACTTAGCTGGAGTCTCCACGTCGGAACAGATTGAAGTAGTCCCGGTTAGGGCGGTCCGACCTCGGAGCTCAGCTATAGCCAATGGTTCGTCGGCTCTAGGGAAGAGGATCGAGCAGTTATTTGCCTGTTGCAAGCGTGAGTGCCACTCCACGGTGCAGATGGCTAACGCCTGGCTAAGGGATTGCTCAGTGGACTAACACCACAAGCTGAAGGTTCCAGGTCAGAATGAGCCCTCCTGCTATCCTCTACCCGATCACTTCACTATCTATGACCTCGCTTTCGATGTCATCCAGCTTCCACTTCCCGACTTCAATGCCGGCATTTTGAACTACTTTGAGCTTAGCCCGGGTCAGATGTCACCGAATGGTTGGGCCGTGATGGTGGCATTTTATGTATTTTGCCTTGAGAGGTGAATAGAGCCGACCCTGCGTCGGTTCAGGCAGTTCTTTGTGTGCAAGCCTAACCTGAAACAGTCAAGGTGGTTTCATTTCATTTCGCAGCTCGGGCCGGCAATGCCTTATTCACCAAGTGGCACTCCTCCAACAAGGACTGGCACAACGACTACTATTGGGTCGAGCCGGCTGTGAACCCGGGGTGCAAGGTGGATTGGAATTCCTCTCTAAAGAAGAATGTGAACTATGACCCCAAACTCTCAGAAGATGAACTTGCTGAGGTCAAGGTGCTGAGACCTAAGTCGGGTATGCTGATAGATATTGACAGTGTCCTCAGGTGGGACAGAATCTGGAGATCCAAGTTATTCGGAGAGAACCTGACCTGAGGAAGGAGCACCCTCACCTACTTCCCGAGCTCGAAGAGAACGAGGATTCCGGCTCAGAAGAAGGTCAGTTCGCCGGATCAATGCCCGACTTCCCCGCCTTCTTGTCTACTGTTGCTCTCTTCAATTTGCATTTGGTTATTTCTCACATCTTTCCTTTGCTATTTCGCAGACATGGCGAATACGAGAAAGCTTGCGTATGCTCAAATGAAGAGGAGGACCGAGGCCAGCGGCTAAGTCTATGCTCGGTTTGGCTTGGGCTCCACCGTCCCTTAGGAGCAAAGGCAGTGACCCAAGGTCTCTTCCAAGGGGACGTCGGCGTATCCCCTGACCAAAAGATCAAGCTCGGGTGTGGCGATCCCTGAGCGCTCAGCATCCCGTCCTAATAATAGGAAACAGTCTCTGCCCGAGTACTCCTAGAAAGGCAAGGCCACGGAGATGAGCCCTCCTAACAAGGATTTCGTGGAGGCAGTTAAGGTCGCCCGCGATCCCAAGCTGACATCGATCCCGGCGGAGCAGCTTTCGCTAGACCTGAATTCGGCCATAGTCATGGTAAGACATATTTGACCGTGTTGATATGGTTAAGTTTTTTGGCTCGGCTGATCATTTTGTCATCTTTTGTGCAGGCCGAGTCCCACATTCTTTTGACACCTGGCTTACTCGCCCCTAGCCCAGGCTCACTGCGTCGAGCTCGAGCATCGATTCGTCGACTCTCGGGCTGAGCTAGAGGCCCTGAGGGAAGATGTCGCCCAGAGGCGCAAAGCGGACGAGACGGAGATCGAGCGGCTGAAGAAGGGGCTCGACGCGGAGAAGTCCCGGCGCGAGGCCGCTGCCAAGGATGTCGAGTGCTCCAAGAAGGATAAGCACGAGGCCGAGGGGAAGCTTAAGGATCTGTTAGATCGGGTCGGCCCATAGAGGGAGAAGGCGGTGGAAGCCTTTAAATCCAGCCAAGAGGCCGTGGACTGGTTGGCCACTGAGGGTGGGGCGATGGCCAAATACACCGAGTTAAAGTACTACTTCCTGGGCCAAGTCGCAGCTCGGGAGAGAGAGAAGACCTTCTTCCCCGCCACCAAGAATGATTACATCGAAATCTTAGAGGCTCCTCAACAGAAATTCTGGGAGATTCTTGAGCTACCGGGCGACCTGACGTCCCAAGCTAATGAGGTGATTGAATTTGTTTAGAAGGGCATGGATCAGGTCGGGGATGAAGCCGATGCCACCACCTCCACCGCCGCTCCTAAATAAACTTTGTAACCGCCCAGGTCGGGTTCTTGTAATCTTGCCTAGGTTGGGCTATTGTAATTTTGAATTTTCCATTTAATGAAATGATTGTTTTATATTTTACTTGAGTTCGTACATGTGTACTTTTCTCTTCACAAATTTCTTAAGTAAGTGGGGTCGGACCAATATAATGGACCTTTCAAACTTAATTTAAATATAAAGAACCGAGTTGGAAGTGATTAATGAATTATCATCTTGAACCGAGCTAGTTAATTGGGTAACTATATAATTGTCGCCGACCTGGACTCGTCAGTCCGATTTAAAATTGGTCAAACTAATGTTGACAAATGTTAAGTTTGAGTTTAGACCCAAACTAACGTCCCAACCTGAAGCCGGATTATACCGAGTTGGAACTTAATCCGAACTGGCAAAACTAATCAAATTATTATTGACTATACCAGAGCTGGAACCTTGTCTGAGCTGGTTTACTTGGATTATTAGCTCGTAATTAAGCGCGGCTACCACATTAATCCGAGTCGGGGTATCTCAGTAGCTGAGGCGCTTGAGCCCGGGTCGGGCATTGCACTGGTTTACAAAATATGTTTGTATTGAAATTGCACATGAAGTACTCGGGCTCGGGAGCCGATTACAAGAAATGTTTTGGCTCGGGGCCTTTTTAGCAAAGACTTCAGCTCGAAGCCTGTACAAAAGTTTTCGGCTCGGGGCCCGTTACAAGAGATTCCGGCTCGGGGGCCGTTACAATAGATTCCGGCTCGGGGACCATTACACAAAATATCTCTTTAGGTGCTCCGCGTGCCATGCATTTTTCAATTGCTTCCCGTATCTGTCGCGGAGGTAGAAAGTCCTAGGTCGAACTTCTTTCACGATTTCGTACGGTCCCTCCCAGGTCGGGGAGAGCTTGTTGCTCGAGCGCGGCAAAAAGGTAGCCTTTCTGATGACGAGGTCGCCAACCTTAATAGGTTTAGGCTTGACCTGTTTGGCGAAGGGTCTTTGCATGGCAGCTTTGCTAGCTAGCATCCTGATTTGAGTTTTAGCTCAGAGCTCTTCGATGAGGTCAAGCTTTTCACGGATAAGTGCTCCGTTTATTTCTGGATCATGGTGGAGGGTTCTGCTGGTCGGAGACCCGATCTCTACTGGCAGCACCGCTTGAGTACCGAAGGTTAGCTCAAATGACGATTCTCCAGTTGCCGAGCTGGTGGTGGTCCGCTGAGCCTACAATACATCGGGAAGAATCGATGCCCACTGGCCCTCTGCTTCCTCCAACTTGATTTTCAGACCCTGCAAAATGATTTGGTTAGTTCTTTCGACTTGGCCATTACTTTGAGGGTGAGCAATAGATAAGAATCTGAGGTCTATCCCGATCTCAGCACATTTGCCTCGAAAGTATGCACTGTCGAATTGTTTGCCGTGGTCAGTAACGATGACCTTTGGCACCCCAAATCGACAAATGATGTTTTTCCACACGAAATCCCAAGCTGTCTTTTCTATTATTCTAGCAACACCTTCAGCCTCAGGCTATTTGGTGAAGTAGTCTACTGCTATGAAGGCGTGCTTCTTTTGGCCAACGCTGGTTGGCAATGGGCCGATGATATCTAGGCCCCATTGATAGAATGGCCACGGACTTATCATCACCGTGAAGTCTATCGCTGGCTTTCTCTGTATGTTGGTGAACCTTTGGCAGGTGTCGTACTTTTTTACATACTCTTTGGCATCTTGTTCTAAGGTTGGCCAGAAATAGCCTTGCCTCAATGCCTTCTGAGCCAGAGCTTTGCTTCCCAAGTAGTTTCCACATACCCCTTCATGGATCTCCCGGAGTACATAGTTTCCCTCCTCGGGCCCAACACATTTCAAGAGAGGCCAAGTGTAGGCTCTCTTATAAAGTTGCCTGACAATTATGACAAACCTTGAGCCCTATTTTATGAGTTTTTGAGCTGCTTTTTCATCCTCCGGGGTCATAACCCCTCTAAGTAGTCCACTATTGGTTTGGTCCAATCTGGGCTTAAATTGAGCTCGACTACAACCCGCATCCCTAACTGGATACTTGGTTCGGATACTTCTTCCACATGGACCAGGGCAGGTCGGCTCTCGCCCAAGGCAAACCTGGACAGGGCATCAGCCTTGATATTCTCCTCCCTCAGATTTGCTATATTATGAACATTTTGAGCTCTGAGGTCAAATCCTTGACTTTGTTGAGGTAGGCCATTATAACATTGTCCTTGGCTTCGAATTCTCCCGATATCTGACTAGAAACCAACTGAGAGTCGGTGCTCAGGTCGACTGTCTATGCCCCGAGCTGAGCTGTAATTTTCAGCCCCGCAATCACCGCTTCGTATCCAGCTTCATTATTGGACGCCGGAAAGGCGAACTTAAGGGAGTATTGGTGCTCATGCCGGGTCGGGTCGAGGATGACCACCCCAGCTCCGCTTCCAGACTTCCCTAAGGCCCCATCCACATAGATCTTCCATACATCCTCCGGATCATGGTCGGCTCAGCCAGTGCATTCCACTACAAAGTCAGCGATGGCTTGGCTTTGATGGCTGTTCTGGGCTGGTAGGTGATGTCAAATTGACTCAGCTCAATTGCCCATTTCAGCAGCCTGCCCGACGCCTCTGGCTTGTGAATGATAGACTTAAGTGGGGCATCCGTCATGACCTTAATTGGATGAGCATCAAAGTATGGCTTCAGCTTTCTTGCCGCCGTGATAAGTGCGAGGGCGAGTTTTTCCAAGGAGGAGTACCTCACCTCGGCCCCTTGCAAGGTTTTACTGACGTAATAGACCGGTTTCTGCTCCTTCCCTTCTTTCCGGACCAGTGCCGCCGCCACTGCTGTCCCTAAGCATGCTAAATATAGTACCAGTTCTTCCCCCACCTCAGGTCGGGATAGCAGGGGTGGCGAAGCTAGATACCTTTTCAGCTCTTGGAAGGCGTTCTGACATTTCGTAGTCCATTCGAAGTTCTTAGGATTCCTTAATATTTTGAACAGAGGTGCACACTTGTCAGCCGACCTGGACATGAATCTGCTTAGTGCCGCGACCTTGCCTACTAATACCTGGACGTCCTTTACATAGGTCGGCGGCACCAGGTCGAGTATCGCCTGAACTTTTTCCGGGTTGGCTTCTATTTCGCGGGTTGTGACCATGAAGCCCAGAAAATTTTCTGCCTTGACGCCGAATGCGCACTTTTTTCCGGTTCAGTTTTATCCCGAAGTGCTCTATTTCGGCGAAGGCTTCAGCCAAGTCGGCTACATGGTCTTCCGCCCTTCTGCTCTTGACCAACATGTCATCTACATAGATCTCCATATTTCGGCCAATCTGATTTTTGAAAACCTTATTCACTATCCGAGTGTAGGTAGCTCCAGCATTCTTGAGGACAAAAGGCATGACCTCATAGTAGTAGGGACCTTTATCGGTGGTGAAGGCAGTCTTCTCTTTATCTCTGGGAGCTATCTTGATTTAGTTATAGCCTTTGAAAGCATCCATGAAAGAGAGTAGCTCAAATCCGGAGGTGGCATCCACCATCTGATCAATTCGAGGTAGGGGAAAGCAATCCTTAGGGCAGACTTTGTTGAGGTCAGTGAAGTCAATACACAGCTCTATCCACCTAAGGACTTAGTCACCAGCACCACGTTGGATAACCAGGTTGGGTACTGGATTTCCTTTATGTGGCCGGCGTCCATCAACTTGTCCACTTCTTCTGCTATGATTTGTTGCTTATCATAATGGAAGTGCCTACGCTTTTGCTTCACCAAATAGTGATTTGGGTCGGCATTCAGGTGATGCTCTATTACTCCTGGGTCAATACCTGTCATGTCAGAAGCAGACCATGCAAATATGTGTTCATTTTTTAAGAGAAATTGGCTTATACCTTTCTTGAGGTCTACAGAGAGTTCACTCCCAATTTTTGCTCTCTTTGTTTCATCGGAGAGTTCTACCCCTTGAAGGTCTTCAGTCGGGCTGCCTCTCTTAGCATCCCTCTTTTCCTCGGACAAATCTGGTCCCCAGCCAACCTGACATTTGGGTCGGAGGGAGTTTTCATAATATTCCCGAGCTGAGAGCTGAGCTCCGCGAATGGTAGCCGTGCCGGTCGGGGTCAGAAATTTCAGGGCCTGGTGGTAAGTTGAAGGGACAACCCTGAAATGATTGAGCGCCACCCGACCTAAAATCCCATTGTAAGTGGAATTATAATTCATCACAATGAAGTTGGCTTGCATCGAAACCTGTTTGTCTCCATCTTCTAGCTTCAGCGGGAGGTTGATGACCCCTTCGGCTCGGTGGGCTTGCCTTGTGAAACCAGCTAAAGTGCCCCTTAATGGCCTGAGTCGGCTCTTGTCCAACCCCATCTGCTCAAAAGCGCTGAGGAATAAGACTTCTGCCGAGCTCCTGGTGTCCACCATCAGCCTCTTCACGGTGAAGTTGGCTATTTCAGCGCTGATCACTAGTGGGTCGTCATAGGGCAATATCACCCCCTCCAAGTCTTCTGAGGAGAAGGTGAGCTCCTCTATCTCCGGGGTCGAACCCCGCACCGGTCCATACTCCCTCCTAGCCCGGACATAACCCTTCCTGCCTGCCGAGGTCTCCCCACCCGACACCAATCCTCCTGCAATGGTCTCAATCACAGCCAAACGTCTGCCCCCAGCCTGGCGCCTGGGCGGACTTATCTCTCTATCTCTTTGATCATGATTCCGGGTCGACTGCTGATCCACGTACCTCCGGAGGTGATCTCGGGCTATTAGTGCCTCGATCTCCTATTTCAAGTCTTTGCACTCTTTGGTGCTATGGCCGTAGTCCATATGGTAGCGGTAATATTTGGTTCTATTGCGCTTCTCAGGTCAGCATTTCATCCTTGGAGCTGGAGGCAGGTGGTTCTGGTACTGGATATCCATCAGGATCTGCTCCCTTGTGGTGTTAAGGGGAGTGAACATAGTGAACCAGGGGTTCTGCTTTGGCTAATGGGGCTGCTTACCTCGGTCGTTTTGGAATTTACCCCCAAGTTGGGCTCGGGAGGTCTCTCCCTTCTTACTGGTTTCCTTTTTCTTGTCATCATTCCTCTTCGCCTGATGGATTTCTTCCGAGTGTATGTACCCTTCTGCTCGTACCATCAGCTCGACTACAGTATCCACGGGGTCGATGGCCAAGGAGGATGTGAGAGGGCCCGACCTGAGCCCACTTTGGTAAGCCATCAACGCCATGGAGTCCTCCAGGTTGGGTATTCTGAGGGACTCTTCGTTGAATCTAGTTGTGTAAGCCCTCAAACTTTCCCTTCTATGCTGCTTCACCAACAGCAATGTAAAAGTGTGGTGGGTGGCGCGCCGGCTTCCCGCGAAGCGGGACAGGAAAGCTTCAGCCAGTTGATGAAAACTTGTAATAGAACCGGGATGATGTTTTTGGAACCAGTCCAAGGCACTGCCAACTAGGGTGGTCGGGAATGTCTTCGTCTTTATGAGGTTGGACATGTCATGCAGGGTTATGTGGTGGTCAAAGTAAAGCAAGTGGCTGGTTGGGTCGCCGTCCCCATTGTAGACTGCCAAGTTGGGTATCCGGTTGTTGGTGGGTAGCGGCATGGCCAGTACCTCAGTTGATAATGGGCTTACGCCGAGCTGGTTAATGACCTTGGCTATGGTAGCCGCGGTCTTGGCCTGCTCAGGATCAGCTTGAGCCGCCCTTTTACCACTCACCTCTTCGGTTCCTTCCACCGGCTCTAGGAAGCCCTCTTCGTCTTGCATCCGTTTTTGCCTTTGGGCTGGGATGCGGAACTGTGGACGCGCGGGCCGCCACGTAGCTGCTTGCGGAGCCGGGGGACCTGCTCCTTAAGTTCTTCAAACATCCTCAGCATCATTCTTATCTCCGGTGACAGGCTGGAGTTGAGGTCTCCATCTGTCGTGGGGTTGGTTTGGGTGGCTAAATATATATGTTGGCTCGTTCCAACGTCAGCTTGGGTTGGGTTTTGACTAGGCACCTGCGTGGTTTCGAGATCCCCATCTGGGTTGGGCGAATCATCTACCGGTGCGTTGTGGCTTCTCGTTTGTACCATGATAATTTCTCAATGAGTGGTGAGGAGAGTGATAGAAAGAACTCCCTTCCCACAGACGGCGCCAAACTGTCGAGGTCAAAATCTCGACGTTGAGGTCAGGAGCTACTTCTACCGAGCAGGAAATCTGGGTCGGCTTCTTGACCTAGATTTTTGGGTCAGCTACCTGACCTGCACAAGGAAAAGGAAGGAAAAGGCGGGGTGATGACCCGAATTTTCCCCTCGGATGTGTGAATGATTAGTATGTCCAAGCTGGTGAAGTAGTTAAGAGTATTTAATGACGAGTTACCTCAGAAATGAAGGGGTGAAGCTCTATTTATACTAAATTTGGACCTGACAGCATTTAATGCAGTGCAGCTTTATGTCCCATCAGAACAGCTGTTTACCGAGGTCGGGGTTTTCCTGGGTCGGGGTGAGGTTGATCAGCATCCAAGTTGGGCATTTGCTGAATGTGTTGGGCTTGGCTCGAATTAGTCTATCTCTGCTCGGAATGGACACGGTACCTCAGCTCGGGGTCCCCCTCGTCAAGGTGCTAATATGATTCCACATCTATAACTTTAAATCATATGGACATGTAACCAAGTTTAGGTGTTTGCCTAGAAACAATTCAATAATAAAAAAAATGCATATATAGACTTGTATTTATACGTGTAAGTACGGTACATATAGATTCAATAACGGTGTGTAAAATATATTCTTTTTAGAAATTCAAACCTTTTTATGAATGATTTTAAAGTTATTAAGACTCTTAATTTTATATTACACCAAATTCAGATACTAAAGGACCATTTTCCCTAGAAAGAATGATAGAATGATGATGATTTTACATAACATTGTCATTTATAATTAATCTTACCTTTTATCTACTGATCATAAAGCAACGTGTCAACGACATGAACCATTATTTATTGACTTTTTCTTTGAGGTCTTATCTACTAAAGTCAACAAAATACCGAGTTGATGTAAAATTCTCATCTGATCTATAGCTTAATATCTTGATGGAATTATATGAATCATTTTTTTTCATATCTGACTAACTTAGCTGTGAAATTTAGTTATTAAATTATAGAGTTTTCAACAATAAAATTAGGTTAGAAGTGTTATTAAATAGAAGAATTCGACTGTTTGGAGTTGTCCCGTAAATAGTAGAACTTTTAAAAATTTTAAGGGTCATATTGAGCTTTCAAAAATATAAAATAGTATTTTTAAGGGCAATGATATAAAAATAGCTTCAAGAAAGCTTTTTTCTAAAAGCTCTAATTTAGATATTCTTTTTTTTTTTTTTTAACTTTTGTCTTTTATCTGAAAAAAACTTCAAAAAAATGGACTAAAAAGTACTTCATGTGAATTTAAAAGTTAAGACTAACTTGTTTGGCCTATTTTTTAAAGTACTTTTAGGTAAAAGTTAAAACTAAAAAATAAGAAACTCCAAATTTGAACTTTTCAAAATAGACATTTACAAAACTATTTTTATATAATGTGGGAAACTGTTTTCTTTTTCTTTCTCAAATATACCCTATTAATATTTTTAAAGTTCAATGTTGTCCTCAAATTTTTTAAAAGCTCAACATTACCCAACATAGGTCAAACAGTCAACGACTTTTGTTCAACGACATTTATAACTAAAATTCTACTACGAAAAGCTTTAAAGCTCAAAAGTTAAAATTTAACAGTTAGGCCAAACAAAGCCTAAACAATCATAGTTTAGGCTTTTAAACTCACAAAAAAATATTTTTAAAAATTTAAAAGTTGGACTAAACAGACCCTAAATAAAGAAAAGAAATTTTGCAATACCACCATCATTTTTAATTAGGACATTGCTAGTATAAATAGTGGTTGAGTTAGGACTTTGTGATCAATGAAGGTACTCATAAACTTTTAACTAAAGTTTAATATATCTAATGTATTTTTTTTCTTTTGACAAAAAAGAAAATGAGATTTTTTTCTAAGTCAGACACATCTTTGAATATACGTGAGTCAGTCGTTTAGTACAAATTAGATTCTGAATAGAGAAACGAAATCTTTTGGCCTTCCAAACAAGAAGTATTAGGGTAGAAAAATTTATTTTATGAGGCAGTCTCATGTAAGACTGTGTCATAAAAAAATACATGGGCACATGTGAGTGAGAAGTGGCCATATAGAAGACTAACTCCTTAGATAGTGGAGCATTGTCCTAAGACTGATGAAAAGACATCTCAATACATATATAGAATTGGTAAATTCTTAAATCAGTTCGAATTGATGATATCAATATTTTATATATTAGTGAGGCTTATACATGTTAATCTTATTATTATGTAATGCAAGAATTTTCTATAGGATTGGGTTTATCATTAATTTCAAAGCACATTTTGCTTATGTGTACTTTGAGAATCCCGATTTGTTTTATAAATTGAAAATTGGAATTCAATAATAATTCGTAAATTATACGTATAAAATTGGTGGTCTATGTACTCCTCAGATGTACTCTATTCTACCCATCACATCATCCTCAGTCACAAGCACACGTCACTTGCCGTGCTCGCGTGGGACAAAGTACATTAGTCGTCCACAATTGCTGGCAACAGATTTATTAACGTTGGTAAAAGAACATTCAAACGGTTGTCTTTTGTGGAATTGTTACGCGTTATTGATTTTTATTTATAACATTGCGTGATTTAAACGAAAATAAAATCGTAATGCTGGAATTTTTGATAGAGATGGATGATATTTTAGTTAGTTGATGAAGGGAAAATCCGATCTCATATAAAAAGACGCTGACCAAAAATTAAGTAAAAAAAAGATATACCTCTACAAAGGTTCGGCCTGAAAGTTAAGACTTAATTAATACGACCCAATCAGAGGTCTTACCAAAGGGACGACTTGATAACGTCCCAAACAATACGAGCAACTCGATGACATCCCTTGAGGTCAGAGTAAGACCCGATGACGTCTCAAATAATATGCCCGACTCAATAACATCCCTTGAGGTCGGGGTAAAAATAATATAATGTCGACATATCTTGAAAAATCCAGAGAAAATATATTCCTCATAGCGAAAGGTATTAAATAGTCATCACAATCACTTGGGGAGGTAACCAATTCATCACTACTGAAATTGAATACACTTCTTACTTTCCAAATAACACCCAAGTCTAACTTAAGTATCAGAATACTTACACAGGAAATCCTCCCAACAATTTGATGTTTGTGTGTACAGGTTCAGAAGACTTGCAAAGGATCTTCCTAAATCCAAATTCACACCTTAATAATTAGTGAATTAATGCCCTAAATGGTAAGAGTATTCGGATTAAACAACTGACAAAAGGGGTAAGCGGAACAGGGACTTTATTAGACATAGTTCAGCTATCGGAGATTCTTAGAGCAACTAAAGTAAGAAGTCATTTCCTCTCTTAATTATTGTATAATGGAAAATTGTTGTTGTATGTAAATATTATTTGTTGCCGTCAGGGGCGGATGCACCATGGACATAGGCGGATTCATGATTTATTTTCAATAGGAGCTAAAATCATACAACTTACTATTCATATATAGATAATTTTTCTCAATGGGTCTTGAACTGTTTTTTCAACTTAAAAATACTATAAAAATACACACATTTTAAGATAAAATTTGAGTTGAGTGGGGGGTTGTAGCCCTCACACGTCTAAGAGTGGCTCCACCATTGACCATGGGGCTAGCGGGGACTACAACCCCCACTGACCTCGCAAATTTTTTTGTACGTATATATAATTTTGGATAAAAATATAAATTAGTCCCTACTGAAAAAATAATTTTTGCAATGAGAACAATGATATTTGTATAGCTATTTTTTTTAACTTTTTATGATGCAGTATTTAATTACTATATATTGTTTATTAAAAATTATTCGTATAGCTTCGACTTGGCAAATTATCCACTACAACCCCCACTAAAAAAAATTTGGATCCGCCCTTGGTTGCCTTTATTGTTTTAAAGACTTATCACTTAGCAAAATATACTACTAGATTTCCTACTTTTTATTTTCCCTAAAGTTTTACTGAATGCATTTGAATCCTTCCATGTTTGGACTTTTAAAAATGAGTGAAGTGCACTGTCCCCCCTGTGTTTTAGTATAAGTGTATCAATATTTTCTATATTTCAAAAACTAGTATAAGTAGTCCCTATGTTTTGGCAAACTAGTTCACGTGCCCCCTCCGTCCCTTTTTTGTCAAAAGAGTTAACGGACATGACAAAAAAACACATTTGCCCTCATGTAATTAAAAGCCCCTTTTGTTTATTTACATATACATATATACACACACACACACACACACACACACACACACATATATATATATATATATATATATATATATATTTCTTTTTTTGGGCTATAGATCATTTGGTAGATAAAAGTTAATTGATTCATGATTGTGTGATATGAGAGGCATTTTCATCTTTGTACTATTTTTCGTAATCTTATTGTTGGTTTTTGTGTTTGGAGCTCCGGCGAGATTTGACAGCTCCGATTCGACGACGGAAAGCTCAAACGATCCTTTCGCCAGTGATATGAAGCTCGTTGCTTCTTTTTTTTATTATTTATATTTAGGGCACAATTGCACTTTGTCCCCATTTCTTTTCCGCCATAATCAATAGATCATCATCATCAACAACAAGAAGAATACACAGATACATATATACAAACACATACATAGTGTGGAATCATCGAGATAGCTCAGTTGGTAGAGCAGATGACTGAAGGGTTCTTGGTTTATAACATAAAATCAAAAAAAAATCACAGGCTTTTGCAGAGAGAGGTAATCACCCTTTCACAAAATTCCAATAGCTCTGCTGCTTCATTCTTGAGCTCAAAATTGCAACCCAAACATAGTCTCAAAATTCCAATAACTATTGGAGTTTATTTTTTGGGTTAATTAACACACACACACACACACGCATATATATATGTATATACCTTTGATGATGGAGTTCCATTTGGAACAAGAGAAGCAAAGGAATCGAGACTCATTCCCTTTAAATAGGGTGTCGTATCTATGAAAAAATACAGAATTTACAACTCCCATAGTCTCTGACCAATATATATATGTATATTAAAAGACATGAAGATTCTGGACCGAAAAGAACAAAGAACAACAACAACAAAAAGCAGTAACCTAGTGCCAACTGCAATACACTACCAGTAATAGCAAAATAAAAATTTTGAAACAAGTGCATCTGCTTTTTGGAATCCTTTAACTTGAATAACAAAAGGATTCAATTAGTCTGCTATTAGGGAAACATGTTTTTGGTAATGTATACATTATCCAAACAAAATGGCAACTTGGGGGGGGTGGGGTTGACAGGGTAGGGGGATGGGCTGACGAGGTGGCGATAGGGGTGGGGTAGGGGGTGAGGGGTGAGGAAGATGATGGATTGAGAGAAGGGCATTTATGTTCAAAAACCAATAAATTTTGCTGACATGTACATTAAAAAATCAGCCCATATCTGAAGCGCGTTGCTGTCAATCTCCGTTAGAACTAACGATTTTTTGGGCGGCAAGGGGGTCCTTTGCACTTTTACCAAAACATAGGGACTACTTATGTTAGTTTTTGAAACATAGGGGGCATCGATACACTTATGCTAAAATACAGGGAGGTTTGGTGCATTTCACCCTTTAAAACTTGATCCCATACACTAACAACCTGTTTGGATTTGGGAAAATAGGGGAAAGGGGATGGATATGGAAGGACCTCTTAATCTCTCCCCCTGTTTGTTTTCAAAGTTTTGGGAGGGGAGGTAAAATGGATGTAAGCTCATTCCCCCTCCAAAGCCCTAAATTTCGTTCCCCCCAAATTGGGGTAAAATGGAGGGGAGTGATTATCTACTATTTACAATACCTATTTTATCCCTTATTTATTTTACAAAAATTTCAAGCTTACCTTCATCATTCAACAGTAATAAATCTCATCATTTGTTTCTTCTTCAATTTCTTTCTTTATTTTCTTTTGTACCTTTTGTGTATCTATGTGTGCGATGCAGGTGTGTGTTTGTGGTGGTGGAATTGGATGAAATGGTGGAAATAAGAGAAGTTGGTGGTCAACCGGTGGTGCTTGTGTTTGGAATGTTGGTTTTGTTTCTTTTTTTTTTTTTGGAACGGGTAGTGTTGTGAGATGCAATAGGGAAACATGTTTTTGGTAATGTATACATTATCCAAACAAAATGGCAACTTCGTGGGGGTGGGGTTGACAGGGTAGGGAGATGGGGCTGACGAGGTAGCGGTAGGGGTGGGGTAGGGGGAGAGGGGTGAGGAAGATGATGGATTGAGAGAAGGGCATTTATGTTCAAAAACCAATAAATTTTGCTGACATGTACATTAAAAAATCAGCCCATATTTGAAGCGCGTTGCTGTCAATCTCCGTTAGAACTAACGATTTTTTGGGCGGCAAGGGGGTCCTTTGCACTTTTACCAAAACATAGGGACTACTTATGTTAGTTTTTGAAACATAGGGGGCATCGATACACTTATGCCAAAATACAGGGGGGTTTGGTGCACTTCACCCTTTAAAAATTGATCCCATACACTAACAACCTGTTTGGATTGGGGAAAATAGGGGAAAGGGGATGGATAGGGAAGGACCTCTTAATCTCTGCCCCTGTTTGTTTTCAAAGCTTTAGGGAGGGTGGTAAAATGGATGTAAGGTCATTCCCCCTCCAAAGCCCCAAATTTCGTTCCCCCCAAATTGGGGTAAAATGGAGGGGAGTGATTATCTCCTATTTACAATATCTATTTTATTCCTTATTTATTTTACAAAAATTTCAAGCTTACCTTCATGATTCAACAGTAATAATCTCATCATTTGTTTCTTCTTCAATTTCTTTCTTTATTTTCTTTTGTACCTTTTGTGTATCTATGTGTGCGATGCAGGTGTGTGTTTGTGGTGGTGGAATTGGATGAAATGGTGGAAAGAAGAGAAGTTGGTGGTCAACCGGTGGTGCTTGTGTTTAGAATGTTGGTTTTGTTTCTTTTTTTTTTTTGTGGAACGGGTAGTGTTGTGAGATGCAATAGGGAAACATGTTTTTGGTAATATTATCCAAACAAAATGGCAACTTCGTGGGGGGGGGGGTGACAGGGTAGGGGGAGGGGGCTGACGAGGTAGCGGTTGGGTTGGGGTTGGGGGGGAGGGGAGAAGAAGATGATGGATTGAAAGAAGGGCATTTATGTTCAAAAACCAATAAATTTTGCTGACATGTACATTAAAAAATCAGCCCATATTTGAAGCGCGTTGCTGTCAATCTCCGTTAGAACTAACGATTTTTTGGGCGGCAAGGGGGTCCTTTGCACTTTTACCAAAATATAGGGACTACTTATGTTAGTTTTTGAAACATAGGGGGCATCGATACACTTATGCCAAAATACTGGGGGGTTTGGTGCACTTCACCCTTTAAAAATTGATCCCATACACTAACAACCTGTTTGGATTGGGGAAAATAGGGGAAAGGGGATGGATAAGGAAGGACCTCTTAATCTCTCCCCCTGTTTGTTTTCAAAGTTTTGGGAGGGGAGGTAAAATGGATGTAAGCTCATTCCCCCTCCAAAGCCCCAAATTTCGTTCCCCTCAAATTGGGGTAAAATGGAGGGGAGTGATTATCTACTATTTACAATACCTATTTTATCCCTTATTTGTTTTACATAAATTTCAAGCTTACCTTCATCATTCAACAGTAATAAATCTCATCATTTGTTTCTTCTTCAATTTCTTTTTTATTTTCTTTTGTACCTTTTGTGTATCTATGTGTGCGATGCAGGTGTGTGTTTGTGGTGGTGGAATTGGATGAAATGGTGGAAAGAAGAGAAGTTGGTGGTCAACCGGTGGTGCTTGTGTTTGGAATGTTGGTTTTGTTTCTTTTTTTTTTTTTTTTTGGAACGGGTAGTGTTGTGAGATGCAATAGGGAAACATGTTTTTGGTAATGTATACATTATCCAAACAAAATGGCAACTTCGTAGGGGTGGGGTTGACAGGGTAGGGGGATGGGGCTGACGAGGTGGCGGTAGGGGTGGGGTAGGGGGTGAGGGGTGAGGAAGATGATGGATTGAGAGAAGGGCATTTATGTTCAAAAACCAATAAATTTTGCTGACATGTACATTAAAAAATCAGCCCATATCTGAAGCGCGTTGCTGTCAATCTCCGTTAGAACTAATGATTTTTTGGGCGGCAAGGGGGTCCTTTGCACTTTTACCAAAATATAGGGACTACTTATGTTAGTTTTTGAAACATAGGGGGCATCGATACACTTATGTCAAAATACAGGGGGGTTTGGTGCACTTCACCCTTTAAAAATTGATCCCATACATTAACAACCTATTTGGATTGGGGAAAATAGGGGAAAGGGGATGAATAGGGAAGGACCTCTTAATCTCTCCCCCTGTTTGTTTTCAAAGTTTTGGGAGGGGAGGTAAAATGGATGTAAGCTCATTCCCCCTCCAAAGCCCCAAATTTCGTTCCCCCCCAAATTGGGGTAAAATGGAGGGGAATGATTATCTACTATTTACAATACCTATTTTATCCCTTATTTGTTTTACATAAATTTCAAGCTTACCTTCATCATTCAACAGTAATAAATCTCATCATTTGTTTCTTCTTCAATTTCTTTATTTATTTTCTTTTGTACCTTTTGTGTATCTATGTGTGCGATGCAGGTGTGTGTTTGTGGTGGTGGAATTGGATGAAATGGTGGAGAGAAGAGAAGTTGGTGGTCAACCGGTGGTGCTTGTGTTTGGAATGTTGGTTTTGTTTCTTTTTTTTTTTTTTTTTTGGAACGGGTAGTGTTGTGAGATGCAATAGAAGAATGAAGAAGATGACAAGGGAAGATGATGAAATAATAGAAAGAATAAAAAAGATAAAGGATATAGACAAAAACAAAAAAGGTATAAAAGTCATTTCATGCATAAATTTTATCCTCCCCTCAATTTTCTTTCTAATCCAAACAAAAAAAACTCATCACCCTTTATAATCCTCTTCTTTATAATTTATCCAATCCAAACATGATTTAATCCTCCAATCTATTTTCTTTTATAATACTCTCATTTCCTCTCATTTATTAAACTTCCTCTCTCAATCCAAACAAACTGTAAGAGACTTAGCTCTGGCAAGAACATGCTCAAAAAATGTCATGATTCTTAATCCAAGTTGATCAATTGCTAAATAATCTATAATTAGTCAATGAAGATAGTCCAACCATAAAGTTACATGGGCTTTGAAGCAAACAAATTTCTAATCATGAATCTTCCTTTAGAAGTATCTCATTGATAACAAAGTACTTCTATATCACGAAAGTTGCTTCATATTGCAACTATTGATTTGTTAAGTTTATATAGATATTTTTTTGGTTGAGACAAAAGTTTTATACGATTGAAGTTAGTGAGATTCAATCAAAATCACTTGTCTTCACAAACTATAATGTATAGGTTTCTTATTATCCAAAGTTCTATTTAGCAAGCATTTAAAATGCAAACAAAGATATTTGAAATGCAAACACACAACTTTTTCCTTAAGTTACACAATTTAATTCTTTTCTGAGACGCCTAAATCTTAATTATTTTTTGGGTACAATTTGCCAAGATAAAGATAAAAAAAATAATGCCACCATGAAATTGTCACTGATAGATTAACTCTTCCATTAATGGCAAAATTTGAACAATAAATGCACCATTTTGCGTTTGATGAGTACTCTTTTTTTATTTAATTTCTTTTGGTTACACAATTAAGTTAAGAATGTACAGTTAAATATAAGATTTTAACTTGAACATGACGTTGAAATATAGATCAATTCTAGAACCCAATAAGTCAAACTTAATCACAACTGTAATCACAAGAAAGTTCAGCATATTTGACCAAAAAAATAAAAAAGAAGAGTTCAGCATAACTTGATGTACATCCCAATAACATATCACATATTTTCTAAATCTCATGATCAAAACTTTTACAAGTGTTTTATGATTTAACAACCAAACTTTTACAAGTGTTTTATAATTTAACAACCTAAATTTATCGCTAAGCCAATATACTATGCAAAACTTTTTAGTCATATACTTCTTTCTTACTTGTAAAGAATTGCGCGTACATGCCACCAAGGTTTTAGTTTGGTAATAAAGTTACTCGTTTGTTTGTAAAAAGTTACGGGATCAATTCCTGCATATTACATGTATTGTACGGTCATATACCTCTCTTAAATTAAAAAAAAAAAATTGTGCGTACACATACACCACACACACTAAATATTTTCTCTTCGCAATATATAAGAACTTTAAAATTAACTAACTTTTCTTTAACAACTAAGAATCCAATAAGATATAAATAATCTCTTTTTTCTTTTTGTTTTTGTCAATAAGAGATAAATTATCATTTAACTAAAATGTATTAATTTTCTTGGGAAAAGGGTTAAAGGTAAAAACAAAAAGAAAAATAAAAAGAAAGAAAAGAAAAAGCAAAGAAAAGTAAGAGTGAAGAGCCTTGGAAATGTCTAAACTCACATAATCTTTTAGTCGTCTTTGACTCCAAAATATTACCACCAACATTTTCATTTGCATACTTGGACGCCACCTTTCTCTCTTCATTTTTTCCCTTTTACTTTCTCTCTCTACAAACCCATTTCTCTCTCCTCGCCGCCGGACCACCGCCCTCGGCGGCCTCCGGCAAATAACTCACTTTCTTCAACCAGAAAACCCCACCTTCAGTCCACAACCACTATAAAACGTACACACACATATATACATATCTATATACATATATGTATATATAGCAACCGCTTGCTGTTTGACTTGAAGGTTAACTAAGCTTTAAGTTAAATTTTGCTTAAAATTCTCGGTAGATCTGAGAGGTGAAAAGAAGTGGTGAATTTTTTTGTGAGAATTTTTGTTTTTGTTGAAAAATTTAGAGAGAGAGAGAGAGAGAGAGAGAGAGAGAGAAAGGGGGAGAGGTGTTAGGTGAGGGGTTTTAGGTTTTGATGGTAGTGAGTAGAAGCGGTGGTGGTGGATGATGAGCGGACGTTTCGAGAGCGGAAGGTGGAGGAGGTGGTGCGCCGGTGGCTCTATCACATGGAATGGCAGATCTTGTTAGCTACGGTAATGCCGAACGTGACATTGAGCAGGTACACTTAATTCTATGTAGTTTGTATGTATACGTTTATAATTATGTATATGTGTATATATGTGTGTACGTGTATTTATGTATATGTATCTGTTTTATGTATGGGTGTATGTATAGAGATGTGTTGGTGTGTGTGAAGATGAAATTTAGAGGGGGAAAAATTAAATCTTTTGTTGAAAATTGTTGCTTTTCTTTCAATTTTAGTCAAAATTTTAGATGGTGTTATTTTATTTTTAATTTATGTTTTGGGAATTATAGGCACTATTGGGAAAAGTGCACTGCGAAAAATACTATTAAGTTTTGATGCAATTTATTTTTATTTTAATTTTATTTTTTATTTTTTTAAATAGGGTAAATGTGAGGGATTTTAGACGGTTAAATTGAAGGAGAAAAATGTGATCTTTTTGGTAGAGTTTCATTCTTTTCGTAAACTATTTAGGGGCTGAAGTTTGAGGTTGGACTTACTTTTGAAAGAATTGGACTAAGGTTGTTTTACACTTTTCTGTTTTATCATATGCAAGATGCATTAGTACTTAGGAACTTTTTTCCTGAGAATGCTCGGTAAGGAGAGCTTTTTAGATATGATTTGTGCATGGAGATAATCGGGGAGAGAGAATATGAATTTTTGAAAATACAAGAACAGTTTTATTTGTGTATATCTGAAGGAGAGATCTAGAGGAATCTGAGAAGGAAAAGAAAGTACTTTAAGCAGTGGCAGCAGGAGGACTTATTAAATGCTATGGAAGTATAGCCTAAAATTGTCAACTTAGCTCCATGACTTGTGGTTGTTTTGGGGCTTAATTAAGATTTGCGGTGAATTGATTTGATGAAGTGTAATGATCCCGAATTTTTAGTTATGTATTGTTTTTAAGAGTTTAAAAAAAAAAAAAAACTGTAATTGAAGAATTTTAGTGTGGACAGGAGATTGATGCCTCGAAGGAAATAAGAGTTCTAGTCTTGTATGATAATAGAACTTTTACGGGAATAGAAATTCTATGAGGAATTGTAATTATTTGAGTTTTTGAGGAAATGAAAGACCGCTTTGAATTCCGAATACTTTCGGGTTTAGGATTAATCCTCTATACAAGAAAGTTATAAGGTTTTAGACTCTCATGTTTTTGGACGCAAGCAAGAAAGTTAGGAGAGGATTTTATCAAGATCTAAAAGTTTGGAAGGAGGTAAATAGTTTTGTTATTGATCAACAAACTTTGTTCAATTCTTTGCCTACTCTTATTCGTTTCTAAATTCTATTATTGTTGGAAGTTAATTAGTTGCCATTTGTTATCAAAGACTAATAGGGGCTAATACTCATCTTTTGTGAATTGTGAATTTTGAACTTGCTACTGAGCAACCATAGCTTGCTATTGTGATATTAGTGATTGATATTATTGTCATGTTGACTTTGTTATAGATTATTGAATATCAAAAAGTTATTGATTAGTGGCTTTGACTTTTATTGATCTTTGACTACGAGATTTTGATAATGTAAAGTAATTTTGATTTTTATGTATTAAGATTATGTATCAGATATGGTATCTTGGTTTGGAAGTTTATTTTAAATATTTAAAGTCTTCAATTTTATGAGGCCTTAGATGCTCTGGTCTGTTGTATTTATGTGAAGAATATTTTAGTTTTATTTATTTTTTCATTTGTGGTTTAGAGCATTGCTGGTTTAGGAAGTTGATCTTCTTAGGGGCACGGCGTTCTAGTTCTTGAGGTTCGCTTAGGCGGATTTTGGGGGCATGCCATGAAGGAATATGCTGTGACGTCATAGTAAAAGTCTTAATGCAGTGAAGTTCTAGTAGTCTTAAATGCAGTGACGTTGTAGTAAAAGCCAGTATATCACGTACTAGCCCTTTATTATTAATAACACTTATTTGTTGGATAAATCTTATTTGTCAAATTGCATGGGTCACTAAAATTATTATCCATATTCTGAATGATGCTCTGAAGTATAATGCATTTAGTGACAAAACAATAATTGTGTAAATATACATCTTTTTCTTTGTTTTGTTTTCAAATTTTCAATTGTTCTAGAATCTGACATGCCAAAGACATATTTGTGATACTTAGATATATTTCCGAATTGCTAAGATCCTTGCTTTCAAATTGTTCCTTCACTCTTTTTGCAGGCATTGATTGCTCTGAAGAAGGGCGCTCAACTACTTAAATATGGTCGTAAGGGAAAACCTAAGTTTTGTCCATTTAGACTCTCTAATGTAAGTTGATAACTACTTTCTCCATTTCTTTTTATCGTTTCAAATCTGGAACTAAATTTAAATTTGTGTTACGTTTACTCTCATAACGGAAGTGGTTCAAATGCGTGGTCAACTTCCGCTAGTGGTTGTGCTAATAGAAAAAGTATTAGGACTACTCAACTTCCATTAATGGTTGTGCAAAGAGAAAAAAGTATTCAGACTAAGTGTGAATTGAGGAAAAGGAAAAAGATTTACAAGGACTAATAATGCTTAGGACCTCATGGTGGAGAAATAATATCTCACCTTGTCAGCTACCTTTGGAGAATATTGACATTTTTTGCATATGCATGCCAGTTAGAGCCAGTAAATCTATGCACTATCTTAGAAACGAGTTGCTATTTGTGGTCATTAGAAGTGGCAGAGATGAGGCCAGATCTATTAATCCATTAGAAAGAAAGTGATTCAGTATTTGCTTTCAAAGTATACATGCATGGACATGCATATACATCGTGTGCATGTTGACAATGCAAGTTTGTTTAGTTGTATCTGACCATGATTGCCTGCAGAGTAAGCAAATCAGCAATAAATAGTAAGGGCTACTTCTTTGAAAACAAATAGAAATGTGCTAATCAATGAGTCTCTGGTCCATATTTTGGCTGTTTGTATTTCCCCAATTACAGAAATGGAAATAATTATAATTAAGTGACAATAAAGTAACTACTTTGCCTTTGCTTTTTGTGGAATAGAGAGTTTTCTGTTGCTATTTGGTACAATAAATGTCTATCACACGATGGGATATAGTTCATTGTGAAGATTTACAAGCATTCTCCAACGTAGCTAACAGCCTTCTTCTTTAATATATTGTCACTTTATGAACTTTTAAGTATCAGCTGTTATGCTTTGGTACAATGATAGAAATTTTTATGCTTTTTGTGCTTCCACCTATGGATAATTAAATACTGCATGTGCCTTAATCTGTTGGGCAAGTGTGGTTGATTCTGTTTGTGGTCAATTAGGTTCATCTTGGGGTGATTGGAATATGTTTAGCATTGATGCTAATAGTTATAATATAATGAATTACCTAGTATCCAGATATCTTCATTTAGTTTCAACTTTGAGCAGTATTTCTAAATAAGGTGGTGATCCCTATATTACAGGACGAAACAACATTAATCTGGATTTCTGGTAGGGGTGAAAGAACTTTGAAGCTATCTTCAGTTTCAAGAATTATTCCTGGACAAAGAACTGTGAGTTTTCCAAAATCTTGGTTCACATTGTTATCTTCCTTTCATCTTGATGTTTGGACACGTCTCATTTGCTTGTCTTTTGCTGATATACAGGCTGTTTTTCAACGATACTTGCGTCCTGAAAAGGATTATCTATCTTTTTCTCTCATTTACAACAACGGGAAACGGTCCTTGGACTTGGTTAGTTTAGTGTTAATTTTATTTTGCATTGGCTATTGCAGTTTCTTCTGTTCAGTGACTAATTATATATTTGTATAATTTAATTCTGTAGATCTGCAAAGAGAAAGTCGAGGCAGAGGTGTGGATAGCTGGTTTGAGAGCATTGATATCGTCAGGACAAGGTGGCCGCTCAAAGATAGACGGATGGAGTGATGGAGGCCTCTATTTTGATGTATCTCTACCAACCTATCTGCTATCTCTGTTATTTATTTTGTTATCATTAAATCCTACTTCTTGGGTTTTGGTTTTGTGGGGGGGGGGGGGGGGGGAGTTGTTATTCAAGTCTTGATTAAATAGTAAGTTAAATCTTAAGTCACCTGATATGCTCAAAGTCAAACATGTCATATCTTTTTTCTGATTGTCAGCAGCATCAGCTCTTGAAACCGATTGGAAAAATATGTGATGCATTTCTATACAAACTATGGATTTTCCATCTTGGACATATAGGTGCTTACTCCTTGTTCACCATCTTTATCCTGCAACGGTTAAGCTGTGTTATGATATATCATCTTTCCTTTTACTACAGTCCGTTGGATTCATCTGGACGGACATTCAATTATGAAAGATATTATAGCTCAATTTTCTCTTGAGGCATAATAATTTCACCATGAAAGAATTATGTGTCTGAGGATTAATGAAGCAATAACGAAGTAAACTTTGTAGTACATCTTGTAGTTCCCTTAGTTGATTACATAGCTTGAAAGTTGATACTAATGTTATATCCTTGCAATAATAGCATATTTTTCTTGTATTTGAATTGGTGTCCTCGTGTAAATTAAGTCCAAAGAATTAGGAAAAAGAAACTCCTCTACACGAGTTATTTGATGTTCTCTACTCTTGTCCTAAATTCAGTTTCTCCTCTGACTTATGAGTTCCTTATCAACTGATTTTAGGAAAATCGAGACTTAACATCGAATAGTCCAAGTGACAGTTCTGTCAGTGCTTCGCAAGACATTACTCATTCTGAAGTTTCATTTAGTCCCAACACAAACACTTCTCCCAAGAGCCATCGTCCAGATAATTCTGTGTATTCTGAGAGGTCACATGTAGCTCTGGATCAAACAAATATGCAAGTCAAAGGATCTAGTTCAGATGTTTTTCGGGTTAGTGTTTCTAGTGCCCCAAGCACTTCAAGTCATGGATCTGCTCCAGATGACTGTGATGCATTAGGGGATGTATATATATGGGGTGAGGTAATATGTGATAATGTTGTCAAAGTTGGGCCTGAAAAAAATGTTAGTTCCATAAGCACAAGGGCCGATGTGCTTCTTCCGCGGCCCCTGGAGTCCAATGTTGTTCTGGATGTGCATCATATAGCATGTGGCATCAGGCATGCTGCCTTAGTCACTAGGCAAGGTGAAGTCTTCACATGGGGGGAAGAATCTGGTGGACGGCTTGGGCATGGTGTTGGGAAAGATGTCAATCAACCTCGTTTTGTAGAATCCTTGTCCTTTTGCAGTGTTGATTTTGTTGCATGTGGAGAGTTTCATACTTGTGCAGTTACTATGGCTGGTGAACTTTATTCATGGGGAGACGGGACACATAATGCTGGGCTTCTGGGTCATGGAACCGATGTCAGTCACTGGATTCCCAAGAGAATCTCTGGTCCCCTCGAGGGACTTCAAGTTGCAGTGGTAAATTGTGGTCCATGGCATACTGCTTTGGTGACATCAACTGGACAGCTCTTTACCTTTGGTGATGGAACTTTTGGTGTTCTGGGCCACGGAGATAGGCAGAATGTTTTATATCCAAGAGAGGTAGAGTCTCTGTCAGGATTGAGGACAATTGCTGTTGCATGTGGAGTGTGGCATACTGCTGCGGTAGTGGAGGTCATAGTAACTCAGTCTAGTGCAAGTGTTTCATCTGGAAAACTGTTCACTTGGGGTGATGGGGACAAGAATCGCCTTGGACATGGTGATAAAGAACCCCGTCTAAAGCCTACGTGTGTGCCTGCACTTATAGATTACAATTTTCATAAAATTGCATGTGGACATAGTTTAACTGTGGGCTTGACTACATCTGGACATGTTTTCACAATGGGAAGCACTGTGTATAGTCAGCTTGGAAATCCTCAGTCTGATGGGAAGCTACCTTGCTTGGTGGAAGACAAACTTGCTGGGGAAACTGTTGAAGAGATTGCCTGTGGTGCATATCACGTTGCTGTGCTAACATCCAGGAATGAGGTCTATACATGGGGTAAGGGAGCTAATGGGAGGTTGGGCCATGGAGATATAGAAGACCGGAAAACACCAACTTTAGTTGAAGCTTTAAAAGATAGACATGTTAAATACATTGCTTGTGGTTCAAATTACACAGCTGCTATATGTCTTCACAAATGGGTTTCTGGTGCCGAGCAGTCTCAGTGCTCATCTTGTAGACAGGCTTTTGGCTTCACAAGGAAGAGGCACAATTGCTATAATTGTGGACTTGTGCACTGCCATGCATGCAGTTCTCGAAAAGCTTTTAGGGCAGCATTGGCTCCCAATCCCAGCAAACCATATCGTGTGTGTGATTCCTGTTTTGCCAAACTGAGTAAGATGGCAGAGGCTGGAAACAGTAACAAGAGGAATTCTGGACCTCGCCTTTCAGGTGAAAACAAGGACAGGTTGGACAAGGCTGAGATACGATTGGCCAAATCAGCTGTGCCATCCAATCTTGACTTGATAAAGCAGTTGGATAGCAAAGCAGCTAAACAAGGAAAGAAACCTGAACCATTATTGGTAGGCCGTTTCTCACAAACGGCATCTTTGTTACAGCTGAAAGACGTTCTATCTACAGCAATTGATGTTCGCAGACCAGCTCCGAGACCAGTTCTTACACCGTCTGGCTTCAGCTCCAGGTCTGTATCCCCTTTCTCAAGGAAACCTAGCCCTCCTCGTTCTGCAACACCAGTTCCAACGACATCAGGGCTTTCTTTCTCGAAAAGTATTGCTGATAGTTTGAAGAAAACAAATGAACTTCTAAATCAAGAAGTTCACAAGTTACGTGCACAGGTATATCCATAATTTCCATACAAGTGTTTTTTCCCTGATAGGGACTTGATTATGCTTACTTGGCAATTTATTTTTTCCATTCTCTCATATTTGTGGGTATTTTTAAGGTCGAGAGCCTGAAGCACAGATGTGAACTTCAAGAATCAGAGATCCAGAAATCGGCAAAGAAAGCTCAGGAAGCAACGGCACTGGCTACAGAAGAGTCTGCAAAATGTAAAGCTGCGAAAGAAGTGATCAAGTCCCTTACAGCCCAGGTTAGGTTCTTTGTTGTTTACCTGCCTATCAATGCATGTGTCGCATATCATTGTACTTCTCTAGAAAGTGTCGCATATTGTGTTGGACAGACCACTCTCTCCTTGTCTTTCTGTTCAAGATTGTGCGTTCAACCAATGCTCTAGTAGGAGTTTGAAGTTGAGAGTTAGGAATTCTCCATCGTTATTCCTTGTATGGCTTTCTTTGTTGATACGTGGCACAAGTTTTCGAGGGATTCTACATCTTTAAGCTTATGTTTGAATATTCATATCTTTGAACCTACTTTTCTTGGTGCATGTATCATTTATTTGTAAAATTGGAACTTCTTAGTTGGCTTCTTTTATTCATTTTCTTCCTGTTCTGCAAGGGGTTTGGGGGAAGAGTTGTGCTGCCTCTTGTCTGCAAAGACTCTTTATACATGCTTTTATTTCTATGTTTTCAGCTTAAAGATATGGCTGAGAGGTTACCTCCTGGGGTTTATGACACCGATAGCATCAAGCTGCCTAACCTACCTAATGGTTTGGAGCCAAACAGCATTCACGTTACTGATGCAAATGGAGAACATCCTTCAAGATCTGACTCAATCAACAGATCTTACTTGCCCTCTTTGCCTGGAGCCGCTTCCTCCGCCACAAATGGGGTGCAGGGGGATCCTGCTAGAAGCAATGAAATCAACCAAGGCAGTCAAGGTCAGGGACTTCTGACCTCAAACGGTAGTGGACTCCTTCAAGCATACAGCAGCAATGCATCTGAAGCTGTTGAAAACAAAGATGGCGGCCCTCTCCAAGATGGTGAAAATGGCTTGAAATCTAGAAATTTGGGAGCACCTGTCAATGCTAATCACATTGAGGCTGAGTGGATCGAACAATATGAGCCCGGTGTATATATTACACTAGTCGCCCTTCGAGATGGAACTAGAGATCTCAAACGTGTGCGCTTCAGGTACTTGACTTGCACTTTTTACTCTTTATGTGTGTAACTTTAATTTGTTATTTCTACTTTTGCTGGAACAGATCTAATCGAAAGATAATGTGAATTTTAATATCCGAAACTGCATGCTTATATCTCAAGATATTTGTGTCTGAACTCATTTTGTGATTGGGTCAGATGATGCTTGTAATTATTGCACTTGTTTGTCTCGTACGTTCTTTTTTCAGGTTTAACCGTACATACAGTGGATTTCTGCTCTATTCACGGATCTAGTTTGTTAAAACTTTCACTTGTTTGGCTTGCACATGTTTTGTGTTATTTTAATTGAACATATAATGTGGACTTGGCTCTATCCAAGGACGCAATGTATCAAATCTTCCTTTTCATGTCGATATCTGATTCTTTATTACATCCGCAGCCGGAGAAGATTTGGGGAGCATCAAGCAGAGACTTGGTGGTCAGAGAACCGTGAAAAGGTTTACGAAAGATATAACGTCCGTGTGTCGGACAAGTCATCAGTTTCCGGCCAGGCTGCACGAAGGTCAGAAGGAGCTCTCTCACCGTCTTCTCAAATTTGATGGTATGAAAGGAGATATTATACTCAATCTGAGCTTTTATTTTTTGTCATAGTAGTGGTTAGAGGGTGAGCCAAAAACTACACAAGCAATCACCTTTCTTTTTTGATCTTCCCCCCCAAGATCCATTTACTTTCTTACAATTTATTTTATTGTTCAGTATGTATTTTCTTGGGTAGTTTACCTTTTACTTATCGTTGTATTGTAGTGTATATAGATCTTCATTAATTTTATAATTGAATAGAAGTGTCGCTATTTCCCAGTGTCTCTATCCTTGGGCTAATAGAAATCAGAAAACTTCGAGTTACTTAGGGAATGAATCACCCCTTTTATCCCTCTCTAACAACGGCTCCATCTCTATTGGCGCGCAATCAATTAGCATTTTTCAATTGACAATTGAGAACTACAAGAATGTAATAATTTTATTCTAAAGTTTAATGTAACGATCTTGGCTAATTTTGTCCATGCTTCCTCTAAGAATTGTCATATGTCCTGATTTGACACTTCTAGTGTAATCTCGAAGGGTTTTGATCCTTCATAAAAAAAATATCTATGTACAATATATATAGATTAACTTTTGTTCCATTCTTTTAGTAAGGCATGAATAGCAAATGCACCTACTTGCACAAAAGAGGAGAGTCGATAAATGGTTGAACATAATATTTGAATTGATTTGGCAACCCAAACAAGGAAAAAAAAAAAAAATCACGTACAGATGAAGAGTGTTATTGATTATTCCTGCAATGGGATAATGAACGTGCAGAAAATAACAAGTAAAATGAAGGGCTTTGCGTGCATTGACTCAGGTTTTCAATTTTTTTTTTTGTCTTCATAATGATATGACATTTGGATTTGAATTTCTTGATAACATTATAATAATTTAAGAGATATAAATAATTGTAAAACGATAATGCAATTATTTGATCTTAATGTCATTGACTAAATGGCGTGTGCACGTGTTCTTTTTTGTTTTTTCTATTATTTCATGAAAGTGAACAGGTTACTAAACAACAATTTGACGAAATTCACCAAATTGACCTGAAACAAAGTTCAAAGTCCCACGATAATTTTATCCGTTTAAAGTGGAAAATTTGGCTGAACATTCACCTTCTTACTTCCACCAAACCATCTTGAATTTTCATCCATCAAAAATCGAATTTCAATGATTTAAACAACTTTTGACATTAGTTGTCCAGTAATCATTATATCTACACGATAGATCAATATCTGATGGAAGCTCACACGTGATGATGTCTTAATCTAGAAATTAAGGCATATGTCCAACAGTGGCTCAACATTTGGGAATATTGTTTGATTTTTCAGCATTTGGCCGGCAAAGAACCTATGGTCTATGGACTTTGTCTAATCTAATAATGTTCAACCTTATTCTCTTTTTGTTTATGATGATGGAAAAATCCTTTTCTGAAGACTTCATATTAACATTAGAGATGTCAAATCTCAAGATACATGATCCCGTTGAGAAAATGCATAATTTATATGTTACTCAAATATAAGATTTATGACGTCTGACTTTAAAAAATTAACTTCCCGGCCTTTGAACCTTGAGCTAATTTAACATTTTGATAGTTAGCTCACAAGGAAAAGTAGCAAACGATTGATTTTTTTTTTTTTTTCCTTCTTTTTTTTTTTGGTCTGAAAGCAAACAATTGACTGAAGGTTGTGGTGGTCCTCTTGAAGCAAGTCTGACAATTATGCATATTGCAACTCTTGACGCACAAGGAAAAAACATTTGCGACACACAACCCTTATCGATGTTCATGAATTCATGAATTCATGAATTCACATAGGAATTTACGAATTATTCTCAGGAAATGGTCGAATCTATGATCGAGGAAGCAGAGGCACTAGCATTTAAAGATGCCCGTCTTTTTGCTAGGAGCGTGGCACTCCCTTACATCATGCTGGAAAATGATGCACTTGTTGTCCATGAATCAATTGTCCTCTTTTTTCCCCTTTCCTCTAGACATCTTAGAATAGATTGAGGAACGAGCACAATGGTTTGACTGCTAGGATCCCAATCGGCCTGCATTAGTGAAAAATGGAACTATCGAATCACATGTGACTCTTCGGCTCTACCTCTAGTCCTTTCATATTCCGTATCCTGCTCTCTTCGATTTAACAAGCTTCGCGGAGCAGCTCTCTCCCCAGCCCACAATATAATGTGTAATTTGGATCCTTTCATCGAACACCATTTCTTTTAGATAGAAAGGTGTTGTAACTCTATTGTATTAGATCAAATCATAACCTAATAAGTCAACTACTAGTATACTACTGTGGAGAGCTAAACTCTATTTCAGAGATTGTACTCTCTTGAAGTATATTCTAGAGTCAGACTTCCAACCCACTGGAGGGGGTTAAACTTTGATGTATTTTTTGCGTTCATATTGATAAAATACTTTGTGTTCGACCAGAAAGAAAATGAAATGGTTGAATCGATCAGTGTTCGTAAGATCAATGAGATCTTAGACTAGTGTTTAAGGTTTAAGTTCTAAGATTAATTCATAGGTTGCTGGTTCAATTCTTTATTATATACTGGTAATTTGCTTGATATTCTCATGATTGGTTTGTGATTGATTAATATATGGGCAATAGAAAAAAGAAGAAGAAGAAGAAGAAGAAGAAGAAGAAGAAGAAGAAGAAGAAGAAGAAGAAGAAGAAGAAGAAAGAAAGAAAGAAAGAATTAAAGTTCTTGAGAATTGAAATTCTTGTTTAAATCTTCTTGAACAACGAGTATTTTAAGGTTGCAAAGTAATTGTTTAAAAATTCAGTAATTGAAAATTAGATGAACCATGCATACAGAGAAGCTAATATATGTGGTGACAGATTTACTAACTTTTCTTGGGACTTTTATAGCGAGGAATAAATAATGATAAAAAGGGTGAGACATTCTTTTAAATAATTGTACAATAATTCGACCTTTGCCTCCTTTGAAGCAAATTAAATAAAGAGGTGAACTATTTCAGTTCTTTGTAACATTAATACGTTTTGTTCACTTCAGTTCCCTCAATACTTAGAACCCACCCTTCCTCTTTCCTTTTGACTTCTGCTTGGAACTGATCAATTGCATTTTTTAGCTGTTCTTCCAGTCGACATCCGCAATTACATGCAATCGTATAACCTCACCATTAATTTAATCAGTGAAACACATTGCTAGATATCACTCGAGTAATGTTCACGCCTTTTCTATATGATAAAAGTTTTTGTAATATATAACGAGAAATTTGACTTCTAATATAAAGTATTACTCTTTTTCGAAATAAAGCATCATACATGTGACATAAAACATTACTCTTTTGCGAAACATTGTAACAATAATTTGTCATGAGATGCATCAGCTACCAATTCAACCGCCAATTTCCACTCCTAGTTTCTACTAATACAAATAGAGTTGGTATGTGGTGATGCTTTATTAGACTGCCTTTTATGGGATGCCCCATAGATAGAGGCATATCCAGAATTTCTTTTCAGTGGAGATTAAAATGCAATATATTTTTTTTTCAGGAGGAACTAATTAATCTTTTTAACTAAGAATGTATAGATGTTTAATTTTTTTTATAAAAAAAATACATACATATTTTCAACATTTTTCTGAGTTAGTGGGGATTGCAACCTCCACCTTGCCCAAGGATAGGTCCGCCCTTGCTCATAAACCTTATATATTCGAATTATAGATCATTGATAATATTATTAGTATTGGTTGGTTGTCAACTTCAGTCCAAATATCTATAAAATAAATTCCAAAGATTTTGATAAGTGTAGAGATAGAATTCAATTTAATTTATTGATCATTACATATAATTCAATTAAGATATTGTATGAAAATATTATGATTCCATCTATTCTCCCATTTTTCATTTGCTTTAGTGCACATATACTGGAATCCAAGGTTCAGAAAGTACCATTGTGCAAATAGCAGACCATCTGAAGTTACATTACAGCTATATTCACAGGTAGAGTTATATGTTTCGTTTTTTGCCTTCTATTAATTCCACAATAATCACCACTCTCTATATATATCACCTGCTGCATGTACTTTTGTCTACATGCACACGTTAGTTTTTGCAAGCATTGCTTTATGTAACCTATTCACTCTTATCTAAAGAATAATATTTTTACTATATATACGTGAAAGATTTGATATCCAATATAAAAAATTAATTTTACTAGACAAAAAAAATAAATAAATAAAATAAAATAAAAGGGTAATATAAAATATTACTCAAGTTTCGTAATACTCTTTTGCATATGAAATTACACTGCATATCCTGTGATCAATTAATTGTTGAATGTAGTAATAATGGACATATTATTGGCTTGTAATGAAACCCTCAAACATCATGACTGATAAAATTTAGACCAGATCAAACATGAGCTATTATTACATGAATTTTTCATCACTACTGTTGTTTTCCCAACAAAAATACGAGAAAATCAAAATAAAACACTTTTAGTAATTTGGCTTTGATTGGATTGGATACTTAGAAAAAATAACCCAAGCAGTCTAACCCTTCCAAAGGCGCTAGACGGACTAACGACAAGCGAAATAAGAAAAGCAACTACCCCTATATGTAAAACCTTGTCAAGGTAGAGTCGTTCTCCAATTAGAACAGAGAAGGAATTTTTTTTTTTGAAGCTATATGCGATTTTTAAAATAAAATGCCTCCCTCAAGATACAAATTTGATTGATTTGGGGGGTTCTCCAAAAGCCAAAAAACAATGTAGAAACCCAATATAAATCACTGGGTTTGGTGAATTCTATAAAATTACATGATTCTCACCTCACCCACCCTTTATACAAAGCAGCTAAAATGCTGATCAGTAAATAAGTTAATACAAGCTATTTTCTTGAGACTATATATTTGAATGCATAACCTTTGGTTAAAAACCTAATATGATACTCACTGGTACAAATTTTCTTCAAGCCTGATCATTTCTCTCTAACTTGAAGAAACCAGAATAGTATACACTAATATTATCTGGCACTAGACTTGTGTATATATATATATCTTCATGGTGATTTTTGTGAGCTTTTCAAGCCAATGCTGTTGTGTCTGCTTGATGGACCTGAAGGAGGTACAGGCATTGCCTTAGGCAAGAATCCATACAAAATGTTTGGAGAATTGTGAGGCATAGACTTAACCTTGAAAACTTGTGTATTTCTTGCACTATGAGCATGATGATCAACCACAATGATGAAAAGAAAGACCAATGATAGCATTATTAGAGTTGTTTTGCTCATCTTGCCAAGCTTGAAACAATAGCAAGTGATGGAAAAAGAGGGTACAACACAATAAGGTAGAAGGTAGAGAGAAGGAAGGAGCTGGCAAGAGATTGGCAAGAATGGAAACTCAAGATGCTTGCAATGGAAAATGTTTAGTATTAGTTGATGGAAGGTTTGTTTGTTTGTTGGTTTGTTTGGATTTTGATCTATAAAAGCATATGGGGTGTTGGGATGACTTGTGTCTGAAGTATATGTAGGAGACCCAACACTAAGAAGAGGTGGAAAACATGGGGCATTAAATGCAGGGTCGTGTATTTTTGGACACCAGCCTTTTGATATGTTCTGTACAGGATTTTTATTTTCAATCTTTTATAACAAAAATTCATCTTAGGTAGGATAAAATTGGATTCTCCCAAAACTATAAATTTTTAATGTAGCATACGTTTCAACGCATACTCTAAGTTAATTAAAAGCTAGATAATATTTATAATGAAAGGGTACGAGTTTTTTTTTTTTTTTGGTAAAAAAAGGGTATGAGTTTGAATTTGGGATATTTGAGTTCATGACTCATAAATCATCATAGTTCCACAACAGAAACAAAAACAAAGAATGATCAAATTGCACACAAATTTACTATAGCATTTTAGTTCTCTTGCAACACTCTAATTAAAAAGTGAAAAACCATTATATAGGTGTCTTATTGCAACAATTTTTTAATTGTTGTATATATTAAAACTTTTTGCAACTGTTAAATTTTTTTTTTTCACTTTTTTTAATAATTGATCATAAAATTACTTTTACAATTGTTTTAAACTTATAGTTTATATTTATAAAATTTATTTTCATTAGAGAATTTGCAATAGAATTATATATAACAATTTTTAGCCTTTTATAACAATTGTAAGTGTTGCAATAAATAAAGAATGTAGTAGTGAAAGAAAGCTTGTGGGATGATTTAAATCGGATTTTTAGGGATGTGCTTATAGAGATCATAAAGGAAAAGGTAATTTAAACAAATATGTATGCCCAAAATTTGGAAAGTATATTGAAGGAAGAAAAGGTGGTTGTGTAGCATGGGTTGGTGGGCATGTGGACCCAATTGACATTAATGGCCGACTTTGGAAATTAGGTGTGTTGATGTTGCAAGTCCCTCAACAAGGAAAAATATTGTCCTTTGGCTTGGCATATATGCTACATAGAGATCTTTGTTGCCATTTAATTATAGATTGTGCTATGCTTGCTTGTTCTCACCCAACGCTCTCTTTCTATCCATCTCAATGCTAAAAATTAAATGAACTTTCCAGCCAAGAGCAAAACCAAATTATATCGTCCTTTTGTTTCTCATTCTTTTCTGTGCCAATGTGCTTGTCCATACGTTTCCTATTCAAACTATTATGATATATATCCATTTGGTGTTATTCCATGGCATTCTATTGAAATTGGGAAGTATAAAATTCTTGTATATTAAGAATATATAGTGTTTCGATCGACCATGGTTGGTCCCCTGAAGGAAATGCTAGATAGCTATCACATTAATTCTGAGGCATGAATGAAGTTCCATTCCATCTGGCTTGAATAAAGAGATGATTGTGAAATTCTTTGAGGCATACAACTTGTCTTGAAATGACAAAAGACTAGCTTTTGAATGAACTTATTCCCATCTAAGTCACTTTTTTATTATACGTGTCGAATGATCATTTCATTTAAAGTAATTGTAGTTACAGAGAGAAAAATTTTGTTTCTTTATTACCCACAAACTCAAATAGACACACATGGGGATGTCATCTTTATGGTCTGCATTTCGCTTTCATGTTGGACTTTTTAGCAGTATCACCCTTACATTCTAAAGTTTTTGTCAAATGCAGATTAGGGTAGCTATATTTGGATGTAACACTTTATATATGATAGAATATGTCGTTTTAAAGGCGCAAATTTCTCATTAAGGATTGGTTGAACAAGTTTTGAGGTCTAAGTGATGTCATGTTGATGCTATATTATCCTTTGCTAGGGAGTAGCTATGGCCCAAATTTGCAAGAATATTTGCACGAATTAATTCAGAGTATCACATCGAACTGCCACTGCTTTTTCCATATTTAGATAGAGGGTTAATTGCACCAATAATCTTATATGTTGATAAGTTGGTTCAATTTAGTCCTTTTTGTTTCAAATGATTCAAATTAGTTCTTAATGGTTATCAAAAGTGTCAAATTATTCCCTAATGTCAAAACGATAGTTAATTTTAACAGAAAATTAGTCATGTGATTCGCACATGATCATTGTTAGACGGATAAAATTAGAAAGTATAAATTTGGTCTCTAATGTTTACATAAAAATCCAATTTGGTCTCTAATGTTTGCACAAAAGTTCAAATAAGTCCCTTGTATATTAGATTCTTTTTTTTTTTAGATCCCCTTGTATATCAGATTTATACTTTAAAAAGGAAAAAAAATTAACAAGAACTGCATATTAGATTTATGCAGCAACTATTAGCCAAAACTACTATCGTGTCCTTCTTGCATTTTAGCTCACTGACAAAATTATGAAATGACTTGAACCAACTTGCCAACATTTTTTCCCTTTTTTAAGTATAAATCTGATATACAGGGGACTATGACTAATGGTGGTTGCATAAATTTGATATGCAGTTCTTGTTGATTTTTTCCCTTTTTTTAAAGCATAAATTTGATATATAGGGAACCTATTTGAACTTTTGCGTAAATATTAATTAGGGACCTATTTGAATTTTTTAAAAAATATTAGGGACTTATTTGAACTTTTTCGCAAATATTAGGGATCTATTTAAACTTTTTCACAAACATTAGGGACATATTTGAACTTTTATGCAAACATTAGGGACCAAATTAGATTTTTATGTGAACATGAGGGACCAAATTTATACTTTTCAATTTTGCCCCTCTAACAATTGACCATTGTGAACCACATGACCAATTTTCTGTTAAAATTAATCATCATTTTGACGTTAGGGACTAATTTGACACTTTTGATAAATCTTAAGGACTAATTTGAATCATTTGAAACATTAGAGACTAAATTGAACCAACTTGCTAACATATAGGACCATTGGTACAATTAACCCTTTAGATATACAAAACATATTCACACGTAGAAGGGTCATACACTGAGGTATACATGCTCTAACCTTGTTTGAAAATCAATTTGATCCACTCGGTATATGAAATTCTCCTTCATACTTAGAGATTCTATATATATATATATATATATATATATATATATATATATATATATATATATATATATATTCTCACTCGTACTTTGGAGTGTATGTGAGTATTATTTATTTTCAATTGTCATTCTTCTATACTATTTGCATAACGACATCATTTTTTGCTAGGACTAGTATATTCTATTATATAAAAAAGAGTGAAAGGTGACATAAAACAATATTTTAAATTAATTGAACTTAGACAGAAGTGATTCTTGTTTGAGGATCGATATTGTTAAAAGTTGTGTAGTATAAGTATGGATTAATTTCTCAGCAAGATGAATAATATGCTTAATCAATGAAGCTCTGTTATCAAGACAAAAAAACAGGATGCAATAACCTGGTGTAAAGTAATTAAGTTATAACTCTGTTACAGTTGATGTTGCAACATTAATTGGAATATTAGTTATATCACAGACTGTTAACAATCTGTTTCTCTAATTGCTTAGTCGGTTTATTCCACTTAATGTTCCAACATGAGTAGTAACATTAAATAGCAGCGAAAATAATAAAACTATAACAGAAATAAAGAGCACCAAGATTTAACGTGGTTCAACCGTACTGTCTACGTCTACGGGACCTCTCTTGGTCCAACAAACCTGTTCATTAAGAAATAACAAATTACAACATCAATGGACTTACACAAGTAAAGACTCCCTCTTGACCTTTGACGCCTAGATGAAGAACTCCTTAACGAACTTTGGTTTGGCGAGCTCCCCTCGACTTGCAACGTTCTCTCCCGAGAACTATACCTTCTTCTCCCGAAGAATGAATAAAAGAGACAGTAATCTAATCACTCAAAGACTCATACAAATCACTCATGTCTTACTGTCAAACAAAACAAATATGCAACACTTAATACAATAAAAGACTGAAACACAGATCGTGTTGCAATATCACTTGGAACACTGGGTAGAAAACTCTCTTGTATTTTCTCTTGTTACTCTCTGTTTTTGCCTACATCTGCTCCCACTTAGCTACGACCTTTGGCCTCATATTTATAACCAATTGCTGCTGCAGATCATCTTGGGCTGCAAGAAAAACCTTTACTCATAAAACCCTAATCTCATTTTCCTTATGAATATGCAATTAATGTCATTCCTTAATTAACACAAATTTTCTTCTCATATGGTAAGTTACCATAAGATTTTTCTTGCACAATATAAAAGGTAAACACACAAGTATGGTAATATCATAAGTTTTGCTAAAACATAGCCAATCAAATCTCAATTAATTTAATTGCCTTAACAATCAAAATCCAATCAATTTAATTGCCAATCAATCTAATTTTCTTAACAATCTCCCCCTTTGGCTTTGTTTTGGCAAAACTCTGATATCATAGTCAATGTAACCTCTTATTGCCCAAGTGCAAAAAGACAGATGCAACAAATGAAAATCCCGGAACAACATTTAGTAGAACAGTAGTATTAGAGCAATGATCAATCTGTTGCAACATGCAGTGGAACACAGATAGAAATGTATCAAAGTAGAAAATATAGTGCTTCTGTAAAAGAAAGCAAAGCAGGATAGCAAAGCAATAGCAGCACAGCACAGCACAACATAGTACTCCCTTTTTTTGCCAAACCAAAGGCAAAGAAGTACAGCCAAAAGATCAGAGCAATAAAGCTAGCAAACCAAATAAGGATGTATCAGAGCAAAGATGGTCAAAGATGATAACCCTGTTGCAACAATCAGTAAATCATCACAAAAACTCAGTCATTATATCATGAAAAGAATAAGAAGCAGCAAAACCAAACTCAATAGCGCAACAACAATCACTAGCTGCACCAGTAGAGCAGCTAAACCTGTTACAATAATCATTTCCCCCTCAAGCAACAATCAACACGTAGTAATAGCAATAATATAGTCTCCCCCTTTGCAAAAAGAAACCAAAGTACCAGACCAAATGACTTAGCAGAAATTAGCAAACACAAACATAGACCCAAAGTAGAGCAGCAGAAATTAAACAAAGTAAAGTACCCGAGCGATAATCATTAAACAACCAACATTCAAGCAGTAGTTGTTTCAGAAGATAGTCCAACATTGCCTTCAGCTCAAGGCTCCCCCTAATATCGGATTCCTGCAAAAACTTGTGAAAAAGATGGAATGGAGGGGACAACTTCACAAAGGATTCAACCCGATTGTGGATAGCCTTTTGCGCAGTTAAGTAGCACAATTGTAGCAACTAAACAACACAATAGTAGAATAAAACAGTTAAGCATGTAAACTGTAAGTCTCATGAAGCAAAGGCAAAGAGACAAATTGTAAGCAAAATAGTAAAAATTGTAACACAAATTGTTCAGCAATCCAAACCAAAAAAAACATCACTGACATAAGCTGCATCAGATTATCCAAAAGCAATATAGAACCGATATTGCAATAATATTTTTCACAGTATCTCCAATTTGCTCAAAATCCCTTGAGATTACACCTTTTTTTTTAGTTTTTTTTTTCTCGAAAATTAAAATGGAATTAAAATGCATGATATGTTCAGGAAGCATGAAGTCACTCAAGAAACTTTACTCATCAATACTCATTTCAGTCCAGGATTTAATTAATGAACCATGTGTGTGTGTGAGACTGAATTCTGAAACAGACAGCTTTTACCATCAAACTTGCAAGGTATAGGAACTCTCCCAATCAGCTCAAACATACCTGATCGTCTATTCATCTCGCAGGAAAACACAATATTTTTCTTGTGGCGGCCCATGTTGTAACTGGTAGCTTGCACACTGTATTTCTTTTCATATGTGTATTTTTTTTTTACTAATTCAGCTCATGTTGCAACTGGTAGCTTTCACACTAATCTTTTTTATTTTGGATTAGGTAGCTCTTTCCATTGCTTGAAAACTACATTATTTCCTGCCTTTTTTTTTTCTTTTTGATCTCAAGGATGAATAGAATACATGAATGGATTTAGAGAGACTTCTCTCTTTATCCCTAGTCATCAGAAAGTTAAAGCTCCTGCACTTGCAGACCATCAAGATTAGCTTCCTCAATCAGTATTTAGTGTGTACAAGGAAGTATGGTTCACTAACTAAATCACAAGTTGAATTGAATATTAGACTTTCAGATTTCTCAAGCTTCTTTTAAGCTCCTGTGGCAATCCATGATGCAATATTATAGACTACAAATCCCTAAATCTTTTCTTAGGATTTCAATTCTCAAAGGATCTAAAGCTTTAGTGGAGATATCTGTCAATTGATTTTCTATTGCAACATGTTCTAAAACAATGGTTCCAATCTCAACAAGTTCACAAATAAACTGATTCAATTCCTTATGCATAACATTTACCCAAAATTCATCTTCTAAAGCATCTTTCACATTTTTGGGTTCTAAGAGAGAAGTATAGTACCTATACCTTACCATGTCCCAATAGTTCAACTTGGATTTACCTCTAGTTCGGATTCTATCATGTATTGATCCAATCACATCCTCTGCAGCATGAATTTTGTAAACTTGAGGCATTTCAGCTTGAATTTCTTTAATGCTCCATTCTGTTGTTACACTTCTTGTTGTAACATCGCACAAACCAATATCTTCTTGCTCAGTTTCTATTTCTGGCATTGCAATAGTATCTGTCACAGCAGATTTCTTGGTCTGTGTTGCAACATCATCTGCAACATTAGTATTCATCTTATTGGTGCTTCCTTCTTTTGTCGATTTTCCTGTCTGCTTGCTCCTTAGCTTTGGCACACCTCGAACTGCATAGGTATTTTTGTAACACGACAATGATTGTTCATGAGATAGTGTAAGCATGTAACAGTTGTCAGATGATCTTTTCCCTATAAGCACACAATTATTAGATACATCTAACATATGACAACCATCTCCAAATGTAAATTGCCCTTCATCACATTTCCTGTAGTTGTTGCGATCTTTATGCATACCTGTCATGTGGCTAGAACATTCACTATCAACATACCAAGAGTTAGCAGCACAGGCTTGTGTAGACGTATAAGTAGCAAAACAATTTAAATCAGATTTTTTAACCCAAAATTGTCTTACCTTGTGTTGCAAAAACATATGTGAGGATCTATTTTGCTGATTGAAAGACTTACCTTTTTCCTGCATTCTTTGGAGCCTGAAGCAGTGAGGTTTGATGTGTCCAGGTGCAAGACAGTAGTGACAAATGGGAATGAACTTGTTCTTCTTTTTGCTATGTTGTTTTTGCGATGTTGCGGTCGCTGTCATAACATTTGTAACCAGGGCATTTTGACTGTTATTATGTGCAGTTGCAACCTTATGCTCAAATTCTAGATTCTTTAAACTTTTGACAAAAATAGTTTTTCCAGAGGATTCTCCTTCATAAAAACCAAGTCTAGTATGATCAATGTTTGATTTTTGAATGGATAACATGTGATTCAATTTTTCAGTTCCAGAATTTAGCATCTTTATATTTCGCTGCATCTGTTTTAAGTCATGTTGCAGCATCTGCACTTCCTGCAGTCTTTCGGCATCCAATTTCTCTAGTTCTGATTTTTGTTTCTTCAATTCTAGAATCCTCAACTCCAGTCCCGGGTTTTTCTTGCACACGATCACCCATTTTTCGTACATGTTCTTGTACGTTTTCATGACTTCTTCATTATCCAGTTCACCATCACTGTCTGACTCAAGGCAATCAAATTCACTAATTTCATTGTTTGTTTCATCCAGAACTACAACAGTTGTACCAGCTTCCTCGTTCAGCCTGTTTTCAAGAGATGTTGTAACAACATTGAATGCAACAAAGTTACTGGTATGCTCCTTATTACTCTCTGAGAATTCCTTTGATTCATCATCACTCCAAGTAACCTTCATTACCCTCTTCTTTTTCTTCAAGGTGTTTGCACATTCAAATTGGATGTGACCAAAACCCCTACATTTATGACATTGAATTTCTTTACCTTTTTTTTTTTTCATCAGTTGGTTTGAACTTTTGTTTCTTGAATGTGTCAACCACTATCGCAACCTGAGGTTTTTTTGTCAAAATTTGACTGCCTAAACACTTTTATTCGTTTGTCCCATTTTTTCAGAATATTGTCAAAATTTTTGGTAAGCACGGCTAAGGATTCAGACATCTCCGTGTCCTCATCATCGGAAGAGGTTATTGCTTCTTTTCTCTCCACATCAGCACGAAGAGCAATGCCTTTTTCTTTCTTCTTATGCTTAAACTTTATCTCAAAGGTTTGAAGTGACCCCATGAGTTCATCAATCTTGATTTCATCAACGTTTTTTGATTCTTCTATGGCAACCACCTTGATTCCAAACCTGTCTAGGAGAGATTGTAGAGTTTTTCTTACAAGCTTAGCATCAGAATATTTTCCTCCCAAAGCAAAAGATTCATTAGCAATGTCACACAATTTGGCATTAAAATCAGCAATTGTTTCATCCTCCTGCATCCTCAGTTCTTCGAATCTAGTGATAAGCATCTGCAACTTTGATCTTTTGACTGATGTTGTATCCTCATATGCTGTTTGTAAAATCTCCCAAGCTTCCTTAGTAGATTTACACGTCGAAATTAACTTGAATTGATTCAAGTCAACAACATTGAATATCGCATTTAGTGCCTTCGAATTCCAACTTGCCAGAAGGTCTTCAGCCTTGGTCCATTCTATTTCAGATTTAGTTGCAACATTGCCCTGATCATCTGTTGTGGTAGGAGTTGTCCAGCCAGTCAAGATTACTTTCCACGCCTTCTCATCAATAGACTTGATGAATGCCCTCATTCGAGCCTTCCAGTACGAATAATTCACTCCATCCAACAGTGGTGGTTTAGAGATTGAACCTCCTTCACGCAAAGTGTTCATACCTATTCCTGCAAGACAACAACTCAAAACTCCTAAGAATCTAACCGAATTAGTTTGTAACCTGCTCTTGGTGCCATTTGTTAGAAGTTGTGCAGTATAAGTATGGATTAATTTCTCAGCAAGATGAATAATACGCTTAATCAATGAAGCTCTGTGATAAGATAAAAAAAACAGGATGCAATAACTTGGTGTAAAGTAATTTAGTTACAACTCTGTTACAGGTGATGTTGCAACATTAATTGGAATATTAGTTCTATCACAGACTATTAACAATATGTTTCTTTAATTGCTTAGTCGATTTATTCCACTTAATGTTCCAACATGAGTAGTAACAGTAAATAGCATCGGAAATAATAAAACTATAACAGAAATAAAGAACACCAAGATTTAACGTGGTTCAACCGTGTGGTCTACGTCCACGGGACCTCCCCTGGTCCAACAAACCTGTTAATTAAGAAACAAAAAATTACAACATCAATGGACTTACACAAGTAAAGACTCCATCTTGACCTTTGACGCCTAGATGAAGAACTCCTTAACGAACTTCGGTTTGGCAGCTCCCCTCGACTTGCAACGTTCTCTCCCGAGAATTACACCTTCTTTTCCCAAAGAATGAATAAAAGAGACAGTAATCTAATCACTCAAAGACTCATACAAATCACTCATGTCTTACTGTCAAACAAAATAAATATGCAACACTTAATATAATAAAAGACTGAAACACAGATTGTGTTGCAACATCACTTAGAACACTGAGCAGAAAACTCTTGTATTTTCTCTTGTTGCTCTCTGTTTTTGCCAACATCTGCTCCCACTTAGCTGCGACCTTTGGCCTCATATTTATAACCAATTGCTGCTGCAGATTATCTTAGGCTGCAAGAAAAACCTTTACTCATAAAACCCTAATCTCCATTTCCTTGTGAATATGCAATTAATGTCATTCCTTAATTAACACAAATCTTTTTCTCATATGGTAAGTTACCATAAGATTTTTCCTGCATAATATAAAAGGTAAACACACAAGTATGGTAATATCATAAGTTTTGCTAAAACATAGCCAATCAAATCCCAATTAATTTAATTGCCTTAACAATCAAAATCCAATCAATTTAATTGCCAATCAATCTAATTTTCTTAACAGATACATTACACTTTGGTATTTCTTTTTTGTTTCTCTAAATAAGAAAGAAAGAAGGCTTACAAAAGTCAAAAGTATCTTACAAGTTAAGGAGGTTAATTTAATACCTAGAAATTCTTGGTTAATTCCTTTTTAGACCATAGGAAAAAGTGCAATATAGAGTCATGAAGATATGTAATTTCTCCACAAACCATAATCTTTTCGTATATGTTGAAAGTCATTTGGTGCACGCTCTGTAAAAGTACATCTTTTGGGGTGAATTCTTCGTCTAAAAATAAAAAATAAAAAACAAGACATAAAAGACTAATGAAAAACCCTTTATCAAATCATAGGGTGCTCAAATGTTTTAATTCACCTCATCATTTGATTAAAGATTATTGCATAGACTTGCAAAACGATATCTTTTGAATATTTATATCCAACAATGTATAGCCCGTTAGTTTTCATGTACAATTGAACTCAAGATTCAGACGGATGAGTGTATGTATGTGTTCCACCATGAAACCTCTATAACAATTAGATGAATAAGTGCGCGAATTAACTTGTAAACTTTGGCTTGAGTAGACCTTTGATAAGCAACGCTATTAGATAAGTTCTTGCGTGCTTGCGAGTGCTTCTAAAGAAAGATAGAAGGGAGGAGAAAACTCCTAGACTTATTTAAGTATAATATCTGTTGGCGAAATTTAATATAATCTTGTATGTTGAATAAAACGCATGATCAGAAAGCAAATATTGCAATTAACAAAATTAGAAGACTTACTTGTTTGAACAAAACATTATGCAATGTAGTGAATAAATGCATTAGGATCGAGGCCTGAATTTGATTAAGTGTCCATAAGACTTAATCGCCCCGCTATGGTGCTTACGGTCACTGGTAGTAGTCTCCCAGGATAAAACGATCTTCGTCTGACATAAGAGCACTCCAAACTGTTCAGACCTGTCGAACCAAATAATGTAGAATTCTTTCTCTTTTATTATGTAGAATGTATGTGAGAAAATTATAAAAGTCTCAATCGATTTAATGCGAAAACCCTGGGGTATTTATTAAAGTTTTATGCCTGTTCATAAAAGGTATGAAACCTTTTGTTTTGACTAGTTATGACCATTCATATTTATTTGGTTAAAAACCCAAATTACAACAATCCCCCACATGAATGAAAATTGACTAGTCAGAATGCAAAAAAACTATGCAGACACAAGAGAGAGTTCAATTAGAAGATACTGCATCGAGATAGGTAGCCAAAGACCTTGAACCTTCTCTAGTGAAGAGCTATCAAATTTACTCGCTAACCAATGAACACGATGTCTTAAACTGTTTAGCTTTTTGTGTAAACCAAGACAATAGAACTCACACAGTACCCTCAGAACATTATTTGAGGTTCTCATTGTTGTGTTCCTTTTAGCCCTGAACAACTCCTGATTTTCATGAGTACTCTAGAGAATTCAGCCTTAGAAATTCTCATAGGAGCTGCCCACTCCCTACTCATATAGGTGATTTCTTATTAAGAGTATCTTGCAGTACCCCACTTGGTTTTCCAAGATATAAGAACTATTAAAAGCATAGCTTAACCTAAACTTTTACAGGTAGCACTGTCTGCTCGTCATAGGAATAGGTGGGAGGTTTACCCCCATAGTGCTTTAACTGAGTCGCAGTTACATAATTCAGTTTTTCATTTGAACCTAGATCTTGGGATCTCCAGTCAACTAAATAGGGTTTCCATTATGGCAACTCTTTTAAATATAGGCTAAAGACTTATTCCCCTCAACGAATTATACACTTACTCTTTAGATAAACTTCTTTTAAGCGGATCCGCTACTATCCTTTGACTTCACATAGTTAATATAGATAACTCCATTAGAGAGAGTGATTGTTTCACGGTATTATGTCTATGACAAGTATGTTTAGACTTACCGTTGTACATGACACTTTGTGCCCTTCCAATCCCTAATTGACTATTGTAGTATATGCAAATAGTTGGCACAAGTATTAGCCAATTTGGAATATCCTCAAACTTTGACAATGCTTTTCAAATGTCTCTCTAGCTTTCTCAAAGCAATAACTTCAGATTTCATAGTGAATCTAGTAATACCAAAATAAATAGAGGATTTCCAAAATATAATTGCACTTCTCAATGTAAAGACATATATATTTGTAGAGTTCATGTCTTTAGAATTAAAATATCCAGTTAGCATTGTTGCACTTCTTTAGTACACCTGGATAATTAATATAATGCAACCCATAGTTCCAAGTTATTTTCAAATACCTCAGAACTCTAAGTATAGAATCCATCGGATTTGTCTGGATTGCTAGTATAACTGCATTCGAGTGTCGTGCAATTCATGACATATATTACACTTGCAATTGTATAAGAATACTCTAATTCAGATATTCTTTCACCAGTATTTTCTGCTAGAAGTTAATTTACACCTATAGATGTGCTCAATGAACTATTAAAAGGCATTATCTCTATATTATAATTGAGATATGACAAGTCCATCAGATGTTAACTCACATAACATCTGCTATACTCAAAATTCTTTTGTTGAATTAATACTGGTAATCTTAATGATATTATTATTGCTCCCAATAAGAATATCATCCTCATAAATCAAACTTGTGTCTTTCACAAAGACAATTTTGTCACACTCTTTGATCTTAAAGTCATTTAATCTATGACTTTATCAAATTCTCATGTCATTGTTTCAGAGTTTGTTTTAAATCATAAAGTGATTTAACACACTTCCAAACCTTTTTTTTTTTGGAAAACCATGAAGTACTTGGTTTATTCTATATGAATAATAAATACCATTTAAGAAGGTTATATTCATATCAATTTGATGTAAACAAATATATTATATAGCTATAAAAGCTATTAATATCCAAATTGATGATGTCCTTGTAACTGGTGAAATGTATCAAAATAGACAAGGCCTTTCATCTACTTGTAACCCTTATTACAAGCATTGCCTTGTATTTTCAATTGATTCATCAACCTTTATCTTCCACTTGAAAATTCATTTACTCCATAAAGGTTTATTTTCAGGAGGAAGATCCACTAGTTCCCATGTATAATAATTGAGTTAATTTCTCTATTAATTACCTCTTTCCAAAAAATAATTTCAGGAGTTCACACCACTTCCTGAACGTAAGCGGCTCATTTTTCAAAAAAGAATATTTAGAAAATCATAACCAAATGACTTAGACGTTTTCCCTCTTACAACGTCTTCATCTTCAATGTTATTTGGTATAGACACTGGGACTATCTCATTTTCGTGATTACTATGAATAGTATCATGCATTCTTATCAAATAACTTTGCTCTTATGCATTCTTACAAGAAATATTTCTCTGAAGAAATATGCAATTCTTGACTCAAAAAATATATTGACATTAATGTCATCAATTGCAAACGTATGTATAAGAAACTTGGATGCAAAAGCATTTTTTTCACATGCCTAATGAAGATACAATCCATTATATTGGATCTAAACTTGACCAATGTAGGAGTAGAAACTCCTCCTTTGTTTAGATACCCCCACATTTTTTAGGTATTAGAAGAAAAGTGGTCAAAATCTTCCAATTCTCAATTAATTTCTTGTGGATAGCTTATTGATAATACACTTCATAATCACAATAGTCTTCTCACAAGTTCCGAGGTAATTCAAAACTAATCAACAAAAGATTAGCATTTGATGGATAAACAATGTCAAGTTTAATGCAATATTTCTCAACAGGATATACATTCTCCTTCTCTATTGTCTTTTCGCTAAGTTGATTATCAACTTCAATTTTATTTAAATCTTGTGCAATTGTAGATAAAAAGTAATAAAATACTTTTTAACATCTAGTTTGCACAATCATTTAATTCACAAAATCACAGTAAATTAAATGCAATGGTTATGAACTTTCTTTTATAGATATATAAGAAATTTCAATTAATTTAATTCTAAGCATCATTCACATTTATTATGTGAATCAATTTTAGGTAGTAAACCTAAATTCACAAATTATGCTAAGAATCAAAATTCACATATTCTAATTTATCATGCCATAAATTATGCTCCATCAATAAATTAGGAAAAAAAATTATTCACCACATTGATAATTGGTACAACGGTCATTTTATTTTAATAGACCATCACATAAAATACCTTCCAACCATACTCATCTCACATGTATATAAACATATATATATCATAACTTCAAATATCATTTTTTAGACAAGTAATTTGCATGGTATTAATTAAATGGTATATATATTTCTATAATAATAGTATGTACTCACACATACAAATTAATAACATAAATATAAATCATAATCTACTATTATGATTTATTGTCACATTTTCTAATTCCTTGCTCCCACTTGTATTGGCTTGATGGCCAATTATGAACAAGCATAGAAAGATAAAAGTACATATCATCTCATTTATATCCCCATCAAATAAAAGTAGTGCATCTTATAGAAGTCCTACTTTTATGTGTCATACCGCATTTATTTAATTGATTTCCACGAAATTAGTTAATATGGATGTTAAATACCAAATAACATTTTGGTTTCTTCTATTAACTGATTGGCCAGCACTTAAGAGAATAATAGGTTGCAAGTTCAACACCAAAAAATAAATCTCATTTTGCCTCTCAAAATTATTGTCTTAAAAAAAAGACTTTAAATTTCTTAAAAGAAATTCCAGAAGCATATAGACAACATGCAGATTATATAAAATTGTAGAAACCGATTAAGTCTTAAAATTGTTGGCGAAATTTAATATAATCTTGCATGTTGAATAAAATGCATGATCAAAAAGCAAATATTGCAATTAACAAAATTAGAAGACTTACTTGTTTGAACAAAACATTATGCAATGTAGTGAATAAATGTATTAAGATCGAGGCCTGAATTTGATTCAGTGTCCTTAAGATTTAATCGCCCCGCTATGGTGCTTACAGTCACTGGCGGTAGTCTCCCATGATACAACTATCTTCGTCTGTCGGTACGAGTAGTCTAAACTGTTCAGACCTATCGAACCAAATAATGTAGGATTCTCTCTCTTTTATTATGCAAAATGTATGTACAAAAATTATGAAAGTCTCAATCGATTTAATGCGAAAACCCCGGGGTATTTATAAAAGTTTGATGTTTGTTCGTAAAATGTTTGAAACCTTTTGTTTTGACTAGTTACGACCATTCATATTTATTTGGTTAAAAACCCAAATTACAACAATATCAACTTAACCTTCCTTTTCTATCCAAAAAAAAAAAGGCTTCTAAGGAAACGTGGTCTTTCCATGATCACGTTCATCTGTTCAGCCACTTGTAAAATAGATTAGTGTTATATGTCATCTTTTCATATATACTTTCTTTTTATGATAACAATTTATATATTCAATATCAAATACCATATATATACAATAAAAATTTCATTATATTGCTAGAGAAAATTGTGAAGCACTATGACGACGACAGCACATTCATCGAGTGACATTTCATCGTCTGCAAAGATAGCAGGGTGAACGGAAAAGCCATAATAGGCCTAAGTACATGTCCGGACAAATTTTATAAATGTAAAGCAAGTTCATTTTGTTTTGGTGCACAATACTAGTATAACCAGCAATGATGATGGTCCTTATAACTCGTCGGAACTTGAAGCATATCATGCTCTTCCTATATCTGGGGAGGCCTTGTAAGGCATTGACAAGAGAGTAGGTCGACTAAGATAGTGGAAAAAGATTCGAAAAATCAAATTTGGATATTGAAGAAACGATTTACGTTAATCCAAACACATCCGTGTCACGTTCTAAAATTAAAACCCTATTTGTCGAAACTGATGTTGTAGGTTTATGCAATTATAATTTATTGTCGAGAAACTCAAAAAAACAATGATGTGTAACGTCTTGCATATAACGTGAATTGTGTTGGCTGAAGCTTTTGGCTTTCAAAAAGGACAATAGAAGCATCAAGAAAGTTTAAATGGTTAGAGAGGAGTTAGAATTTATTACACTATTTATTATTTTTAACACATATCATTTATATGTACAAATGTTTTTTTTTCTTTTTTGTCAATTGATAAGTACAAAAATGGACCAATATGAACAATCACAATTTATATAAATCAATATATAATTGGATAATTCCCAGACAGTTGGAGAAGCCATTAATCATTATATTTCCACTTTGAAAGGTCATGGTTCTCATCTGCTACCAAAATGCATTTTAAGACATATATATTACCTATACTCTACAATGGCAATAATTTTTTCTTTGAATTAATTGGAGTGAAATGTCTCAACTTGAATCTCCATTATTGTGTCATTATGCATAATCTTTTATTGATTTTTTTAAAAAGTATATGTAAATTAGTACATAGTATATATTAGTTTTAACCCCTAAGTTCTGGATTATTCTAACCCTAATGTTAATCCATAATCACAACCCTCCAAAGGAAGAAACAAAATTAAATTATTGGAATTCAAATTTGTATAAAATTAAAACCTAGAAACACTTAGAAGCTCATTCATTTATTATCCGAATTCAAAATGGATAGAGACAACTACGTTTTGAAAAATTTCTATCAGACAAAACTTCTACTATGATGATGACAAGTATCAAATTTTCTTTTTGCTAATTAAACAAGCAATTTATTTAGCTCCAAAATCAAATATATTATTACAATAGGTTGGTAAAAGAAATCCCAAACATCAATGGAAATATTTGCAAAATGTTGATTAACTATTTAGTACAATGAGCCTTCTTTCTAAGATGTCAACAAGTTATTAGGTTCCACTAGACCATGGAACCAATCATGGTGTCCAAAATCAGAGTTGCAAGAGAGAAACAATTCAGAGCATAATAGAGATTTGGGCCATCCCTGTCTTTTTTAAAAGAAGAAATGCAAATTGGAAACTTGGAATCCAAAGCCCAGTCCTTATGGACCCCGGGGTAGCCCTGCAGGGTGAAGTTGGGTCAAAAGGTAGACTAAAATTTGAAGTTACAGTACTTACTATTATTAGTTTTGTTTGAGCTAACTACTTTATGTGAATTTTGAGGGAAAATCTCATATTTAATTCCTATTGTTTATAAAAAAAAATTTAGTTTAGTCTTTATTATTTAAAATATCTCAATTTAATCTCTATTATTTTTTTAAAAGTTTCAATTTCGTCTCTATTGTTTAGAGTTTCTCAATTTCGTCCTTATTGTTTATCAAAAGTTTCAATTTCGTCCTTATTATTTTTAAAAAGTTTTAAATTTGCCCCTATTGTTTCTAAAAAAAATTCAATTTAGTCCTTAAATAATAAGAACGAATTTAAAACTTTAAAAAAATAATAAGGACGAAATTAAAACTTTTATAAAATAATATGGACGAAATTAAATTTTTTTGGGAAACAATAAGGACAAAATTGAGACATTTTAAACAATAAAGACGAAATTAAAATTTTTGGTGAAACAATATGGACTAAATTAAAATATTTTAAACAATAGGGACTAAACTAAGATATTTTATAAATAATAAGGACTAAATGTGAAATTTTCCTGAATTTTGATGATGAAACTAACTTATTTAGCTTATGTCTAAAAGAGCTTTTAAGTTAAAGTTCAACATTGCTCAATATATATCAAACAACCAACGAATTTTGTTCAATAATATTTTTAACTAAAATTAATTAAAAGTTCTATAACTTAAAAGTTAAAATTTGTAACTAGACCAAACAGACCCGAGCCTTTGCATTTTCATATAAACAGTTAAGTACATAAATCAAGAAAAGCACACAGACGATAAGCAGCGTGAAAAATGAACAAACACAACACCAACGAATTAATATCCGAAGAAAACTCAAATGTCCAATACTCATAGATATGGCATCCTGCATCCGCATTGGTGATGTTCAGCTGAGACATGCCTTCGCGCCTCACTTGCCCACGTTTTTTTTTTTGGGTGTAAACTTGCCCATGTTCGACTCAGTATTTTTATACTGGACTCAGTCAATAAAGTACATTATGAAAGACTTAATAGCCGTCAACTATTAATATTATTTTATTATGATTATATTACCTATTTTTGATAACAGTGTTAATAGAGATTGAATCAAGATTTATGTCAGTAAAAATCATATAAAATACTCATATATGAGTAATTATTTTCAATGGAGGTTAAATTAACTTTTCAACTTAAAAAATATCTTAAAAATAAACATATTTTCTAAAGGACAACTTACAAAAAATCACTCTTTAATTATTCTGCTCTCGAGATCAATGATAATTGTAGTCCCCAATGGCTCGTATATAGGTCCGCTCATAAGTGTGTTTTTGATTGACATAAGAGCTCAGTTGACAGAACTCGACCATTAGATTATCCGGCAGAACCCGATTAGCAACTAGTAAACCCTCAAATGAAGTGATGTACCCCCACACATATACCAACTTAGTTAAAGACAAAATTTCAAAATAGTGGAAAGTGTCGAACCTACAGTCTCGCATGAACGATTTCACTCTCACTACTATTAAATCATATTTTCAATCATAAAAAATGTCAAATCCATGCACAATCTTGTAAAAGTAATTTTACTTCATTATTACTAGATCATGCCCTTGGGGCAGGTCTGCCCATGAGGGTGATTCTCTTAAATATGAGGCCCTACACGATCTTGGTAGACTCGTTCAAACCGATGCAAAGAAAATGTCTTCACTCGAAGTATTGAAAATTATGAAGAACTTGTAGACTTAAAACTAAATAGACACGCCCCAACACGCCCGTTTACTCGGCGTACGCGTACACCACGCTTCCATTTATAAGCTTCGTCGGTGCTTGTCCGATCACCATTATCATCATCCACAATACTTTCCAAGAAACCTTCAAACCTGTCGCCATTGATACCAGCCAATCTAGCTCACCTTTTTGCATTATCAACATTACCACATTTCGATCATAACTTCTATAAAAACACACATTAAACATGGCTGTTACTACTGCAACTACGTGTGTTGAACAAAAACAGCGTCGGAGGATACGCGCCGCCACTGCACCACGTTGGATTCCCAAACGGGGTCAGGTTCTTAGAAATGTGCTAAAAGTCATGTGTCCATGTTTCTATTCATCAGAGCGGAAACGACACCGTTCCAGAAGTTCTTCCACGGAGTTTCTCGACGTTAAGGAAGTTAAACTACAAAACTGAGCACAGCATTGACCTTCAATCTTTACAAGGTCTTTAACAAATGTGCTCAACTAAGGAAAACTCATCAATACTGATATCAGTCTCTTATATATAAATGAAATATACACGTGTACGTCTCAACTGCCATATAACAAATTAGTTCGAACGGATGGAAGAGATCCAACTTAGTCATAAAGGAGGCCACCTACCTATCTCATTACTTCGGAAGTTCAATAATTGTATCATGGGAACTAATGGAAAAAAAAAAAAAAAGTAAAAGCCAAGTAGCACTCTAGTACAAAATTTTGTAATATCATATATGATTGACAAGTGTTTTTTTTTTTTTCCAGAAAATATAGAATCATTTTACTAATATCGTAAGTACATTAACTTATTCCATTTACGAGATATTTCTTGATACAAAATGGAGTTAAATTGGGTAAGAATATTGCTAATTTAATACAAGGTAATTTGTTGTACCTAACCTTCCGTACAATCGAATCCACTGCACTAATAGTCGTCCTTCTAATAAGGGAAGGGTGATGAAAGGCTTGACATCCAAGATTCCATGAATTAGCAATCACTTTCTTAGCCACCCAACCAGAAGCTCGATTACATATCGTCAAATTAACAAGGATGTGTATTTGCATGATTTCCTCCGGGATGTACATATGCTTCCAGTCACGGTTGGGTGATGCATTATCGGTTGCTTTGACCACATTTTTGGAGTCCGACTCCAAAATGAACTTTTTATAGTCAATTTCAAAAGCAAGTCCCTAGGCATTCTTGAAAGCCAGTGTCTCAACATGCACAGGGCAGTGACATGGTGAAGCACCACGCATTGCCATATATTAGAGTACCACTGCTCTCTAAAATTTTCTACTTTCAACATTATTAGCCTAGTAGCCTCTAAAGCTCTCAAGACTTTACCTAGGAGAAGTTTTTTGGTCAGTCCATGTTAATCATTAACTCACTCACATATAAGTGAGTTCCACAATATGTGGAGCCACACTATGTGTTTAGAGTTAATGGTCAGCCCAAACTGTTCTAAAAAACTCTCCAATACCCTACACCCCTCTCTGTGACGTTAACACAAACTTTACTTCTGTCTCTTCTCCAAATTTTACCTATCTCAGACCAAACACTCTCCATCTTAGCTAACCTGTCTCGTGTAAACCAAAAAAACAGTAGCGAGAGGGATAAGTTTAAGAAGTGAAGTGAAGATGCTGTTGCAGATGAAATATAGGCTCTGTTTGTTTGCCGTAAAATAATTTATTTGTGGAAAATATTTTCAGTGAAAAATATTTTCTTGAAAAATAAAATATTTTCATTGGCTCTGTTTGTTTGCCGTAAAATAATTTGTTGGAGGAAAATGTTTTCCTGAAAAATAAAATACTGGAAAATATTTTCTAGTGTTTGGACATTCTGTGAGTTCCGTAAAATATTTTCTTCTCCAACAAGACATGAAAATATTTTACAAAATTTTGTACTAACCGCAATTGTTGACTATAAAACATTTTATAATTGAAAATTTTTTTGGTATTATCAAATACCGTAAAATTAAACAAAAGTAGCCGTAATTGTTGAGTAAAAAATATTTTATATTTGACCAAATTTTACATTTTACCAAATATCAAAAAATGTGTAAAATATTTTTCAGGCAAACAAACAGAGCCATAGTATTTTTGCTCTTTATTTTGATTAAAAGAGTAATATACCTAACCTGTTGGGGTTGCTAGTAAGGGTCACTCGCACGTTCCCCTAATTCCTTCAGACACCGCAAAATACCCTTGTGGATATAAATATAGATATGTTATGTTTACAGTTGTGTTCTATTGGTTATGTATACCTTGCATGTCTACAAATCAGGGCATGGCACGTACTCCTATCCTAGAATTTAAAAAAGGGGTGTTAAGCCAACTTCAACAACCATTTTAGGGAGAACTTAAATGCTAAAAATGAGTTTCAACAAACCCCTTATTAGGGATTCCCTGAAGTTCAAAGCCCTGATTTTTTGGGTATGGCTCGACAAATTTGTGGCTCCCTAAGACCAACTCTAATAGTTTTTTTTATTTTTTTTTATTTTCATGTACGAGATTTGAAATATTTTTTTTATATTTAGGATTATCTATTTTAATTTCACTCTAATAATTTATGTAAATTTAATCAACTCTAATTAGGGAGTCCTTATTTTAGTTGTAGCTCCTACAACTTCCTTATTTTAGTCATTTGACCATAGGAATGACAATGAGACAGGGAGACCTATTCCCATACCTCGCCCTATAACCTGAAAGGACACCTCGTCCCCCACTCCTCCCCCGCTTCTTGTGCCCCTGTCCCCTGCCCTGTTAATAAATCGTCGCGCGGGATAGGGATTACTTGCGGGGTGTTTTTTTTTTTTTAAAACTACGCATTGACATTAATTAACAATACACAAATTTCAAGACGTAAACTAAAATTAAATAATAATATAAATATAGATATTAAATTAACATCACATATGTATTATAAGCTATAATCCTAAGAGGTTTAGGTCTCTTTTTTTTCTTTGGTTAGAATAAAAAGTTTAACTTTTAAGTTTACTGTTTACTGGTTAGTTTCATTGACATGATTTGTGTTTTACAATATAAAATATTAAAATATAGCCCTAGGACTAATACAAATAAGGAAATAGAGATGAACTAATTAATCCTAACAATTATTTTCTAATACTATAAAATTAACTAAAATATTTATATATATATATATATATATATATATATATATATATATATATAAAGTGTTTAAATAATTTCATTAATATGCGAGGCGGAAAATGCCTATTCCCATCCCCTGCCTCGCCCTTGTGCAGGGATTCAAAGTCACCCCCCATCCTACGCCCCAATAGTACCCCCGTTTAGGGCAAGGGTGGGGCAGGCACCCACAAAACGTGTCCCCATTGCCATTCCTATTTGACCATTGAAAGGATAGGGGATAGGATAGGAGATAGTTTCTTCTTTCTCAAACATGGAGTTGCCACAAATGAGTTTAAGAATCTTCTAAAATTAGGTGGCGATCACCTAGGAAAGTTGTTAGAGCTCATTTACACCAACAAGTTGCCTACATGTAGCAAAAAAAAAAAGCATTTAGGTATGCTCCAACCTTTTCTCTATTTTTTTCTATACATTTAAGGAGATTTTTAGTTGATTCTCTACATTTAGAATCTTTATTTCAATTCACTCCAACAAATTCTATAATTCTAATCATTCCCTTATTTCAGTTCACTAAAATAGCGTTTTCCTATTTTAAAGACTTCCTATTTTTGTTTTACTCAAATATCTCTGTATTTTTAGTTAAACACATTATTTTGATATTAATTAGTATTCTAAACGGCAATTTAAAACCCTAATTGTAATTTAAAAAGTACTATATTGAACCGTAATTGAAAAAAATTAAAACTATTACTGTAATTATAATAAATTATTGAACGAAATTGCAATTAACAAGAACTAAACCAGTTGAGAGTTTAATTTTTTTCTGTTTTTTTTTTTTGGATCTGGAATTTTTTTTTGGGGGGACAGGGATTAGAGAGGGAATGGGTTCAACACCTCCATTGGAGATGCCGAAAATCAATTTTGGGGATTTCCTATTTTAAATCAAAATCTGATTAGAACATGATTAAAATAAAATTAAAAAAAAAAAGGATTGTACGATTGCACACAGTGGCGGACACCCTCAACTTTAAAAAATATATTTTTTTTCTTTTTTCTTTTTGTTTTTTTTTTTTTTAAAATTATTATATTGGACAGTTTCGTTGTATGAGTAGCACACCTTCACTTATCTCACTACATAATTACACACCCTAAACTTAAATAACTGAATCCGCCCCTAATAACACATGTGGTTGTCAGTGGTCTAATTCCCAGTATTGACACAGATGGATTAATATGATAGAAGCCTAGAACCTAATCTCTTGAAACGAAGTCGTTGAACTTACTATAGTCTAACAAGTAGACTTTTACCAATTTAGATCATACTAAATTTATTCAACAAGGACATATTAAGTCTAAATGTATATTAAGATTCAACAAGGACGCATTAAGTCAAAATGTATATTAAGATTCAACAAGGCCAGGTCAAGCTGGTTGCATAACTCGCATTTCTCGTCATTAAAGTAAACATAGCAAGTATCTAGCACAACATAATTCAAACTTACGCGTAAACAACTACCTACTGATTGGTCTATAATGTTTTCTATTTTTTCACGTTTGACACATTCATAAGGCACACGAGTCTACTTGCTTGTGGCTTCTTAGACCAACTCATTAACTTCAAAAGCTAGCATTGATCGTGATAGAATAATGTTTTATGTGGGTGATGTTTTATCTCTCGTTTATATCTAAAATATTTGTATTAGTCTTTATAGTCGTTTTTGTCACGCAAAATCACAGATGCATTTAACTATTTTCTAATGGTTTGGCTGAAAGTTGCGAATAAGACAACATGTGGGACCTTTTATTTTCAATATATATAACCTACAAAATGTATGATCATGTGATGTTCCTATTTATCTTATAGGATAAGAAAATTAGCTAATTAAGCTTATATATATCTTATGTACTTTGACTAAAGTTTCATACATCATTTCCAAGATTTCCCATCTTCTAAAGTATGGTATATATAAAATCGGATATTGAAGATATTACCGTTGTAGTGTATATATATATGCATAGATTAACTCAGGCCGAATAAAATGGCAGGTCCCATTTCTTTTATCGTGGTGATCTCGTCATGCAGCATTAGATGCAACAATTGAGGTTCATGTGATTCTTTAAAATGAATGAGTGTGACTTGTTAGGTTTGCAGACGATCAAAGAACCAAGTCACTTGAAGGCCTCTTTAAAAGTTGGGTAGAATGATCGATCAGGTAGTAATTCGTTGAGAAAAAAGTTTTTAATTCGAATTTATGTCTTTTTTCACAATTATTGACTAGCCCTTGCGTTAGAGTTCACTAATACACCGCAAGATTCTTAACTTTAGAGTAGATTTAAGTAGTTTACTTGAAATGAGTCCCTCATTATAAAGAAAAAGAGTGCATGAAATCATCGTCCACCTTAGTTACTGCTTTCAGAATCATCAAAACTCCTTAAAGAGACAGTAAATGCACAATCAAGCAGCCTAACTTAACCTACCAAAATAGTGTCCTTGCCTAACCAAATTAATCTGTTTCGTACCATAACACATGAAAAGCTAGACATTCCATCTTTTTCAGAATTTCAATTATGTGGGTCTGCCCGAACTGTCTGTGATTCAAACAAAGAGGCGGAGATTTCTTCCATTTGACACTTGATATATCCAAAATTTAATATGAGTGAAAGTGGTAGGTTAAATTACTACAGATTGCACCCGTCACATATTGATTGTGTACAGAATATTTGTTTTATTTATAATAACTTGAGTTCTCTATTATTATTAATACGAACCTAAAGCATTTTGATTTAATAGATTAAACTCAATACACTAGCTGACTAGTTGGCAGTTGGACTAAGTCATGACAATATCAAAAGTAGCCAAGATACCATTATCTTGAAAGCTTTTCTTCGAAGATGCCACATATTACCCTATCTTATATACAAGTGAGCAAGACTAGATTTTTACTTGCTTATACTTGGATCCATTGATAGGTATTGTATATATTAAAAGGTTTAACTTTTATGTTGTTTATATTGTAATATTTTACAATGACTTAAAATGATTATGACCAAACAAATGTAATTGACAAGTTCACCTACAAAATATACACCCAAGCAATTAATTTTGTAAGTTACAGCATAACGAGTAGATCACACCTATTCCATAATTAGCTTTTCCTAAATTCAAACAAAAATCTTGAAATACATTCGACACCTTATTTAAATACTTCTGCTTTTTTTGTTTTTATGATTAATATTCTAGGCATGAAATTAAATGATATAAATTTGAAGTCGATAACTTTTGTCCACAATGAGCCGCTTCTCGACCCCTCTAGCTAGCATTGCTCCCCATTGATTTTGTTGTGTATCTCAATCCAGACTCACAGAATAAACCATAAAGAACGATGCAAAAAACAAGATCCAGTTTGACCTGCCTTGTTTTATGCACACAAGTTTCATGATGTTGGATCTCTCAAAGTTTTATTCAACGAGTGGGCCCCACAGTTGTCTCACCGATCCCCAAAATTCAATCATCAAAACCCACACTCACACGCTCACCATTTTCAAAAGTAATGAACTCTAAACGTTGACTAACCAACCGCACCTATGCCAAATAAATTTGTTCAAAATGTTATAATATTACGCATATATTAACTATTTTTACAAACAACTATCTCTAAACAATGATTAAGCTATGTTACCTTATATCAAGAATGAATTTATTCATAATATTATGATATTATAAACAAAATTTAATAATTATAAATTATAACTGTAAAACTTCGCTCACAACGTTACAATATCACGAGAGATCCTTAGTCCTGACCCACTCACACGTCCTTTTGACCCACCCACTCACTCTATATTAAACTCCCCACAACCAAACCTCTCTGTTACTTAACAGCATAGAAGAAAAATAAAATCACAAAAAAATAAGTAAAGTTAATAATGGTGAGAGAAAAGAAAGAAGAATTGTACGTTACCGTTCCGAGCATGTTACGTTGCCCGATCTCAATGGACGTGATGAGGTCTCCAGTAAGTCTATGCACCGGCATCACATACGATCGCAGCTCCATCCAGACGTGGCTTGCTCAGGGACACAACACGTGTCCCGCCACCATGCAGGTCCTCTCCTCCACCGATTTCACACCGAATCTCAACCTCCGCCGCCTCATCCACCTCTTGCCATCCTCAGCTTACGTCACCCCTACCTCATCATCATCCAGTATTTCTCCGCAGCAAGCTCTCGGTATTGTAAAAAATCTCGGCCACGATAAATTGAGCTCTCTCGCGAAAATCATTGAGTTCTTGAGTTTTTCTGATGAAAATAGAAAATTTATTGCTGCATCGAACGGCGCCGTCTCGGATATAGTAAAACTTTTGGATGATTTCAACGAGGTTGAAGTTTGTGAAGCGGTGATTACGGTTTTGGATTTGGTTTCATCAGAAAATGGAGCTGAAGAGCAATTAAACAGATTGATTTTGCAAAGCGATCGCGATTTATTGTCGCGGTTCGTTTCCATTTTGCAGAGAGGAAGCTTAGATTCGAGGATTAAATCGGCTAGGCTTTTGGAATTGATCGCGATTAATACAGAATCGCAGCGTGAGATTGCTGCAAAGCAAGGCTTACTGGATGAGTTTTACCGATTAATCAGCAACGAAACCGATCGGTTCGCAATTGAAACCGGTTTATCAGCTCTGGTTCGTGTTTCCACCTCTAGACCGGCCAAAAAGGAGCTGATCCGGTTCGGAATTGTACGAACCGTGTCGAATATTCTCTCCGGTTCGGAGGTGACTGCTCCGGAAATTGAGAAAGCGATGAAGGTTCTAGAAACTGTGGCCACGTGTACGGAGGGAAGGGCAGCGATAGGTGAAGACGAGGAGTGTGTGGTGGAGATTGTGAAGAGGTTGATGAAATGTTCACGTGCCGCGACGGAGCACGGTATCACGGTGGTGTGGAGCGTTTGTTGCGTGGCGCGTGATGAAAGGGCGAAAGCGCGTGTAATTAGAGTCAACGGGTTGACTAAAGTTCTGTTGGTGATGCAGAGTGACTGTTCGGGTGGTGTTAGGCAGATGTGTGGGGACTTAGTCAAGGTTTTGAGGGTGAAGAATTCTAAGTCGTGTTTGGCTAGTTATGATACTAAGACCACGCACATCATGCCTTATTGACTAGCCATCTCTATCATAAAAAAGTCTACCGTTCGACAGTGTCAGAATAAAAATGGATCTCGTATTTACTATCGGATAGAAGACTTTGCCCTCAATTTGAAAAAATGTTTTGCTTCATGTAGTTGTTAGATTGAACAAAATTGTAAATCGATATAGAAATTGCTTTGACAACACATCTTACCAATATAGATATATGAAATCGATTGATTTCACTTAATAAGGTAAATTTTAATTTGATTAAGTTCAAATGCATAAGCTTTCTTTTATTTGTGCTTCGTAATTTTAAATAATCTTTTCTTTTTCAATTTTCTTTGTTTGCACTCTCTTACTGGCTGCTATCTAATTTCATTTTCACCGCATTCAAAAGAAAGTAAAGAAAATGAAAGGACAAAAAAAAAAGAATTTATTTATTTTTTTGCCGGAGACAAGAAAAAGAAATTGAGTAGTTTTAGTGTAATGTAAATTATTCATATAGTTCTTATTGTTTACACATTTTTTAAGTTGGTTTTTAATATTTCAAAAAAATTATATCAATCCTATAGTTCAAAATTAGTCAATTTAGTCGCTATTATTTTTTAAAAGTTTCAATTTAGTTTCCAAATACATGTATAGGGATTAAATTGAACTTTTTTAGCAAACAATAAAGACTAAATTGAATTTTTTGAAAAAAAATAAGGACCAAATTGGTTAATATTGAATAATAAAGACTATTTTGAATCACTTTTATAAACATTGAACACTATTATGAATTTTTAAAAATATTAAGAACAATATTAAAAAAAAATATAAACTATAAGGACTAAATGTGAAATTAACTCTTTAGTGTACATGCTTAGTTGATGGGAAAAAATATTTATAGTTAATAGAAGACGAGTACTTTAGTAGTTAATACAAGTCTCTACGCATCTTTTCCTTTTCCTCATATTCAAATGGTACCCCTATGTTCAACCATCAATACGGTGGTTAAGGATCCTATTATTAACCAAATCAGGGTGGATCCATTTCATTGGCAAATGAAAAATTTATCGTTTTAATAATTAAAAAAAAAAAACCTAAAAAAGAGCAAGAATCACTTGTTTTAGTCGTATTTCCAATTTTATTTTTGGTTTTCCTTAGAACAGAATGAAAAAGGAAGCATATGCCAAATAAGACTCATAAGTTCGAACGATATAATAAGATGAATAATATACTTTAGAATTTTGAGTTTTTTTATTTTTTTTATAGAAAGAGATTTAGGCAAAGACGGGAAAATATTTAAAGTGAGAGAATTATGAAGGCAAAACGTTAAAATTAACACATTATTTACCTTAGGTAACTAGAACCATCAAATATACCTGCTAGAAACATCTTAATAGTTGGTCAACAAGAGGATAGGAAGCAATGCTTATCCATGTCCATTTAAGATTTTGTCTCTTGAAAAAGAACTCCATTGCTTGGAATCTTGAAAAATCATGTCCACAATGATTTAGTGCTAGTGTAATCGCCCGTGTTGGAGAGTACATAGAAGATTTGGTCACTAATATTGTCGCACCCCTCCCTCTCTTTGTAGGAGAATTCGAATCTTTAATCTACTTGTCACTAAGTGATATATCTTCAAGATCCAGACATTTAATTGAGTGGTCTTTAATTATACGAGATAAATAATACATGAATAACTGTTATTTACCTTCCTAGACTCGTTAAATTTAATTTATTTATATTTGTTGACTCAATGTGATTGACTAGTCCCGTTCCCTATTTCTGGGGTCTAGGCGTTGCATAGACGGTCTGCACCTCTACTCATGTCATCTTACTCTCTCTTTTGACTGCAAAGACATGTTGAATGAATGTTTTACGGATTATCATCAACTTAAAATCCGCTGCATCAGTGTAAAACAATTCATGGACCTTTTAGTACTAGTGAAGCCCTTTTTTTTTGTTTGGTCATAAGTACTTGTGAAGTCTAGAGAAGCAATTGACCCAAAAAAACCAAAATCAGTCTGGACTAGCAAGATCACTTGGAAGCCGAAGATTTGCCTATAAAGAATACTTGTCTTTTTGCATCAAATGCCAAATTCAGTAATCTTATTGTGAAAACAGACTCTGAACTGGTTTTCAGAGCTCTATCCATGAAAACCAACAAACTCCATGATATGGGTACAGATACAACCCGTTAAGAGTGACACGACTCGACTCGGGAGACCCGCTAGGTAGCCCCATGGTTCAGGAGTGGGACTCTTGATGTGACCATGATCTAAAGCTATCAAATTATTTAAGGAACCACCAAGACATGCTTAAGACACACTTAAGGTCATAACATAGTTAGTATAAATAGCCCTTCATTTGCACCACTTGAGGTAACTGACACTCATTTATTACTATCTGTCTCTTAGCAATTATCTAAGTTCGGACAAACTAACTGACAGTCATTTATTATTATCTGTCTTTTAGTAATTATCTGAGTTCAGACAAACTAACTTACTCTCATACTGGATGAGGTACGCGGACGATAACCCCCATCGTCCCTTTCCTTGTTTTGCAGGTTGGAGTTTAGGTCAGACAAAGTGAATCTTAAATTGAGAGGAGTTGACCCCAGGTAAGGCGAAGCCTATTTTAACACTCCACTTGGTCAAAAATTTTCCGATGGAGCGGTCGGAAAGAACACCAACGACAATGAATCGTTTTTTCTTTCTCTTTCTATAAGAAATTATGTAATGGTTTGAGTAGATCTATTCACTTTATGAATGATCGAGTTGGACCTGCCTATTCTTTCATTCAACTACTTTTGTTCCTGGATTGAGGTGCAACAGTTGACTGGCCATTTAAGATAGTTTTAATATGAATATGAGGTTTTAATCGATTCATAAATTCTTAACAAAATAATTCACGATTCCAAGAGAAGGCTCAATCACCAAAAGAAAAGATCTACCACTTGGTAGTTTAGTCTCGTTTTTTAACCGACGTTAAATCTATTGGTGTGGGGTAATGATTAAATTACCTCTTTTGAAAGGAAAAAAAGAAAAAACAACAACAAAAAGTCTGGAGTAGCATAAATTAGTAATCCAATTAGAGCAACACAAGATAAATTTAGGACCATATTTGGGTTCAAGTAGGACTTTCAATTGGGTTGGAAAAATTAATATAATTATAAAATTAGCAAAGAAAATTGCAAATTTGACCAACAATCCTGACTTTTGTATGAAGCATGCTGAGTTCCATAATGAATCTGGAGGGACATAGCTTTCTTCATACTTACATCCATTTAAACACACGTCAGCTTTAAAATATTGTATCAGAGGGAGCTAAGCTAATATCGAATATCAAAATCAGTAAAGACTAAATTGATTCTAAAAACTAAAATTAGTAGAATTATAAAGTTTAATGATTTTTTTAATTAATTTACCAAAAAAATTAAAGTATTTTAACGAGTCAATGGGACTTACAAACCTACTACCGTGACTGTGCATTCCCCACTGTTTAAAATAACATGGTAACTGAAAGGCATGCTTCATGGAACCCCTGGCATGTAAATGGCTGCCTTCAAGAGAGCTTAGATAAAATTCAACTTGGAGGCAAACTTATTCAAGAACTTTTTAATTCTGAAAATGACCTCACAATGAGATGTACTATTGTATATTCCCTCCTACCAAAAAAAAAAAAAAAACTCTATATTCCATTGATCGATCTAATATATTTTGTTCAAATTATTTGGGTTTACTGGGTGTTATTTGTTTTGTTAATTTTAAATCTTTTCAAAATCATTTGTAATATTGTATAGGTAAATTTATAATTTCATTCTTTTAATTCTTAAAAATGATGAATGATTTTGCTTAAAGAATACTCTATTTAATCCCAAAAAGTCAAAAGGTACAAAAAATATGGCCATATGATTAAGTCGCATCAAACACTTTGGTCTTCTAGCGGCATGACACTCGGTTTCTGCTATAAGTTCGACGTGGATTTAAATTTCGTTAAATATATTTCACGGGTTTACATTTTCCTGAAAAATAAAAAATAAATAAAAATAAAAACACACCAAGCTAAACTTGTGCTTTGTGAGCAAACGCAAAAAGTCGCAAAACCTCCGTCTGCAACTAATATAAACTGAAAACAGCCAAAAGATATTCACAAACAACCATCTCCAATGGACACCAAAATCAGCACATCATCCCTTAGCCTCCTCACCCCAAATTCACAACACACACACATACACACACTCAATGACTTCAATTCCAACTTCAACCATCTCAACACTCTCTTATCCAACCCTACACCTCACCTCTTCACAAACCCTAATAAACCACACAAAAAGAATTATAAAAAGTGGACTTCAAAAAGGCTCAATTTTTCCTCAACTTCAATATCTCTTGAGGCTCAAATCCAAAGCCAAGAAAAACCCAAATCTCAAAATTGGCTAAAATCAGCCTCAAGAGGGTCACCAGAGGTGTATGCTTTACTCAAGAACCTCTCCGTTCTTGAAAGAGCAGTGAGTGGTGCGGCTGCTGGTGGCATTGCTGGTGCATTCACTTATGTGTGCCTTCATCCACTTGATACTATCAAAACTAAGCTCCAAACTAAAGGGGCTTCAGAATTGTATAATGGTACAGTTGATGCCTTCGTTAAGACCTTCCAGAATAATGGGATTCTTGGTTTTTACCGGGGTGTGTCCGCGGTGATTGTTGGTTCCTCAGCTTCTTCTGCTGTTTATTTTGGGACATGTGAGTTTGGGAAGTCGATTTTGTCGAAAATCCCACAATTCCCACCTGTGTTGATACCTCCCACTGCTGGTGCAATGGGGAATATTGTGTCATCTGCTATAATGGTTCCGAAAGAATTGATTACCCAAAGAATGCAAGCTGGTGCAAAGGGTAGGTCATGGGAGGTTTTGATGAGAATCTTGGAAAAAGATGGGATTTTGGGGTTGTATGCAGGGTATAGTGCTACGTTGTTGAGGAATTTGCCAGCCGGTGTGTTGAGTTATTCGTCGTTTGAGTATTTGAAAGCTGCGGTATTGAGGAGGACGGAGAGGGCGAATTTGGAGGGGTATCAGAGTGTTTGTTGTGGGGCATTGGCTGGCGCAATATCTGCTTCTTTGACAACACCTTTGGATGTGGTGAAGACTAGGTTGATGACTCAGTCTCAAGGGGAGGTTGCCAATAAGGTTGCTGCCGCCATGTATGGTGGCGTTCAGGCTACTGTGAAGCAGATTTTGAAGGACGAAGGATGGGTTGGATTTACACGGGGAATGGGACCTAGAGTTCTTCATAGTGCTTGCTTTTCTGCTATAGGGTACTTTGCTTTTGAGACTGCTCGTATTATGATCTTGAATGAGTATCTTAAGCGTAAAGACCTTCAAAGTGCGGCTTCTAATTCTGAACTTTCTCTCAATGGAAGCGATTGAGATTGAATGCTAAATGTAGTGCTGCATATTTTGGTAATTTCTTCTCCTTCCGTTTTATGTTATCACGATCAAATTTGATTTTGGCCTAATTATTTGCTGCTTGCTATTTGTTCTAGTATGACTTTTTTGCAATAATGATGAACTTTCATACTCATTTCTGTGTACATCATCCCTCAACTCAAAGGAAGTCTTTGTAATTAATTATGATATGAGATGCTGGAAGGCTTTGCTGTGGTGAAGACATGATAAGTGGCATGATTGAAGAAGTTGAAGGATAAACTTCGTTCTCTCTGTATGTCTGTTTTGTAATTTTTCTCCTCTTAGAACAGTATGGGAAGAGTATTCGATTTTGGTTATGCAATATGTATTCAGTTTTGGGAAACAATCAGGATATATTTAGTATAAATAAGAGTTTCTGCAGTATGTATTCTTTTGTTTGGTTCTGCATGGTTTAGATAACTTCACGTAAATTGGCTGGATGAAGATATTGTCATCAAGATGGAAATTGTTAGAACCCTTTGTTCAGAACTCTGGGCAGCATTGTGAGAGTAGAACTTTGTGAAACAAAACTGACACACATATTTAGAGACCTGGTGGGGATGTAGGTGAGCTACTATTTGGCAATTCATTTTATGTTATCACCTCGTCAAACTCTTGGTCAATCCGACAACTGTACAGGTCATAATTTCTAATAAGGCTCTAGTTCATATTACTTAGTCGAATAACATCTTGGCTTCCTTGCTTGTCTTTTTGGTAGAGGAACACTATTCACTTGGAGAGCGAAAGAACTCTATCTTCATCCACTAATTGATTGCTTTCCCTTCTCTGTCCTACTAGTTGGCATTAGAAACTTTCCCTTCGATAATCTATAGCGCACCTATCTTTATTATTGCTTCTGAAAAAAGCCATTCATTGATAAACTATAGATCTCACTCATGATTGTTGACCTCTTGCTTCATTGTCGTTTTCCCGAGATTGACGTCTAAAAGGCGTAAGACATTAAGATTCTTGGCCAGTAGGCGTGAGAGTCATCTGGATGCACATTATTAGTAGCAATTTTTGTGATTAACTTCTATTGCATGTCTGGAGGATGAAGATTTCAAGCTTAAGTGTGTAGGGTTCAGGATTGTAACTTTTGTTCATTTTAATAGATAATTTAGATTGGGTGCCGGTTCTGTTTTTCCCTTTTCAGTCTACTCTCTCTCTCTTTACATCTCCTTTTATTATGCTCTTCTGTTCTGGTTGGAGAACTGTGTGGTCATTGGATTCAACGTTGTAGTCTCTAGTTTCAAGATTATAGTAAACTAAAGAAATCTGCAGTGAAGATATATAATTGAGTGATAAAACCTGAAGTTATTAGCCATGGAACAAAGAATTTAACAGTAAAACACAAAATGAAATCCGAGATCGAGTAGGAGTATGAATGTTGCATAACCCTGTTGTGGTTCTGTCTAGAATTCAGGACTATGCTTTCTGTGCGCGCACAGGGGGTGAGGGGGGGCAAAATATCAGGCGATCTTGCGAACATTCCCCATCTAGGCTAAAGCTAAAGGGTATCCCAAAAATTCAGAGGAAGGGCCGTGATCTTTACAAGATCTCCGCCCCTCTACGTCCAGAAGTGATGCCTATTTCTCATTTGATGCTGTTAGATATGTGAACTAGAAGAATGTTCCTGTATGTGTATGTAGAATTTATTTTTCTATATTATCATAATATGGGTCTGTGAATTGAACATTCCTGGAGAAAAAAGTCATAAATTGCGAGCCTTTGGAAAGTTTCCAGGTCTTGCCTTGTATTCAGTTACATGCATGTTTGCTGCAATTACCTATCTCGGTATTATCACTACTGAAACAGAGGATACTATTCCATAAGGCCAGAGAACAAGTTCTAACACGTGGGTGGGACTCGCCCCTCGTTTCATGTGATCCGGTGAGAATTGAGAGGGTGACATTGTGAGGAACAAGTCAACGAGATGAAACAAACATATAGATCACACATGAATAGGTGTAATTAGATTAAGATCAAACTCTAATATTATGTTAGGAATCTCGGTTTCATCCTAAAAAGATGAAGAAGAACACATTACAGGTCTTGTTATACACATCCTTTAATTTAATCTTGAAAGTGGACAGAAGACAAATCGCATATCAAAATGCCGTTGGATTGGGTTCAAATTTGACCAAAGAAACTTCATTTTATGCAATGGGGCAAGTCATGCATGAAATTTTTCATGGATATATAATTGGTTCAAATTGGGTTTTTGCCTACGCAATTGAGCCGCCTTCGTCAAGATTCGTTATAATGTGGCTGCGATGGATTGTTGCACAGCTACAATGCAAGCAGCTGTTCTCATATTTTAGCAAAGATTACTTCTAAATACAAATAAGTGAAAATTCCAGTCCAGCACCAAGATCCTTGATCAGAGACGGATTTAATTTTTTTTTTCTTGAAGAACTATAACAAACAATTAATATTTTTTATGAATATTTTTTTTTATATGAAATAATTGATTTTTCAGACAAAAAATATATAAAATCTATTTTAAAATAAATTGGGATTAATGGTGACTACAACACTACTGAGTTGTTTGTACATTTGCCCCTGTTCTTGATGGTCACACTCTCATATTAAGTTCAATATTGGATAACAAGGAGGAGCATTTACAAATTAAGGTTCTGTTTGGTTTATTTGTAAAATTTTAGTTTTTGAGCTTTTAGCAGTAGAGTTTTGGTTAGAAGTGCTGTTGAACAAAAGTAATTGATTGTTTGACCTATATTGGACAATGTTGAGCTTTAGAAAATTTGAGGGCCATGTTGGACTTTAGAAAATATGAAGGAGTATATTTGAGAAAGAAAAAAAAACAGCTTCTCATATTATGTAAAACAGTTTCGCAAAAGGCTATTTTGAAAAGTTTCAATTTGGAGCTTCTTATTTTTTAATTTTAACTTTTACCTAAAATTACTTTTAGAAATAGGCTAAACATGTTAATCTCAACTTCTAAACTTACAGGAAAGACTTCTGAGTATTAAAAAGTTAGGTCAAACAGAGCATAAGTCTCCTCCGAAAAGCTAGATTGAAAAGCTATTAAAGGATGGATAGATGGATAAGTACAAGTTTAGAAGGAGATCATGCTCATAATCGACCCGAGTCAAGAGGAGATGGGAGGGACTTCGATTCTCATGACATATAATATTATGAGATATATTCAATAGTAGTAAATTGTTTATACAGTTATGATAATGTAACATCTTGAAATTTGCAATTAATGTTTTTTTTTTTTTTTCCCTTCTCCAAGGTGTTACATTCTACACCAAAAAAGAAATAACCTTTCAAAAACGCAAGGCTCTAGGTCACAAGTTTAGTATCAAGCCTTTCTTCTCACATTTTCCAATTAGATCACAAAAATTCATGAAATAAAAAGTCTCCAATTTACTAGATAAAAGGCTTTTATCTACATTAGATTCCAAGTCTAGACACTCCAAACATAAAGGTATTGAGATCAATACTAAAGTCCCAAAACTTCAAAGCTCATAGTAGCTCAAATAATGCGGTGAAACACTCGAAGGGTCAAGACTTTCATGTAGGAGCATATTTCCAAAACTAATAACAATGTGCACTCAATATCCAACAGAATGGGGAAATGTTCAAGTTTTATATGCGTTTGATGAATTTTTGTGATCTTTGAATTTGGTTGTTGGAAATTGGGAGAAAAGAGGTTCGCTATTCAACTCGTGATTTAGAGTCTTGTATTTTAGGAAGGCCTTTTTTTTTTCTTTTTTTAAATGTGACAATTTCATCTTTAAAAAAAAAGAAAAAAAAAATAGTTGACAAATGTCGGGGTGTTACAAATATAGTTTTAGCCACAAAGCAGTCCACTTGTCCTATAATATTTAGTTTACAGCTTAATTGTGACCCACCAAAATTCCACTCAACATTTTGTTATTTTTAAACATTGGGCTCAGCCAATTTACATTATTTTAGATAACATGATCCCCACTTAATTAAGCTTTATGCTCTGTCGGTATGAATAGTTTTCGTTACTATATATATATATATATATCACTCTGCAAAATGAAAGTCCAATGTGGCAGAAACCATGATAATTTCCATCATTCAATAGCAATTAATTAATGCTAAACCCACATTCTTGGCACAAGTCGATACTCCGCTCTAATTTAAGTCTTATTTTTTAAATTATTTCCTCTTATTCCAAGTCATTACAGATAATGACGGTGATACAATGCTAGAATTAAAATATTTTCTTTAACTATTATATTATTATAATATTCTAGCACTGTATTTCAATCAAAGGTAGAGCCGTACTTGTATGAGTGGGGGTTGCAACCTTCACTTAACTCAAATTTTTTTTTGAAAATGTATAAATTTTTAAGGTATTTTTAAGTTGAAAAACTAATTTAGTCTCACTAAAAAAAAATTATAAATATTTTTAAATTGTGTGATTTTATGCCTCAATAAATATAAATCTTGAATACGTCCCTGATCTAAACTATTCATTTCAATTTTAAAATATAAAAAATGGTAGAAAAAGTGAAATATTTGATATTTTGAGCCAAATATTGATAAAAAAAGAAGAAAATATTTTAAATAAAATGAATGGATAAAACACAATGTTAGAATTTTAAAATAAAACACTAATTAGAAAAATTGTTGGAAAACTAAATGTGTATATAATATGCACGTCTAATGATAATTCACACTTACAAAATTATCTCAAAATTAGAAATAAATCTAAGAAGACTTCACATATATTATAGGTCGAAGGTTTTGCAAAATAAATGCAAAACGAATATTTGAATTCCGAATTTGAAGAACAAGTATAGATCGACAAGACGCTTGAATCCACTAGGATAAATGCCAGAAAAATGATATTATCTCATAGCAAAATGCAAGTATCAATATGGTTCCAATTTTGAAAGAAGAAAAATCTCAACTTGATCAAAGAAGTAGAATGCGGAGAGGTCCCGACAATTATATTACAGCGGTTAAAGAAGTGTATTTTTTTTTCCAGATAAAACGCATCATAGAATATCTTCAACTTTCTTCGATTTCTTCATCATTTAAAAACAATTATTAATGACTTAATTTATTAGCGCGAGGGATTTTGTAGTGTTAACAAAAATTAAGTAAATGATCCTTCAAATTCAAATCTAGAAATCTAAACCATTACAACCTTATCAAAATTTTCCTTAATAACCTAAAAAGAGAAAAAAAAAAAAAAATATATATATATATATATATATATATATATTTTTGTTAGGTAAAAGAATTTTTTTTTTAAGGAGTCGTAAAAAGAGAAAACTCACCTGGTTCCGACACGTGAACCTTCAACACCGATCTATCATTCTAGATTTGCCGCCTCTGTTCTCATCATCCTAGAGTCCGTTAGGGTTTCTTAAGAAAAACCCAGAAAATAAAAAAGAAAAACCAAAAATTATTCCCTGTTCGTTTTTTTTTTTCTAATTATTCTGATGAACAATACCCACTATAATCTACTGCTGTGCCAAACAAGGCCTTAAAAGAAGCACCCAAAAAAAAAAAAAAAATCAATCTCTCTCTCTCTCTCTCTTTAAAGATCACAACTTTACCATTGTTCAACATTCTTGGGCGGTTTTTCTTCTTCAGTTTCTCAATTTTTTTGCTGCTATGAGTATTTTCCTTTGTGGGTCCCACTAATTTTCCTGCTTCTTCTCAACATGGTATGTTTCTTGCTCCTTCCTCTATTTCTTTTTTTTTTTTTACCCATTATTTTTAGTTTGGAGTTATGTGTGTGTATATATTTGTAACTGTATAGCGGGAGTTTTGTAAACCGGCTTGTGCGTTTATATATTTTGTAAATGTGCCAGCTTTGTTTGAGACCCAGTTGGTTTTTAGATGTAATCTTGCGCTTTTGTTAGAATGGGTGGAGGGAAGTTAAGCTGTAGAAAAATTTGAAGTTGGAATTATTCTAAATGTGGATAAAGAATCTCTCTTACTACTTTTGCTTGTTAGGTGCAGTTATATATATGTATGCATGTTTGTGAAGATCCATCTCTTTTAAGCTTTAACAAGTTGTCATTGTCATGCTGTTTAATTGCAATAGTACCCCTTGGTGTTACTTATGGATTCTGATGTAAGAGTGTTGCTTTGGACCCGTGTTTTGGTCTAATTTTATCCTTTAGGGGCGAGGGTTAGCTGGAGGTAATTGGATTTGAAACTTTGGTTTCTCTATTCTTTTGCAGTGACGGTTTTGATTTTTTTTTTTTTTTTTTGTGTGTGGGTGGGTTGGGGTGGGGGGGTGGGGAGTGGTGTTGGGATGAAAAAGAAGTTATGTGGTTGTACGTAGTGCGTTAAGTTGATAGCGTGCGGAAGATGTAGGGAGTCTACTTGTTATATAGATGTCGTCGGTTGGTGGACTGGTAATGGCGTCAATTGTCCAAAAATCAAAATGGTTGAATTTGTGCGATCGAATGTAGTTGGCTCTTGTAGTTGGCTCTTTATCATTGTTTCTCCTTCTTTTTTTTTTCATTTACTATGTTGTCTACAATGTGTTTCAATTTCATCGCTCAAGCACTTTCTAGACTCATCACATTGAGCTAATATCCAACTTGAAGACATTAACAATACTTGTCACCTTTCAATAGGATTTTATAAAGTTGTGGTTTTAACTTGGAAATATGTTTGCTTATTTTATGGAGTTCAGTATTTAGATGGCTAGGGTATTCAACACATATATATAGCTTATATATACCATATGATTCAAAATGCCAAACTTTTTGATATGGCACATTTGTGCAATAATAAGTTGAATTTCATTGATCATAGTTGATCTTGGGAATGGAATATGGAATTGGGATTTATTGGTAGCTGTACGTAGTGATTAGCTGTTAATCATGGTGTAAATTACCGTAGTTTATGTGCTTGCAGGTAACAATATGTCTGCAGTGTGGTGATGAAGGATTCACTAATGCATTTGTTTACTGCGTCAAGTGTCTAAATTTTGCTGTACATAGGTAAGTAATAGTAGTTGCTTACTGATTTAAACTTGTTAGTGACTTTCACATCTTCAATAGCAAGTTTTCCTCTTTTCTCCGACTAGTAGTATGCACACAGTAAAGATTATATTTTAGCTGTTTTCGATCATGCATTAAGGAAGATTTCTTTGTCTGGCTAGGTTCTTAGCACATTAAAATGAGGATGAGCCAGACTGGCATGTTTCGAATTATGAACATATGTGCATCTTGTTTACAGAGATGTTCTCAACTCTATACATCTGAAGTTTATGAAGTGTCCTTGCAATTTGGACTGAAGTACTGTCTTAGTGATAACATTAAGGAAAATATTAGTATGAGAGTTGATCTCTGTTTCAACAGTCTAGGTTTCTTTCGGAGTAGCTCATGTGTCATGTTCTTTCTGCAATTTCTTTCCTCATGAAGATTTCTTCTTCTTTTTTTTTTTTTCTTTTTTCAGTGAGTTGAGAAAGAGGGAAGGTTGAGAGTTTTGAACTTTTAAGTTTTTCATCATTATCAACTGTGAATGCTATTCCTTGCGGTCGTTTAGATTGTGTTAACTTTTTCTTTTGTTGTCATTTTCTAATTTTTCAGGTACTGCCTTCATAAATTGCCAAAAACTTTTGATGAATTTGTCTGGTGGGTTTGTGACTACTGTGAGGTGGAGTCAACTGGTCTCGCTCACCAGAAAGCTGGAGCAGAAAAAGGAGGTGATACAGGTTTAGAATTTATCAGGGTTGATTTTGTTACTCCTCTGGCAACTGTGATTGAGAAGGACCATAGTCAGAGTGAGCCCTTACTGCAATTAGAATATGAGAAACTTGACTTAACGGGGGATTCCCATGGTCAGAGTGAGCCCTTACTGCAATCGACATATGAGAAACTTGACTTGTCGGAGGATTCCCATGGTCAGAGTGAGCCCTTACTGCAATCAGCATATGACGAGCTTGACTTGACGGAGGTTTCCCATGGTCAGAGTGAGCCCTTACTGCAATCAACATATGAGAAACTTGACTTGACGGAGGATTCCCCTGGTCAGAGTGAGCCCTTACTGCAATCGACATATGAGAAACTTGACTTGTCGGAGGATTCCCATGGTCAGAGTGAGCCCTTACTGCAATCGACATATGAGAAACTTGACTTGTCGGAGGATTCCCATGGTCAGAGTGAGCCCTTACTGCAATCAGCATATGAAAAACTTGACATGACAGACGATTCCCGATTAACAGGTGATTGCGGTCCCTCTAGAGTTACATTGAAGGCGGATAGTGATCCTAATCTCCTGGCAGTTGTGCCAAAGGATCAAGGATGTCAAATCGGCTCCTCTGAGCAAATTCATGATGCACAAGGAGTTGAAGTGGTGGCTGAAAGTTCTCCCCTAAGAGAGGGACCCAATATGCTAGTGGGAAGTTCTTCGTGGTCCATGGAGAAGGCCAAGTCTTCTAAGAAGAAGAAATGGAAGAACCATCTTAAGAAGAAGGGCAAGATCCTTAAGGGCAAGAAAGGGAAGAACCACCTTAAGCAGAAGGGCGAGATCAAGATGGAGGATGATAATAAGGGTATCTGCTTCTATTGCCATAAGAAAGGCCACTGGAAGCGGAACTGCAAGGAGTATCTTGCATTTATCAAGGAGCAGAAAAAGAAAAATGGCATTTCTTCCTCGGTATCTCCCTTGCCGAATACCCCGAAGAAGAGAGACATTGCCTTCTCAGAGGCTAACATAGCTGAGCAGAGACTTGGAAGTTTTTCCGCCAACCAAACTCATGAAGCAAGAATGCCTTTGCATAGCGCTGGTCACGAAAGAGAGGCAGAATTGATAGTAATCCATCCTTGGGATGTTGGCAGGGAAGGAATTTCCCAATTACCCATGGCGGTTCAGCCAAGTGTTGTTGCAGGTGACTGCCTTGCACGGGCAGAACCATTGATTGATCCTATTTGGAGGTCAGGAATATACACATATATATTTATGTTATATATATAAGCTATCTATTTCTGAACACATAAAACAGGTAAACAAAAATTTTAGTGTATTATGATAAGATGATTGTATTTTGACAGAGGAAGTTTCAACATCCTCAACAACAAAGATGATGCATTAGAAGGATTTGTCGCTCATTTATCAAGCAGAGCTTGCCAAAAGGTGTATGAGGAGGCCAGTATGCTTCCATCATTGCTCCATCTGGAGATGCTTCCCAAAGCTGAAGTGTGGCCAAAGAGCTTCGAGCAATCAGAGCCAACTGATGATAATATTGCTCTATATATATTTCCAGCTGATAGAAGGTGCTAGTTTTAATTGTTGTGGAACTTCATTTCTTTTTGTTCAAAGTTTTGTCCTTTTTTTTAACTCCCTTCTCTGTGGTAGATACGAAAGGACTTTTGACCACTTGGTTGAAGAGATGACACGTCGAGAATTTGCTATGAGAGCCACCGTTAAAAATGCTGAGCTTTTGATTTTTACTTCTACAGAACTGCCGCTACTCTATTGGAGTGAGTTCACCACGTTTCAATATATACCGAGATAAATTAAATTTACAAATTATTTTGCTCCAGTATTGATGCAGAGTTGTGAAAATATTTTGCAGGATTTCGGAACAAGTATTATCTCTGGGGAGTTTTCCGTGGAAAGCGATCTCGCCCTCCTCATGCAGTAAACAAGAATATGTTTCCAAATCTGGTCCAAGATAGATCTAACGAATCTGGCAATTTCCCGAGTTATGTCAACAATATGGGCGTCAGAGTTGAGCATAGCCTTCTGAAGACTTGTAATGCAGAGAGTCCTCTGAGTACTTTGCAACATTGGTAGTTTTGCGTCCGACAAGCTTCGATTCGTCGTCTACTTGACTGTACATGTGATCTACCTAATTCGGCTTTTATCCGGTCCTGAAAAGAGTTCGTGTATGTCATGCTAGTTTGGAACAGATTTTGGGAGAATGTAGTGAAGTTTCGTCTCTCTGATCTGCAGAGCTAGTGTCTACATTGTACAATATACATTGACTTAGGTGGGGAAATTCTGTTCTTTTATTTGTTGGGCTGTGTTTCTTTTTTCTTTTTTTTTATTCTTTTTTCTTTGGGTGAAACAGGAGACAAAGCTGAAAAAGAAAAACTACTCAACTATATTTCTTGGAGTCTTTTTCTCCCTTTTGTCTTTCTCAATAGGCTCTTTCTTTCAAAAGAAATAGAGCTTGTTGGATAACCCTACTCCCTAAGGCAACTTGGCGAGCCAATTTGCATACCAATTAGCTTAAAATAGAATCTAGTTAGTGATTTTTTCATCTAATTCTGGGTTATATAATTTGTCCTATTTAAAAGAGTATTTTTAATTATTTGTCCTATTTAAAAGAGTATTTTTAATTATTTGTCCTATTTAAAAGAGTATTTTTAATTTTCCTATGTGTACATTTTAAACTTTACATCAAATTGAATTTCTCGTATCAACTACTTTCGTATCCCCTTGCACTGCAATCAACATGGAAATCAGGAGCATTATCCGCAATATCCATTCAATCTGTCTTGCTATTCCTCAAGTATACTTTTCTCTAGTTCGCAAAAGTGGTAACATAGTAGATGATTGGATTGCAAAATGTGGTTTTATCTTGTGTTGGCGTTTTTGTCACATGTCATTAATTTTTACTCGTTATCGTTCTGAAAAAGTGTTAGCTTTTGTAGCTTCGTCATGTATCGGGTAATCTGGGAAAAATTCTGTTACTTTTTTTTCATAAGGTAGAGGAAGAAATAAGTCATTCATCACTTCAGATAGTATCTAAACCCCCAAAGAAAAATTGTAGCAAAGAATAAGTGGTAAATGGGGCATTTTGAGAATTGAACTCAGGACCTCTCACACCCTAAGCAAGAATCATGCCACTAGACCAAATGTTCAGAAGTTTAATTATTTGAATGAGACAATATAATGTGATTGATTACTCGTAGAAAATATTTAAAAATTAAGAAGAGTTTTGTGTCATTACTTGATGAATTTCTATTTTAGAAGCCCAAAATTATTTTAGTTCAAAATTGATGAATTTTAAAACTTTTTAGATCCTATTCGTCTTTTTTTTTAAATTTATTTATCAAAGATCCTATACGTCTAATAAAAGTGGTTTTATGCAAAGATTTTTATTAGTTCTTTTATTCTCCGGAGATAAACAATGTCTAATAAATGTTAAGTACAATGATTACTAGTATGTCATTTGAAACTTTGGTGTGGCATCTCCCAATGAAATTTCTTTTTTTTTTCTTTCTTTTTTATGACAAAATTTCACCCTAAACAAAATTGCATTTAATTGACTTTAGGATTGAAAATTTCATAATAGAAATACACTCTCAACTCATACTCTAAACCATTTAAGAATCAAGCAACCAATATTTAGTGATGTCACTTTCATCAATTAAAACACCCGATATAAGATCAAATCTCATCATCCATAACGCACATCATTTAATAGATAAAAGAATAAGTAGAGGAGATGATCCAAATTTACCAACTACACCTCCTATATTCTAAAAAGTTCATCGCTATTGTTTCTCTCCCTATTATATCCCATGCCAAAACATGTAGAAGAGTGTATTCTCCTCCCTCATGTCCCACTCTTCACAAAAAATGAAAATTTTTAATTGATGTATTTATTGAATCCATCGGGTCTAACGTGCTCGAACCCACATCTTCCGCTGCACCATGGCGGTGCTCTATTCTATATTCACAGACTAAAATATAGAAAATGAAGCAATCACCGAATTGACAAAAGAAAAAAAAAAAAAAAGGCCGTCTCTGGAGGCACTGTGTTTGTCTTGTTATTCTTTTTCTTTTGTTAGTTGTCACAAACATAATTTACATTAAAATAATTCTTACTTTGTGTATTAAAGCTGTCACGTAGTGGTTGTCTTTGGAATGGCAACGCATCTTGGTGTTCATAGATAATTAATTTTGTGTCACTTAGGATCACAGTCTTGATTAAATTGATACATATTTTAGACAAATTGTTATATTTTTTATGTTTTAGTTCATATCTAACTATTAAGTCAGGCAGTAGGATATCGGCATAACCATCATTAGAATTCAATGTCCCATGATAGTGTATAATTCAGTCTATATATTATGGAGTGACTATTTGCGAATGTTTTTCAGGATTAAAAAAAAAAAAATTAATCTTTTGGAGACAATCAACAACTACCGACAACCAACAACACAAAAGAATAGCAACAAATAAAACAAAAGAACCCACCATTCCTGGATTTGGATTTGGATTTGGATTTGGATTTGAGATCTGGTATGGAAGGTTCGAAGAATGGTGAGAATAATTGAACATTTAAACACATGTATAAAGTATAACTTTAACTCGATAATTTAATATATATAGTATTTGGAAGCACTTGAGGTATAGAATTTATTTGATTTATAAAGGAATTTTATAAGAATTTGTATTTATAAATGAATTCTCTTGTTTAGAATTGTAAAACAATATTAAGTCAATTATGTTATTTGCAAATACAAATTGTGTTTGAAACACATGTGGAATTAGAATTAATATATACTTAAATTTTACTCAAATGCCCTTCTTTTATACTGTTAAAATTAGGCTTGTCATATAGAAGTTATCATCTAATTATATTATTAATTATTGCTATTATCATAAAATTGTCAAAAAAAAGGATAAATATCACTCCGCTCCCTTGTGGTATGCGTAAATATCAGTCGATCCCCCTATGTTTGTAAAACTATCAAACACCTCCTATATTTTTTCAAATTGACACACCACCCCCATCTGTTCCTGATCGTCTTTTTTACTGTGAAAGGTGCATGTCACGTGCGAAAATAGTAACTGGGATTGTGTTTTTTCTTTATATCAACCATAATATTACTAAAATGCCCTTAGGATATCTCCAATGGTAAGTTTAAAATATAAAACTTATCATTTTTTGCTATTTTTAGAGACCCGGGTCTCTAAAAATCATTATTAATGATTTAAATATACATGAGGTCCACCACTTTTGCCAACTTTTGAGTTAAAATAGAGACTCAGGTCTCTAAAAATACTATTTGTGGCTCTAAATTTAGAACCAAAAAAATAAATTGGGTCTCTAAAAATACTATTTGTGGCTCTAAATTTAGAGCCAAAAAATTAAATTGGGTCTCTATTTTAACTCAAAAGTTGGTAAAAGTAGTGGGCTTCATGTATATTTAAATCATTAATAATAATTTTTAGAGACCCGGGTCTCTAAAAATAACCAAAAATAGTAAATTTTGTATTTTAAACTTACCTTTAGAGATACCCTTACACCTATCCTTGCCCAAAATAAAAAAATAAAAAAGCATAAAAACCATATTCCCCACCTACCACCCCTCCCCCACCCCCACCCTCTGCCCAGCCCAACCCAGCCCAGCCCATCCTCGTCAGCACCATATGAAGATCATCAATGCTTTTCATCCTTGAAATGCTACATTTGATCCGGGGCATGCATCTACATTGAACTTTTATCTTTATGCATATTACATTTGCCTTTGTCACTTGAGGTTTCTTGTTTGTGACTTGTTAACCTCAAGATCAAATTCTAAGGGAAACATGATCATCAATGCTTTTTATCCTTGAAATGCTGTATTTGAACCGGGGCATCTACATTGCAATTTTATCTTTCTAGGTATTACATTTGCCCCGTCAAAAATATGTATATATATACACACACACACATACAAAAAAAGAGGAATAGCAAAAAAAAGAAAAAGAAAAGAATTGTTGGGGAGGGACAGGATACTGAAGGGAGGGAGGAGGGGTTGGGTGGGTGGACAGGCGGGCGGGCTTAGGTAAGGGAGAGGGGAGGGGGGTACGAAGGGGGAGGGGGTGGGAATGACAGGAGTAGAGGGGATGGGGGTAGGGATAGGTAAGGAAGATGATGACAATTTTTTTAAAAAAATTAAAGAATTTTTTTTTGTGAAAAAATGGGAAGAGAGAGAAAAATAAAAAGAAAAAAATATCTCATTAAGGTAAAAATGTCATTGTAACTCATTTTTGTAACGACGTTAACTTAAAAGATACAGAGGGAGGTGATATGTCAGGTTTCAAAAAGTAAAAAGTATATAGAGAAAAATAATAGAGACTAAATTAACTAATTTTGAACAATAGTAAAAAATTTAAAATCTCAAAAAATTATAAATAGGGACCATTTTCACAATTTTCCCTTTAATAAATGTATGTACGGATTATATATTCCTGAGAGATATCACTGTCTCTACTTTCTATCATGTAAAACAACTGAATAAAATAAATACTAATTTTTACAATGTGACGAGAAATTTTCAAATGGAGAAATATTCAATATCATGTGATGATGAGCTGATGCATTTTTTTATTTTTTATTTTTTGGGCCACATAATTGACGTATTGATAGCTAGTTGGGAAGAATTGTAAAAAAAAAAATTAAAATTAAAATCGAAAAAAAAAATTTTAAAAAAACTTATTTCGGCAACGGCCAGCCGCCGTTGGGCCCTCGCCGAAAATGTAATCAAATCAATTTGAATACATTTTTCCCAAAAGAAAAAAAAAACCCCTACCCCCCTTTGTGATTTCAACGACAGCAACACCCTCTCCTTCCCTTTTCCTCTACCCCACCTCCCCTACCCCATACCCCATACCCACCTCCCCTACGCATTCCACCTCCGATTTAAGTGGTAATATTCATGTTTTTACACTTTTTTTTTCATTTTATATGTATACATATATGTATATATATCCTATATGTATATGTATGTATATATATGTATTATACATATATATACATTATGTATTTACATTTATACATTTTTATATATATATATATATATATATATTGTTGTCCCTTAATTAAACCTAAAAAGGGGGGTGAATTAGGTTATATAGGCAATAGTACAACTTTTTTCGATTAGGCAATATACTAGCAATATTTAATCAAAGACAATCTTAAGCAAATGTGCACTTTAGCAATATAAAGAGTGAGTGAGGTAATTTATCAAACACTTAGTGTGCAAAAAATAATGCAAAGAGAGAGTTGAGAGAAATAGATTGCAAATCGTGATTTTAGCGTGGTTCGGCCCCCGCCTAAGTCCACTACCCAAGCTCCCCGCTTAGGATTTCAACAATCTTCACTATAGTGGCTCTTCAAATGTTGGTGAGTGCACAAACCAACTACAATGGTAGTTCAAGCTTTTAGAATAGAAAACAACTCTTCTCAATACAAAGCTTTAACTTCAACACCTTTGACAAGGAAATCCTTCATTTCAAAGTGTTTAATTATCTCTTTTGATGAGTGTTTGAGATTCACAATAAAATCCCTCTTTTAGGGTTGATAAATACAATGAATGCCTCTCTCACAATAATGCTCACAATTTCTTGTTCAAGTATAGCTCAATGATGATTCAAAGACAAAGATAATAAAAGAACCCAAGTGTAATTGTTTTGAATCAATATCTTCAGATTTTTCAATTGAGATCATTAATAGAAGCCAAATTGCGTGTAATAAATGCTTACCAACGTTCAAATAAACGGCTATATTTTGAATCAGCATTTTGTCCTGACCGGTACCCCTTATAACTTCCGTCTCCATCCTTATAACTTCATCTTCATTCTTCGAATCTTCTCTTTGAATTGTTGAATGTTCTTCTTTCTTCTTTAGCTTTGATGATCTTGGAATTGGAGTCAATCTTGATTCATCTTACTTGTGCACACTTTAACAAACTCATTAAGCACATTTATGGTTTGTAATCATCAAAACTAAGATTTAGAAGCCTCTCAAGCTAACAATTTTCCCCTTTTTGATGATGACAAAACTGATCTCAAATAATAATAATGTAAGCATAATGAGTTTGAGAGAGTATTTAGCATTTTGTGCATTGTGAGTTTGTTTGAACCTAATATATAAGTTTGTTCAAAAGACTCCCCCTCAACACTAAAAAGACTCCCCCTCAACAAGTGCATACATAACAACTCCCCCTTAATGTATGAGTTCTTTTTAGATATGTTTCTTCTTTTTAGATATGCTTATATTATTTATACAATTTTTCTCCCCTTTTTTGTCATTAGAAAAAAAATTAAGATCATTGACACATCAATATTAGCTTCCAAGGTGACATTAGTAAGTAAAGAAAAACGTGTCCAGATTTGAACACCAAACACTTGACACAAAGTCATAAAGTAAAGCAAGTCATAGAAAGGAAAACTACCAAAGCAATGGAGTTGAAATATCAAAAACAAAGTATCAAAACCATGGAAGAGAATGCATGAAGTAAAACATGATTGTTGGAAAAAAAGAAAGTTGCAAAGTTTAATGAGAAAGGGGAAAGGGGAGCATCCTAAGCATCGCAGGGCAACGGGCTTAATCCTTCATGAATTTCTCATAGAGCTTCTCAAACATCTTGTTCATGCCCTTTATCTCAGTCTTGACTTCACCAACAATCAAGAATAACTTATCAACTTTTGAAGTCAGATTATCAACTTTGGTATTGACTTCTTCAAGAGTGACTGGACGGAGTCTGCTTCTTGTGGACGAACTAGCACCATCAATATCAACCCGTGAAGGACCAATATTAACATCTCTGCCTTCGTGATCTCCTTTATCACTACTCTCACTCGTAGCTTCATTTTCATCACCCTCTTTCCCAAGGTCATAGTTCTCTAGATCATCAACTACCTCAGATTGAACCTTACAGAATTGACGTTGCTTAATATAGACAATGTCATTATTTTCACGAGCCATGGTTTGTCTATCTAGGTAGTATTTGTCAAAGAGGTAGGTGGACTCATTTAAGGATTCAAATTGACCAACACGATCTATACCTCTAAGACGGAAAAGATGACACAAGAGCATCCCATAGGGCATAGATTTCTTCTTAAAGGCCAGCATGTGACTAAGTATAATGTATAGGAGGTTGATTTTTACCTTCTTGTACATGAGGTGCATCACATAACCCGTGAAGGATGGAATGGTCCCGTCTTTTATATTGCGAGGCATGATAGATTGATTGAGGATGTAGAGGAGCAAACGTTTCTCGGCACAAAGTTGATCTCTCTTGGGCATAAACTCTTTCTACTTTTCCGTCCCTTCCCACATTGTAGCACACATTTCCTTGAAAGCGTCTGCGTGTAGTTCACTTGGTAAGTTGACAGTGGTATAGAGTTTGAGACCACGTTGTGGAATACCAAATAAGTTAGCCACGTCCTGTTTGCTCACAAAGACGTTAACACCACTTACTCGACTATTTATTCCCCGCACACCGGCTTGTTCACCTTTTACAGCATAAGCATAGAACTCATGAACCCATATATCACAGTTGATGTCCTCGATTCCAAACAAAGGAAGCCATTGTTGATGATGAAGCAGCTTATAGGGACGAGTGTTATCTAAAAAGTCTGAAGGATCAATGCGTTTACCCTATAGTACGTCTTTTTAGAGAAATCCCCTGGTGTTATGATGTGCATAGGATCCTATGGATCAATGGTATGAGGCCTAGATGAGGTCTTTCGTCTCTTGGAGGCTTGTCTAGAAGATGAGGCCATGTGTATGCAAGAGAATTTTCAATAAAGTTTGGTTGGGGAATTTCGTCGAGCACTTGGGGTGCAAAGAAAAATTGGAAGAGTTTTTCACAAGAATTGAAGAGAAAAATACGCACTTGCATGCGTTGTCAAGATTTAAGACATCTACATTTTGTTTGTAGGACACATAATGAGTTTTGAATATGATAGGAGACAATGATGGAATTTCAGTAGGAGAGAATTAGGATGAGTTTTAATGAAGAAATGATTGAGTTTTGAATCAAATTTGATATTTTTTAAAACCTTTTGCCCGTCAGTGCCACGACCGGACGAGGTTGCAGGCGCCAGTCGACCGGTGCCAGACCCTCTTCCGCCCGAGGCACGTCAACCGGACGAGTGGAATTCCACCGGTCGACCGGGGAGCACACCCTCTTCCGGTTGGGCATGTTCTGTCAGGAAGTAGTTTTGTGCTTATGAAACTTCATAAAATGCGTTTACAATCATATTTTAAGCATGCCCAGCTCTCTTATAATCACACAAAATTAATTCTTATGCAAAGGTTTGGTAATAATATCAGCTAATTGATGTATGGAGTCAACAAAATTAAGCACAACATCCCCTTTTTGAACATGATCGCGAATGAAATGATGTCTAATTTCAATATGTTTAGTTTTAGAATGTTGAATGAGATTTTTAGTGAGATTAATGGCACTTGTATTGTCACATTTAATAGGCACACTATCATATATAAGACCATAATCAAGCAAATTTTGTTTCATCTAAAGAATTTGTGCCACGCAATTTCCGGCAGATACATATTCAGCTTCGGCCGTAGAGAGAGCTACACTATTTTGCTTTTTACTAGACCAAGAAATTAATGAATGTTCTAGAAATTGACAACATCCACTAGTACTCTTCCAATCTACTCAATCTCCTGCATAATCCGCATCTGAATATCCTATAAGTTCAAATGATGTGCCTTTTGGATACCATAGTCCTAAATCTATAGTCCCCTTAAGATATCTAATGATTCTTTTTACAGCATTTAAGTGAGACTCTTTAAGACATGATTGAAAACGAGCACATAAGCACACAGCAAATACAATATCGGGTCTAGAGGCAGTTAAATAGAGAAGACTTCCGATCATACCTCGATATTGTTTTTCATCTACTTTGTTGTCTTCCTCATCTTTGTCAAGCTTAATTGATGTTGACATTGGTGTATTCATTTCTTCTGCTGACTCAAGCCTAAATTTTTTGATAAGTTCTCTAGTGTATTTGGCTTGATTGATAAAAGTACCCTATTGTGTTTGCTTGATTTGGAGTCCGAGAAAGAAATTCAATTCTCTCGTCATACTCATCTCGAATTCCTTGTGCATACACTTAGAGAAATACTGACAGAGAGATTCATTAGTAGTACCAAAGATTATATCATCAACATAAATTTGCACAAGCAAAATATCCTTGCCTTTTGTTTTAACAAAAATGGTTGAATCTAGTTTGCCTCTAGTGAATCCCTTTGAAAGCAAATAATTGCTAAGCCTATCATACCATGCTCTAGGTACTTGCTTCAGGCCATATAATGTCTTATCTAGTTTATATACATGATTTGGCAACTTGGAATTTTCAAATCTGGGTGGTTGTTTCACATATACTTCTTCCTTGAGGTAGCCATTCAGAAAGACACTTTTTACATCCATTTGATATAATTTAAAGTTCATAAAAAATGCAAAAGCAAGAAGCATACGAATGGATTTAAATATACATGAGACGTCTGATTAGATCATTACATAAGAAATCTGACAATGCATTTAGAAATTCTTTCTTTTCTTCATTTTTGATTCTCTTATTTAGTTTTTTTTTTTATATTCCAAAATACATTTCTTATTTTTTGATTATCTAATTGTTGATTATTCTTAACCTGCAATTTCATTTGCTTTGCTTTCTTCTTTGACTGCTCTGCTCCCCAACAAAAATGAGGAAAGACTTGTTGGAAATTACTGGTTGGCTTGGTCCAACCAAGAAAGACATGGGGTTTTTTGGGCTGGGCGTCAAAGTTGTTGTCTTCTCCTATGAAATTTCTATTCTAGTTGGATGAAAACAACGCTCCTACCAGTCTTTCTCTCCCTATCGGTCGAGCATCTTCAAACCTCTCCTTACAATTCAAGAGTGAAAGTTAAGAAAGACTCTTATCTTATTCTTCCTAGAATATAGGAAGGAGATCTGACTTCTTAGAAGGAGATGAGCTACCTAGATCTGTGTATGTATGACTTCTTAGAGGGGGGCGATATGTCAGGTTTCAAAAAGTAAAAAGTATATGGAGAAAAATAATAGAGACTAAATTAACTAATTTTGAACAATAGTAAAAAATTTAAAATCTCAAAAAATTATAAATAGGGACCATTTTCACAATTTTTCCTTTAATAAATGTACGTACGCATTATATATTCCAGAGAGATATCATTGTCTCTACTTTCTATCATGTAAAACAACTGAATAAAATAAATACTAATTTTCACAATATGACGAGAAATTTTCAAATGGAGAAATATTCAATATCATGTGATGATGAGCTGATGCATTTTTTTTATTTTTTGGGCCACATAATTGACGTATTGATAGCTAGTTGGGAAGAATTGTAAAAAAAAAAATCAAAATTAAAATAAAATAAAAAAATTAAAAAAAACTTATTTCGGCAACAGCCAGCCGCCGCTGGGCCCTCGCCGAAAATGTAATCAAATCAATTTGAATACATTTTTCCCAACAAAAAAAAACCCATACCCCCTTTTGTGATTACAACGACAGCAACACCCTCTCCCTTCCCTCTTCCTCTACCCCATACCACTGCCCCACATCCCCTATCCCATACCCCCTACTCACCCCCCTTATGCATTCCACCTCCGATTTAAGTGGTAATATTCATGTTTTTACACTTTTTTTTTCATTTTATATGTATACATATATGTATATATATCCTATATGTATATGTATGTATATATATGTATTATACATATATATATATTATGTATTTACATTTATACATTTTTATATGTATATATATATATATAGATATATATATGCATTTATATATATATATATTGTTGTCCCTTAATTAAACCTAAAAAAAGTGGTGAATTAGGTTATACAGGCAATAGTACAACTTTTTTCGATTAGGCAATATACTAGCAATATTTAATCAAAGACAATCTTAAGCAAATGTGCACTTTAGCAATATAAAGAGTGAGTGAGGTAATTTATCAAACACTTAGTGTGTAGAAAATAATGCAAAGAGAGAGTTGAGAGAATAGATTGCAAATCACGATTTTAGCGTGGTTCGGCCCCCGCCTAAGTCCACTACCCAAGCTCCCCGATTAAGATTTCAACAATCTTCACTATAGTGGCACTTCAAATGTTGGTGAGTCCACAAACCAACTACAATGGTAGTTCAAGCTTTTAGAATAGAAAATAACTCTTCTCAATACAAAGCTTTAACTTCAATACCTTTGACAAGGAAATCCGTCCTTTCAAAGTGTTTAATTATCTCTTTTGATGAGTGTTTGAGATTCACAATAAAAGCTCTCTTTTAGGGTTGATAAATACAATGAATACCTCTCTCACAATAATGCTCACAATTTCTTGTTCAAGTATAGCTCAATGATGATTCAAAGATAAAGATAATAAAAGAACCAAAGTGTAATTGCTTTGAATCAATATCTTCAGATTTTTCAGTTGAGAGCATTAATAGAAGCCAAATTGGGTGTAATAAATGCTTACCAACGTTCAATAAACGGCTATATTTTGAATCAGCATTTTGTCCCGACCGGTACCCCTTATGACTTCCGTCTCCATCCTTATAACTTCATCTTCATTCTTCGAATCTTCTCTTTGAATTGTTGAATGTTCTTCTTTCTTCTTTAGCTTTGATGATCTTAGAATTGGAATCAATCTTGATTCATCTTTACTTGTGCACACTTTAACAAACTCATTAAGCACATTTATGGTTTGTAATCATCAAAACTAAGATTTAGAAGCCTCTCAGGCTAACAATCTCCCCTTTTTTTATGATGACAAAACTTATCATCTCAAATAATAACAATGTAAGCATAATGAGTTTGAGAGACTATTTAGCATTTTGTGTATTGTGAGTTTATTTGAACCTAAGATATAAGTTTGTTCAAAAGACTCCCCTTCAACAGGTGCATACATAACAACCCCCCCTTAATGTATGAGTTCTTTTTAGATATGTTTCTTATTTTTAGATATGCTTATATTATTTATACAATTTTTCTCCCCTTTTTTGTCATTAGCAAAAAAATTAAGATCATTGACACAACAATATTAGCTTCCAAGGTGACATTAGTAAGTAAAGAAAAGCATGTCTAGATTTGAACACCAAACACTCGACACAAAGTCATAAAGTAAAGCAAGTCATAGAAAGGAAAACTACCAAAGCAATGGAGTTGAAATATCAAAAACAAATTATAACCATGGAAGAGAATGCATGAAGTAAAACATGATTGTTGGAAAAAAAGAAAGTTGCAAAGTTTAATGAGAAAGGGGAAAGGGGAGCTTCCTAAGCATCGCAGGGCAACGGGCTTAATCCTTCATGAATTTCTCATAGAGCTTCTCAAACATCTTGTTCATGCCCTTCATCTCGGTCTTGACTTCACCAACAGTCAAGAATAACTTATCAACTTTTGAAGTCAGATTATCAACTTTAGTATTGACTTCTTCAAGAGTGACTGGACGGAATCTACTTTTTGTGGACGAACTAACACCACCAATATCAACCCGTGAAGGACCAATATTAGCATCTCTGCCTTCGTGATCTCCTTTATCACTACTCTCACTCGCAACTTCACTTTCATCACCCTCTTCCCCAAGGTCATAGTTCTCTAGATCATCAACTACCTCAGATTGAACCTTACAGAATTGACGTTGCTTAATACAGAAAATGTCATTATTTTCACGAGCCATGGTTTATCTATCTAGGTAGTATTTGTCAAGGAGGTAGGTGGACTCATTTAAGGATTCATATTGACTAACACGATCTATACCTCTAAGACGAAAAAGATGACACAAGAGCATCCCATAGGGCAGAGATTTCTTTTTAAAGGCCAGCATGTGACTAAGTATAATGTATAGGAGGTTGATTTTTACCTTCTTGTACATGAGGTGCATCACATAACCCGTGAAGGATGGAATGGTCCCGTCTTTTATATTGCGAGGCATGATAGATTGATTGAGGATGTAGAGGAGCAAACGTTTCTCGGCACAGAGTTGATCTCTCTTGGGCATAAACTCTTTCGACTTTCCTGTCCCTTCCCACATTGTAGCACACATTTCCTTGAAAGCGTCTGCGTGTAGTTCACTTGGTAAGTTGACAGCGGTATAGAGTCTGAAACCACGATGTGGAATACCAAATAAGTTAGCCACGTCTTATTCACTCACAAAGATGTTAACACCACTTACTCGACTCTTTATTCCCCTCACACCAGCTTGTTCACCTTCTACCGCATAAGCATAGAACTCACGAACCCATATATCACAGTTGATGTCCTCAAGTCTAAACAAAGGAAGTCATTGTTGAGGACGAAGCAGCTTATAGGGACAAGTGTTATCTAAAAAGTCTGAAGGATCAATGCGTTTACCCCGTAGTACATCTTTTTAGAGAAATCCCCTGGTGCTATGATGTGTATAGGATCCCATGGATCAATGGTATGAGGCCTAAATGAGGTCTTTTGTCTCTTGGAGGCTTGTCTAGAAGATGAGGCCATGTGTATGCAAGAGAATTTTCAATAAAGTTTGGTTGGGGAATTTCGTCAAGCACTTGGGGTGCAAAAAAAAATTGGAAGAGTTTTTCATAAGAATTGAAGAGAAAAATACGCACTTGAGTGGGTTGTCTAGATTTAAGTCATCTACTTTTTGTTTGTAGGACACATAATGAGTTTTGAAGATGATAGGAGACAATGATGGAATTTGAGTAGGAGAGAATTATGATGAGTTTTGATGAAGAAATGATTGACTTTTGATGACATTTGATGTTTTTTTAAACCTTTTGCTCGTTAGTGCCACGACCGGACGAGGGTGCAGGCGCCGATCGACCAGTGCCAGACCCTCTTCTGCCCGAGGCACGTCAACCGAACGAGTGGAATTCCACCGGTCGACCGGGGAGTACACCCTCTTCCGGTTGGGCATGTTCTGTCAGGAAGTAGTTTTGTGCTTATGAAACTTCATGAAATGCGTTTACAATCATATTTTAAGCATGTCCATCTCTCTTCTAATCACACAAAATTGATTCTCATACAAAGGTTTGGTAATAATATCAGCTAATTGATGCATCGAGTCAACGAATGGATTCAAGTCTAGCTACTGGAGCAAAAGTCTCATCATAATCTATCAATTCTTCTTGATTATACCATTGAGCTACTAGTCTAGCTTTGTTCCTAGTTACAACCCCGGATTCATTTAGCTTATTTCTAAATACCCATTTTGTACCAATTATAGGATAATCCTTAGGTTTTTCAACTAGATACCACACTTTACTTCTTTCAAATTGATTTAATTCTTCATGCATGGCTACTATCCAATCTTCATGATCTAAGGCTTCTTTAACATTTTTAGGCTCTACTTGAGAAAGAAAAGCAACATGTTCACAATAAGTATTTAAATTAGACCGAGTTCCTACTCCCTTTGTAGGATCACCAAGAATTTGATCATTTGGGTGATCTCTTACAAACTTTCAACATTTTGATAGATCATCATTTGTTGTAACTTCTTGGTCATTTTGCATTGGTTGTACATTGCCTTGTAAAGTTTTATCATCCTTTGTGGTTTGACCCTCTTCAACATTTGTCTCCTTTGGATCACTTGAGGTTCCCTCATTGTCAATGGTTGTAGGTAAGATTTGAGTGTCAACTTCGAAAACACCTACATCATCATCATTTTTTCTCGGGGCAAAAAGATTAGTTTCATCAAAACCCACATGCATAGACTCTTCGATAAGCATATTTCTCTTGTTAGAGACTCTATAAGCTTTGCTTTTTGAAGAGTAACCCATAAAAAGTCCTTCATCTGATTTAGAATCAAATTTTCCAAGATGTTTTTTTGTATTTAGGATGAAACACTTACAACCAAATACTTTGAAATGAGACACATTTGGTGCTCTACATTTCCATAATTCATAGGGTATTTTCTTTAAAAAATGTCTAATTAGCACACGATTTAACATATAACATGCGGTTTTTAAGGCTTCACCCCAAAAGTATGTTGGCAAGTTATTTTCTTTCAACATTGTTCTTGTCATTTCTTGTAGTGTCCGATTCTTCCTTTCTACTACCCCATTTTGTTGAGGAGTTCTAGAAGCCGAAAAATTATGTTCAATGCCACGTTCTTCACAATAGTCCATGAAAGATGCATTTATAAATTCGGTGCCTTGGTCACTATGAATGCAGTTTATGTAATAACCTTTCTCATTTTACACTTTATTACAAAGTTTAGCAAATTCATTGAAGGCATCATTTTTATGTGCAAGAGGTCTCACCTATGTTAATCTAGTGTAATCATCTATAATTACATAGACATATCTAGATCCACCTAGACTTGCCACATCCATTGGACCAAATAGATCCATATGTAATTTTTGTAAAGCTCTTGATGTGGTTACCTTGCTAATTATTTTGAAAGATGTCTTATGTTGTTTTCCAAATTGACATGCATTACATAAATGGTCTTTTTGAAATCTAGTCTTAGGAAGGCCTATAACAAGTTCTTTTCTCGAAAGCTTAGCAAGTAAGTCCATGTTAGCATGACCAAGTCTTCTATGCCATAACCAAGAATCTTCATTAATACTAACTAAGCATGTCACATTTTGGCACTTGAATTCATGAAGATTGATCACATATACATTATCATATCTATTTCCAACAAATAACATTTTATCATCTTTATCATACACATTGCAACAAGTAGATAAAAATTCAACTCTAAATCCATTATCACAAAATTGACTTACACTTAGTAAATTATATTTAAGACCTTTAACATACAAAACATCATGAATAGAAAGAGAATTTATATCTCCTATGCTACCTTTACCAATGACTTTGCCTCCTTAATTTCCTCCATAGCTAACTTTACCTTTGAAATCTTTGTCAATCTCATAAAAGAAAGATACATCTCCCGTCATGTGTCTTGAACACCAACTATCAATAACCCAAATATCTTCATACTTCACCTTTAGGGTAACCTATCATTCATAGAAACAAATCAAGTTCATTTTAGTCCCTAAGGTTCTATTAGGTCATTTTGTGTTAGTACGAAATCCTAACACATCTAACAACCTATGTGGGTCTAAGCCATAAAGGAATATGAGAATCTCTTCCCACCATGTTTCTAAATCTACATTGTGATGCATTGTGACCAATCTTCTCACAATAAGTACATATCTTAAACGATCCTCTTGATGTTGAGGCTACATGCCAAGAGGATGATGCTTTGACAAAATGATTTTGAAATCCTCTTTGATATGGCTTATAGCCAATCCCTTTTTTTGTCAAATTGTACTTTTATGATTCGTTTAATGGTAGATGGACAATTGAGGATTGAGAAGCTTTTACAAAGATAGTTTTTGAAAACTTTGTTTTACAAAATGGCTCGTAGCCAATTCCACTTTTGTCGAGTGGTGATTTTTGAGAACCAAGAATTTCGTCCAAGGCCTTTGTTCCTTTTGAAAATCTAGCAAGATCATTTTGTAGGCCGAGAACTTGTTTTTCAAAATCTTTGATTTCAAATTCATTTTTGGACTTTAAATGATAATATTCACATATTTCTTTGGTGAGAGTATCATTTTCATCTCTAAGTTCCTTAATTTCCTTTTAAAGTTCGTCATTTTCTTTTTGAAGATTCTTTACTTTTGAATGTGTAAGAAGAAAACTATCATGTAGTTTTGAAAATTCATTTGTTAGTTCCTCAAATGTGCATTCATAATCATTAGAAGAAGAAGAATAAGATTCATCACAAGACGAAAAAGTTACCTCATCATCTCTAGCCATGAAGCACACAAAGTTGGCCACTTCGGTTTCACTTCCACTTTCATCACCGGTTGATACATCATCCTCAACACACGCCTTCATTGCCTTTTACTTTCCTTTGATCAATTTTGGACATTTTGCTTTGTTGTGTCTCGGTTTGTTACAATTGAAGCATTTTATCTCTTCTTTGGTTTTTTCTAATATTTTTTTGAATATTCTCTTGACTTTGTTGTTGATGGGCTCCTCTCTCTTCATCTTTTTGTACTTTAAGAACTTTTTAAAATTCTTTGCAAGAAGTGCAAGCTCATCATGATCGCTATCATCTTTATCTTCATCACTCGATTGAGATTGAGCAATGAGAGCAAGTGATTTCCTTGTCTTCTTTTCTTCTTTATCTCGTAATTTTTCTTGATTCAATACAAGTTCCTCTGTTTCAAGGTTACAAATGAGCTCATGCACTATAATCTTGGAGAGATCGGTTGGTTCTCTAATTGCTGTCACCTTTTGTTTGTATTATTTTGGAAGAGCCATAAGAATCTTTCGATTGAGTTCTTCATTTGCATACTTCTTCCCGAGAGCACTCAAGCTGTTTACGATTTTGGAGAATTTTTGATGCATTTCATTTAGTGACTCTCCGGACTTTTTATAAAACAACTCATACTCATGATTGTGAAGATCAATCTTGGTATTCTTTACTTGAGACGTTCCTTGATATGACATGTGTAACATTTTCCAAATCTCGTGAGCGGTTTCACATTGAGTTACACGACTATACTCAATTTCGTTTAGAGCACAATAGAGGATATTTTTGCCTTTTGAGTTCTTAGTCATCATGATAATATCTTGATCATTGAACTCTCCCCTTTCTTTGGGCACTTGAACGGTTTTTGACTTTCTCGACTCCACTTGTACTTGAATCATCTTTGACCGTTACCTCCTTCATTGGAACATAATGGCCATCTTCTACCAATGACCATAGAGCATAGTCAACGGATTGTATATATGTCTCCATCTTATTTCTCCAATAATTAAAATTTGTACCTATAAACAATGGAGGCCTATTAGTGGAATAACCTTCAAAATAAGGAGAAGTAGTATTTTTTGCCATTTATCTTTTCTTTACTAGATGTTAAGCTATATGCAAAGTCCTAGCTCTGATACCACTTGTTGTCCCTTAATTAAACCTAAGAGGGGGGTAGATTAGGTTATATAGGCAATAATATAACTTTTTTCGATTAGACAATATACTAGCAATACTTAATCAAAGACAATCTTAAGTAAATGTACACTTTAGCAATATAAAGAGTGAGTGAGGCAATTTATCAAACATTTAGTGTGCAAAAAATAACGCAAATAGAGAGTTGAGAGAAAGAGATTGCAAATCGCAATTTTAGCATGGTTCGGCCCCCCCCTAAGTCCACGACCCAAGCTCCCCGCTTAGGATTTCAACAACCTTCACTATGGTGGCTCTTCAAATGTTGGTGAGTCCACAAACTAACTACAATGATAGTTCAAGCTTTTACAATAGAAAATAATTCTTCTCAATACAAAGCTTTAACTTCAACACCTTTGACAAGGAAATCCTTCCTTTCAAAGTGTTTAATTCTCTCTTTTGATGAATGTTTGAGATTCACAATAAAAGCCTTCTTTTAGGGTTGATAAATACTATGAATGCCTCTCTCACAATAATGCTCACAATTTCTTGCTCAAGTATAGCTCAATGATGATTCAAAGACAAAGATAATGAAAGAACCCAAGTGTAATTGCTTTGAATCAATATCTTCAGATTTTTCAGTTGAAAGCATTAATAGAAGCCAAATTGGGTGTAATAAATGCTCACCAACGTTCAAATAAACGGCTATATTTTGAATCAGTATTTTGTCCTGACCGATACCCCTTATGACTTCCATCTCCATCCTTATAACTCCATCTTCATTCTTCGAATCTTCTCTTTGAATTGTTGAATATTCTTCTTTCTTCTTTAGCTTTAATGATCTTGGAATTAGAGTCAATCTTGATTCATCTTTACTTGTGCACACTTTAACAAACTTATTAAGCACATTTATGGTTTGTAATCATCAAAACTAAGATTTAGAAGCCTCTCAGGCTAACATATATATATATATATATATATGTGTGTGTGTGTGTGTGTGTGTGTGTGTACGTGTGTGTGTGTATATGCATTTATTTATTTATTTATTTTTCGTAATATGTTGTCTTTTATTTTTTGTATTTATGTTGTACCTTTGAGTTTATTATTATTTTTTTTTGGATTTTTAAATAGATGAATTTACAACGAAAATTCATATTTTGTTATTTTTTTCAATTTTTGGATTTTTGGAAAAATCAAAATTTAATATATTTGTTTTATTTTTGGTTATTTAGTTTTAGTTTATTAAATAATTTCTAATTTAATATTGTACTTTTAAAGTATTAATAGTTAATTTGGTGTGTTTGGCTTTTCTTTGTTAGGTTTGAGGCATCCATCACTTGGTTTTAACGCTTAAAGATTCCATAGGCTCAGGTTAGTGTTTTGCTTGATATAGTAATTGTTGTACAATAAATTTTTTTGGGCTTGTAATGTCGCTTCATTAAATTAAAAATATTGTATTTTTTTTGTTATATTCATGTTGAAAATATTGTGTAAATTGAGCCATTGGGTTATTGTCAAGATGTATGTTTGTGTAAATGGATGAAGGGGTGTGTTGCTCTTCGCAGTTGTATTTGATTACTTTGAAGTAGGAAGTAAGCAAAGTTAACTAAGTAAAGTAAGATAAGTTAACAAGCTCAAGTTAATCCGAATATTAAGTGAACTAAGTTAGATATGAAGTATTATTATCTAATATTAAGAAGTAAGAAGACTAAGGTTAGTAAGAAGGCGTCTTCAAAATAAAGTTAATTAAGATAAGTAAGAGGGTAAAGATATCATATTAAGAAGAAAGTTAAGTTAATAAAGTAAATTATGTAAGCTAATAATTTTATAATGTAAGAAGTTTAGTAAGAAGCATAGTTGTCGAATCGTGAACTGTATCGTGAATCGAAATGTCATTTTTTTGAATCGTGAATCGTATCGAATCGTGAATCGTACCGATTCGGTCACAAATTTAAAACTAGATTAATTTGATATATTATATTTCTATTAATAGTATTTAGTTGAAATTCTTCTTTTGAATGAATATTAATATATGTTTTTTTTTACTTTTCTAATAATCACTATCTTGCAACAATTTTGCCGTCTCTCAAAACAAGATTTCCCGAGTCTAAAAGTTGCGCGACAGTGCTGCTCTTTGATGACATATTAATCTGGACGCTGGAAGACCAGACGATCCTTTCTGTTTTGTCCAGAAGAGTAAACATCTTTCATCTTCTTAAACATTTTTCATCTACTTAAATTTCATAATTTGTACTGCAATTCAGAATCTGCCATCATCATTTATGTGTAAACAAGTATTAAAACATCATTGCATTGCTTGTTCAATGTAGGGATCAATGATGGCACCACATATCAATCCAACAGCAACAGAGTACGGTATTGTGTTGAGAGGAACTAGTACCATCCAGATAGTATATCCTAACGGAACACTGGCAATGAGGGCCAAAGTTCACCAAGGCAACGTCTTCTGGGTGCCGCGCTACTTCCCATTGTGCCATATTGCATCAACATCTGGCTCATTTGAGTTCTTCGGTTTCACAACCTCGGCACGCAAGAACCGGCCACAGTTCTTAGTAGGGGCAAGCTCACTCCTAGAAACCATGAGGGGACCTGAAATGGCAGCTGCATATGAAGTCAGTGAGGAAAGGCTTAGGAATATAATCAATGCTCAGCGTGAGTCTGTTATTTTGCCATCATCATCATCATCATCTGGTGCACCATCATTTCCAATTCTAACAGCACCAGAAATATCATTGAGTGGAGTTCATCTGTTCGCGATCCACACGATTCGATTTGGGCTGATACTGAACCATATGCCCAAGTAGAGCTTTTTAGAATTGCCAGGACTGAAGAACCTTAACTGGAACACCTTGTTTGCTGATATTAAGGTCTCATTAGAAAGAATAGACTGCGATACAATCAATGTGTCGACTGACATGGATACTGCTATCCAAGATAAAATTGCAAAAAAAACATAACAAATAGTAGCAGACAAATATACCTTCAGTTCATTGAGTTTGATCTTCTTTCAATCTTTTTTTTTTGTTTAAATCTGACGCAGCTCACCTGGAGCCAATAGACGCTGAAATCACATCAACTTCATCATATATGGTGCAGTTTGTGAGTGTGGTCTGAATCGCAAACGATTCAGTGAATCGTACGATTCATTACGATTCAGTACGATTCACATACGATTCACATACGATTCACGTTGATTCACGATTCTCTCATTCGATTCGTAACGATTCTTTGCTGAATCGTATCGAATCGTACGATTCGCATCGCGAATCGTACGATTCCGACAACAGAGGTAAGAAGTACGTAAAGTTGATTAAGTTAATAAACTAAAGTTAAGAAACAGATTAAATAAGTTATCTAATATGAAGATTAACATGAGAGTAGGATAAGTTAAGTGATTAAGAAATTAGTGAAGTTAACTAAGTTGACAAGTAAGTAAAGTTAACAAAGTTAAGAAGCTTAGCTTAAGAAGTAGTTAATTAAGATAATTTAAGTAAGGTAAGTTAAGTAAGATAATTGATTTATGTTTATCTAGGACTAGTTTATATGAACATGTTCAATTTAATAATTGGTTGAAATTAACTTAAGTTGTGTTGAGAAGGGTTACCTAGTCTCATTTTTTAGTCTAACAATATTGTTTCTAAATTTAAATTCCTATTTGTGTTTGAAATAGGTAATGGAAATACATTCACGAATGTAATGTTTTGTTTAATATTTCATTGTGTTTGAGTGTGAATGCTTGTATATTGCGTTATGACTATTTCTCTTGAGTGTAGGTAATTGGTTAGTCCACGGTACAGGGGAGACTCTGTTCGTTTTTCGGGTCCGAACTTATACCTTTTTAGCGTGGGTCTTGTCGGACCGTGACATTTTTTGACAGTATATGTATGTTTTCCCTAGTGCTTGTTTTGTTTGTTTCTATGATGGTTTGTCAATTTTTTTTTGGTATCACTCCTAACTTGTCAATATTATTCACGTCTCTACGTGTTTATATATGTGCGTTACAGGCTCGATACGAGGAACTGCTTCAATAGGCATCACAACCATTAGAGGCATCCAAGTCCGATTAAGCTCCAGCGTCTGTTGATTGTAACGCATTATTCTTGGAAGCAGTTGGTCGACCACATAAGGGTCGTTTATATGGGGTCGGATCACAGGTCTCTGTGGCGTCTACATCAAACAGTTACCCGGCTGCAGGAAGCCATATCTCGCAAAAAGATCTCAAGGAGGCAGTTGCTCAAGCCACAGCATCTTTGGAAGGCAAGCTGGAACAAAACAACGAGGTATACAACAAGCAGCAAGACAAGCTGGATAAGCATAACGAGGCGTACTACAAACTCCAACAAGAACAGAACGAGGCGTACAACAAACTCCAACAACAAACTTCATCGCAGCTACATGAGCTCCAAACACAGCTAGCACTACTTGTTTCAAGGTTACCTGTTCTTATTCCTGTTCCTCCACAACAACAGTCTTTGTCGTCTTCGTCTTCGTCTTCATCTTCAAATGATGGTCAAAACGAATAGAATTTTGAACTTATTTAATGTTATGACATTATAAAACTCCATTACAATCAGGCTGTAATAATTTTTGGGTTTACTTTGAACAATTTGTTTAGATTTGTATTAGCTAATTTTATAAATATGTGGTTTATAACTTATTTTGCATTATAAAATATTTAATTGACAGGTCAAACAACTTATTATAGTAAATATTATAATGAAAATTTAGAAAAATCTAAATTTACATTTGTGCGAGGGCTTTGCGAGGGCTCGGCGAGGAACAAGTATTCGAGGGTCCGGTGAAGGCATTGCGATGGACAAAAAGGTGAGGGAACAGTGAGTGACGAAAAAGGCGAGGGCACGGCGAGTGACGAAAAAAGTAAAGGCACGACGTATGATGAAAAAGCGAAGGCACGGAGAGGGACGAAAACGGCAAGGGCACGGCGAGTGACAAAAAAAACGAGGGCACGACGAGGGACGAAAAATGCGAGGGCACGGCGAGGGACGAGAATGGCGAGGGCTTGTTGCCCTCGCATAGTAGTCGTCTGCCCTCGCATAGTAGTTGCCAAATTGGTCCCTCGCCGAGCCATCACCGAATGGCGTGGGGTCGGCGAGGGACCCCAATTCACCGACGAAGGTTTCAGTGAGGGACGATTCCCCTCGATGGGCTCTCGTCAAGACACTTTCAGCGAGGGCCCGACAAAGGGAATCGTCCCTCGCCGAAACCAATTTTTGTTGTAGTGTTATTCATCTATCTATATGTCATATTTATTCATCAATATTAATTAATTAAATTTAATTTTAAAACTTATTAGTGATATTGATGGAATATATTTACAAAAATTAGAATTGACTTAATGTTGTTTTCCAGTTCCAAATAAATGAATTCATTTTTAAATACAAATCCTCACGAAATTCATTTATAAATCAAATAAATTCAAGACATTGAGTCTTGAAATCCCATATATATACTAATAGTTCATTGTTTTCTCATTCTTATTTCAATGTGTAACATTTAGTTTTCGTCCTTACAAGGTTGGATGTATTCAATAGGTTATGGGGCTATAGTTTCACTCGCTCTATTCTTTAAAATATATATATATATATATATATATATATGTATTTTTAAGGTATTTTTAAGGTGAAAAATCATGTAACCCATACTAAATATAATAATTTGTATATGAATTTTTAATTGTATGTCTTTACCCCTTATTGAACAAATACCCTAAATCTGTCATGCCTCCTTATCCCCATCATTCATATGAAAAACCCTAACAAATCTCCAACCTTCACATGTGAATTCTCAATATTTGGTTTCAACTTCCTCTTGTTCAATAATTAATCAACACTGATGAATTCCAATCTTCATTATCGCTCTCACAAGCATTGGATCATATGCACATAACTACCATGGGGGCTATAGGAGCTTTCTTAGGTATGCTTTGACCACCCATGAGTGACTACAAAGTTACTCTAGTGCACGAGATTGATTGGGATATAGAAAGTAAAGTCTTGCTCTACTGCGAGTCCATCGTGTTAATTATCATGACCACGATTTGCTTTAAAATTATGGGCAAAGAACTATGAATTAATCACCAAGAACTTAATCTATCGTATAAGCCTGTTGTCTTTCTTCATCGGTATGCCATCGCTCTACCATGACCTCCATAATGCTTCAAAAATCTAGCCAAATATTTTTGAACCTTCAATATGACACCAGTTTGTTAATTTTTCTTCTTATCTTGTTAGGTCAACTTCAACAGCTTTCATATTTTTTATTTTTTATTTAGGGAATTCAGAGTCATTCTCTTATTTTTTAGAATTTCATATCTCAATTTTAGTCTAATAGTTTCCTTACTTTTAATCAATGACCTTATTTTAAGGGATTCTTATTTTGGTTTCACTCCACTAACTTTCTTACTTTATTTTTTTGGTCATTTGAGAATTGAAAACAGGGGCGCAGCCAGAAATTTCATATAGAAAGATGGTGGGTGGGGCAAGATTCAATTTAGAAAAAAGAGGAAAAAGGAAATAGGGGAATTTGAATGAGGAATCGGGGGGTTAGAAAAAGGAGAAAAAATTAGGAGGGCCATAAAGAAATTTGGAAGCGTGGAGGGTGGAGGGTGGAGGGAGGGGCCAACTCTTTCCCCTACTCCCCTACATGTAGGGTAAATGAGCATTTAGAGATGTTGGAGTCATCCTTAGTTCACACTTTAAGTTTGACAATTCCTTGTTCAGATGGGTCCTCTTAGTTATTAGTGTGTTTCTAAACTGTCGTTTTGCTGGCCGGCTGATGATAATTTTCCTTGTGTTGGTGACTTTGTTTTATGACATTGTTAAAGTCCCAAGTAAAACAAATACTATGCATGGTTGTTCATCTAGTGCTCTCCATTATGTCCTTGATAATGTAATTAATTGCTACAACCCACACGTTTCCGTGTATTAGGTGGGAGATGGGGCAACAATATTAATACGACCCTTTCTATGAATACTTTGTACATCAAATCTCAAATGTTACCATAAAATTCAACTTGTTCTAATCTTTCCCTATATGGTCATTATCCATGCATCATTTGCTTTCACTTATTACCACTTGCACTTTGCTATTCATTGCTTAATTTTCCACGAAACATATATCTCTCCTACATAATTATTATATTGACCTAAAAATAAACGTGGTTGTGACTTTTTTTACCACAAGGCCCCAAATAAACTGTGTCTTATCAAGTAAAAGCTTGATTTTGGACGTCGCTATTAAGGTTGTTTTGGCATGATTCATGTGTATTGTCTAATTAGGAAAAGCAAGTTTTTGGATTTTTAGAATCACTCGCCGGACATTAAAAAAAAAACCAAACCACCCACCCCTCCTCCCAAATAGAATCTCCTTATAATATTGTAACGTCATAAGAAAGATTTGATAGTGGCTAATAAACTGTTCATACAATTGTAATGAAATTATTTAAATAATTTATCATATTTGAATTTCCTTTATAATGTTATAATGCTAGCTGCAAGAAAACCCAAATCCGAAATAGCCTTGAACTGTGTTGCTGAGGTGCCAATAAAGGAGAAGATGTTTTGATTTCTTTTTATTGAAGCTACTCATAGGTTGCAATTTGAAACAACTTGAAAAATATGAAAGACATGTTGAAACAACTGAAATCTTAGATGAAAGATTGATAGCTAAAGATTCTCTTAGACCATAATCCGTGTTCCAAGGCTCTCTAAGATCAATTTCAACAGTTCCCTTAAAACTCTAGATCCCATAAATGTGGGGGAGTATTTTTTTTTGTTGTTAATTCAGTGTTCATTGAATCCAAAAAAAGACAGTACATGATACAGATCGGTTACAAGTTCGCAGTAGGCCAATTTAAAGAAAAGAAAATACAGACAATATCATCAGATAACAAAAATTGATCAACACCAACAAAGAAATTGAAAATGATCAACTAAAAATCGACCCAATCAGGGGGTTCTCCGTCTGAATAGTCCTCGAAAGCCTGGGATTGATCTGTTTGATGAACAGGGCCTGAGAAGGACTGGAGAATATCCTTGCATGCTTTGTCACGCGCACTAGAATCAATCTTGCTTTTAGCACGAGTATTGAAATTATCAGAAGACTTTTAAATGTGGGGGAGTTGGTGATTTCAAACATCTCCAATAGCTCTTCTATCCGATCCCTTAATAGATAAGGGTTCATATTAATATTCAGCTCCCCAAAATCTCTAAAATCTCCATCCCCTATCCATCCCAACGTTCATGATTAAAATCTCTAAAATAGAAAAGTTGTTCGAGTGAAGCTAAATAAGAGATCTATGAAAATATAAAAATGACTCTAAATTGCTAAATATAGGGGAAAAAAATAGGGAAGTGGTATGGCCTAAGACTCTTATTCGTTGTGCTTCAATATATGGAAAATCTTTTACCACAATAAAACTAAAAGTTTGTACTGAGTATTACTGTAAATTACTACTAACTACAGCTCCGGTGTTTCCAGTTACATTTCAAGAAACTAAATAACCACTCTCAATAATCCCTTGAAGTCCAACTGGAGACATAATAATAGAGATTTAGGAGTAGTCTATTGGTGGGTTACTCCCCTTGACAGTTGGGTGACTAGAGTTCGAATAGTGGAGTAATAAATAAAAAATAAAAAAAAGAAATGGAGACAAAATATCCAAAGAGGAAATAAAACAACAGAAAAGCAACAAATTAGAAAATATATGGTGACGATTACATTCCAGAAGGTATATGCCAAAAATTCGTTGGGTAAAATACTAAGAAACTAGGTGATAATACAGCAAAACTGCCGGTTCATGTGGTCCACCATTTTCAATTGGAAAGAGACAAACCAACCCCCAAGTTGAAGTCCATTCTTGCTAGAATACACAAAAGAAAATTTGTGGTTTTCCAAATTCAACCTTTTTTTCTATTCCCATCCTTCCATTGAGTATGCACAAATTAAACCAGAAAATATCAATCTGTTTAATTCTGAGTTTTTTTTTCTGGGTTAACTAAAAGTCAAATAAATTATTGAAAATGTCTAAAGAAGATTGAGTGTTTGGAGAAATCATGTGTGGTGAAAAAAAAGTTGAAGGACTTGGTAATAAACTACTACCGTCTATGTAATTCTTGTTACTATGCAATACTGGGCTTAAATCAGTGAAAAAGCTCAATGGATTTGGATCAGATGGTGTTGGGAAGAAAAGATTTGATGGTATAGGTGGTAAAGAAGCTGGATTTGGAGATAAAATACCCGGAAATGGACTCATTCTTTCAACCTCACTGCTGATCTCAACACCATCGATAGCATATGGTTGCGGTTTTTTCCCTTCTGGCGACTTAGTTTTTTCAATGGAAGCAAAACGAGCTGCTGGCGAGATTCCACCACCATGATGATCTTGAAAGGTCGAAGCAGAAGAAGCAAAGACAGATGATGAACACGTCGTCGAGTCTGGCCCAGTGAGGCGTTGCACGAGCGTCATGAACTCATTGGGGTTTGCATGAATTACCTTGGGAGACACAGTATATATTATAACCGGTGCCCTAGGTGGTGCTTGATGAGGTTGTGGAGGCTGCGGAACCACTGGTGGCTTTCGGATCTTGTGGGAGTCTTTACGTACTTTGAGCGGCGCCGGTCGCGGCCCTTGGAGCTCTCTTCTCGGTGACTTGCCTTCGGGGTAGTCCGGCGAGTCCATGGTGAAGAAAGAGTCAATGATAAGAAAGTGAGATGGAGATGGAGATGGAGATGGAGATGGTAAAGTGGGAGATAATATTGTGGTGATAATGAATAGCATTATTTTTTCTAATGCTTAACCAAGATAATATACGAGCTTGACATGAATATTCAAATGTGCCAGTCAATGGAATATGGCAACACATTAAATTACACGAAATGATTAGTTTATTGACAAATATTAACAATTGGCTGTTTCTTGTTTATATTAAGTTATATTGAGCTTTGAGCCGGTTTCGTATTTTTGTGGATGTTTGAACTTGTCCAAAAATTTTACCAACAAAAATTAAAGAACTTGTCCAAATTTAAGGAGGGGAAGGGGTGATGTACCACGTAGGATTGGTGCATGGTGATGTAATATATATATATATATATATTTTTTTTTTTGGCATTGATAACATATACCAGTATATAGGTAAGAGCTCAAAATAACTTTGTTTGCATCATTGCATGATTGTGTCACTTTATTTGGAGAAGATAAATAAATAGGAATAGAAATTAATGCTCTTCTTGCAGAAGCATAACTTGTATTTAGGGAAAATTTTGGTTCGGCTCATCCAATATTGGGACTATACATATTAATATGTCCCACACGTGGGTTCTACTATTAATATATGAACGGTTCGAGTTTAGCCATATTTTTTCCCATGTATTGTCCGTTAATTCTGAGATAAAATAATTTTAAAATGTCAATTAGATAAGTTTATGGTGTTTTTAATAATAAAGAACTCACTTTAAATAAGATGACACTAGATCCAGCTCAATCCGCATAGTGCAATGGCGCCTCGGTGCATGGTGTAAATCAATCAAGATCAGCTAGGGAATATATGTGACTGAAGAGTATAGATTCCGAGTCAAAACCTTTTATTACAAGTTATTAGCTAACAATTTCACTCAACTCTTGGGAAGTTAATTTTTCATTGACTAACTGAAACATGTATTCACTACCACATTTTAGAGAATAGACAACGGGACCAAAATTTATAGAATAGACAACGAGAGCGAATTCAACAGTAAGAAAATTGTTGCGTAAAGTCCTTCACTATGATTTTTAAATTTTTGATAATGGTTTTCAAATGTTGCCTAATATAAAAAATGTGGTAGTGATTTTTGAATTCCTAAATTTTATGCTAATGAAATCTTTTTTTAAAAAAAATTGGTTCAATAAAAACCCAAGTCATATATAATTTAAATTCAAAACTTTTGATTACAATATTAAGCATTACCCGACCATTGCACTTTACTCTTGAGTGTAATGAAACTTTACATAGTGTTTGGATGCACTTAAGGTGTGAAATTCATTTGATTTATAAATGAATTCTGCGAAGAATTGTATTTACAAATAAATTCTCTTGTTTGGAATTGTGAAAAAGTATTAAATTAATTCTGTTATTTACAAATACAAATTGTGTTTGAAACACATGTGGAATTAGAATTAATACTTATATTTTACTCAAATGTCCTTCTTTTATACTATTGAAATTAGGCTTGTCATATAGAGGTTATCATCTAATTCCATTATTGATTGTTGCTATTATCATATGACATTTTATTTTTGCTGAAGAGAAATAGTGAGGAGGCAATGATTTTCTTTAATATTTTTATTTCAGCCAAAATTCATCTCTTAAACCTAAGGACAATTTTGTCCTCAAAAGATGAGAATTAACAGATTTGAAAAACGTAGATTTACAAATTCCACCTCTTGAACAAGTATTTGGGTAAAGCATAAAAAAATCCAAGATTTATAAATTTTAGATTTTCAATTTTTTAAAAGGATGCTTCTAAATGCCAAAAAGTAAATTTTTAAAAAAATTCTACAAAATTTTATGAAATTTATTTGTGTTAAACAGAAACTTAATATTGTATAGCTAACACCGAGTAAGAGGATAACCAAAATAAATTCGACGAAGTTTGTGTAGAAGAAGAGAAGACAGTGCTACAAATTGTAGAGACATAATTATACGTTTAATCATTGCAAGAAAAGGTGAAGGGCTCAAGGCTAGCATTTAGGCACTAAGATCGTCTTCTTCTGAGTAGTAAATCATTTGAACCATGCACAACAACAAAAATATAGTCTGACAAGGGGGCGCCTGAGCCGAGAACAACGTATTTGGGTCGTAGTTCGATTTGAAGCGTCTAACTCGACCCATATTTGATCCATGAGAACTTTAACGGTCATGCCAGTCGTTCGGATTTGATATAAAACAAGATATTTGACTTGAACCTGTGGGTAATGACTTTATCCATTAGATAATAGTTTTGTCCAGCAGATATACAGTGTGGACAGCCGATGACGTGTCGGGCAGCATTAAGCATTAATTACTGTTCGAATTCGAGATTAATATAAATAGATCGAGCACATCCCCACATTTATAAAGGTAACTTATATTATTAATACTCTCAATTATCATTGTTCAACTCAAACAAACTAATTATTTTCACACTCAAGAAAATCTTTGATTATCTTTTTTGATCTCTTGATAAAAACGAAATGCATAAAAATGAATAAAAATCCAACTCTTATTACATCGTTACAATCTTCTTTGTCAGATATAATCATCATGTACAATGTCTAATGGAAACAAAAAGTCAATGCATCACAATCATTGGCTTGGCATAGTCTAATTCTTTTTTCTTTTCTTTTTTTTGTCGGAGTACTAATGTGTTCCATTCATTTTTGAAGGAGCAACATTAAATATTGACCAAAATGTTATAGAGGTGTATACAAGGAAAATGTGGCAGGCCGAACTATAGCTAGCCGCTTGAGTTGACCAGATCCAAGGCTAATTCATGTCAAACACCACCATCAAATTGAATAGATCAATCAATGTACATTTTTTCAACTAGAAGCTAGACTTTTGAAATACTCGTTTTCCATCAAGTATGCCACACAGATTAGTTTCTAAGATTGGTGGTGTGGTAGCGACTTATTGTAATTAAAAATTTTGAATTTAAATTTTTATCATTTAATTGTAAATATTATCTAATTTTTTAGTAAAATAATTTGGAACATACATTGAAATACTCAATTACATCACGAAATTCGTTATTTTTAAATGAAATCAATATGGCTTTGTGTAAAATGAATTACTCATTATCAAAATAAATGTGAAAATGGATCGATTGAGCTGAATTATAAATAAAGGGAAAAAACTAAATAGGTCCCTCAACTATGTGTAAAAGTCCATTTTAGTCTCTCACCTTTGAAAAATATCCATTTTAGTCCCTTTAACTATATTCCAAGTAACTCAAAAGACCAATATGCCCCTATACAGAAATGTTAACAAATTCATAAGTTTCTCACAAATTATCTTAAAGTATTGCACATCATCCAAAAGACAATACATATAATCTCAAAAACAATACACATCATCTACAATAAAGGGAAAAAAAATTACAGTTATATTCATCTATTTCAAACACAAAAAACATAAAATCTATCCCAAAAAAAAAGTCACAAACAAAAGTCATAATTTGTAATAAAAAATAAAAACTCATAATTTGCCACAAAAAAATAAAAAGCCATAATTTTCCTTGTCTTAAAAAATAAACGATAACCAAATAACTAATTCCTACGACTAGTACCTCCCTCCCTAATTACTCGAAAGCTAAACCGGTCTCCATCTATTTGTTCAAGCACATGTTATGCAGTGTGACTTCTCTGAGATTTGTTCCTTTTTTAATTAATTAATTATTTGTAATATTTGCTTTTTTTTAAGTTTTAATTTTTCATTTGTTTGATGGTAACAATATTTTTTTGAACTTTCGTTACTGATATTTCTCTTTCTTCATTTGTGTCAGGAAAATTTACTGGCTTGAGTTGAGGCCTGTGTTTTCAAAGGTAAGCAAACAAGAGATTTAATATTTCTATACAACTTATGATTTATTTAAATTATTAATATTTGTTGTTTATTGTTTTTGTGTTATATTATTACTAATTTCGTTAGTTAAATAGATATTACTTGTAATATGTGCTATAATTCTGTAGGATCTTTTCTAATGTTGTTGATGTTGCTTTTTTTTTTTTTTTATGTATATGATGTTGTTAATTTTTAAGTTAGGAGCATAACATGTGCTTGAACAAATAGATAGAAATCAGTTTAGCTTTCGAATAATTAGGAAGGGAGGTACTAGTCGGAGGAATTAGTTGTTTGGTTATTTTTTATTTTTGTGACAAATCGTGACTTTTTATTTTTTGCAGCAAATTATGAATTTTTTTTTTTTTTGCTGTAAATTATGACATTTTATTTTTTTGTGACTTTTTTATTTTTTTGGGATAAATTTTACGTTGTTTAGGTTTGGAATAAAGAAATATAATTGTAGTTTTTCCTTTAGGATAATGTATATTGCCTTTAACATGATGTGTAATACCTTAAAATAATTTGTAAAAAACATATGAGTTTTAACAATTCTGTATAGGGGCATATTGGTCTTTTGAGTTACTTGGAATATAATTAGAGGGACTAAAATAAATATTTTTCAAAGATGAAGGACTAAAATGAACTTTTATACATAATTGAGGGACCTATTTGACCTTTTCCCTATAAATAAGTAAATAGTTGTTCTTTTTCTAGTCAAGGTCTGGTTTGGTCTGAAACAAATGAATCTAGAACAAGTCCTTGTGAGTGAACTATGTTTGTAGAGATCCCAGCACCACATCAATCGATGATATAATTTAAAATTCAATTTGTATGTTTCTCTGAAAATTTTGGCGTAACTTGTAGTAGCGAGGTCATTAAGAAAGTACTTGGAAATTGGGGAATTATGATGCAAACAACTTGTCACAACTTGCTTGTCATATTGTCTATGTAATTATTGGCATGCTGCCAACTTCGAAGATGATGAAGGCTAAATTTATGTGAAGGCGTAAAAAAACGAACAAATATTTGCTACAGCATATGTGAACAAGCAATAAGATGTTCTAGTAAGGCAGTGGAAGACTCATGCACCCGGTTTTAAGGTGTGCACCATAGTAAAAAGTCAAAACTAGAGGGTCGCGGCCGCGAGTTCTTATTTATACATTAATCAATATTTGATAATAATAATAATAATAAACAGTTAAAACTAAAAGAAAAACTGCATAAATTGAAAAAACAATAAAAGTAATAAAGAACTATAACTAAAAAACAATAATTAAAAAAAAACTATAACTAAAAAAATTAATAACCAAGTAAAAATACAAATAGAAAATAAGAAAATATCTAAAATTAATAATCAACTACTACAACTAAAACTAAAATAAAACAACTATAACTAAAAATAATAAAAAATAAGTGAAACTACAAGTACAAAAATTAAAATAATTATAACTAGACACATAATAAACGAACAACTAAGATCAAATATACAAATAAATAAACAACTATAATTATAACAAATAATAAATAATTATAATTAAAAAATAAAATAAGTATAAGCAGGAATAGTCTAACAGGATGGTTATAAGGCATCTAGAGAACCTGTGTGCACCAATGGCAAGGCTCGCGTAAAATATTTTGTTAGTGAGGATTAAGTAATTTTCAAAATTAAAATTCGTAGAGATGCCAAGGAAAAGTGGGAGTAAAATGATTTAATAGACAAAAAATTTAGAAATGTAAGAAAATTTGCACAAATGGTCTTTATCATTTTTTTAAAATTTCAAATTCGTCCCTATTATTCAAAAAGTAGTTGAAAATCTAAATCTTAAATCTCAGACTAATTGATTCATTAGTTAATTTAGTCCCCATTATTTTTAAAAAATTTTAAATTCGTCCATATTATTCAAAATTAGTTAATTTAATTCCTATTATTTATCAAAAAAATTCAATTCAATCCCTGCCTAATTTGGCTAAATTAAATTTTTTTGGAGAACAATAGAACTAAATTAAATTTTTTGAGAAAACAATAAAGACTAGATTGCTAATTTTGAATAATAAGGACAATTTTTTTTTTTGAATAACAATAGAAACTAAATTAACTAATTTTGAATAATAGAGACGTATTTAAAATTTTAGGAAAATAATAGGGACTATTTGTACAATTTTTCTAATGTTTTAAAGTATTTTATGGTATCAATAGAGACTCTATAGCCAATGAGGACTACAACCCCTACAACTCAAAGAAAAGATCCACCTTGACTTTTAGGAATTAAAATCATTGAAGAAACTAAAAATAGGGCTTTGAGCTCTCGCTATTTCTTAGCTTCATTTACTCAGAAAAATAAAAACAAAAAAGAAGAAACTGTTAGTGAAATTATACAATAATATCTTGAAAAAATACACATATAAAGTATAATTAGTTTTTGTTGGACACAACACAATCGGACTAAGGTGTTAGAATCTCAATTTCTTTAAAGAGATTCAAGCCTCCTGCATAGTGGCGGAGCTATTTTAAACTTAGAGTGCGCCCGTGCACACCCTAGAGTTGGAGATTTTTTTTAATACTATTAGAACAATGAAAAGTGATGGGAGCTAGGTACCTTATTTTTACTTTTTGGCTAATGATTTTTTAAAATAATTTTCTCTTATCTTTTCACTCTCAGAATGATATTTCTGTATTTCTATTGAGTGAAGAGAGAGAGTGAGAAAAAGAAAGAAAATAGAGAGAGAAAATATAAGAAAAATTTGGGCAAGTTTTCATCAAACATAAAATTAGGCAGTGATTTTTTAACCGATAGAGCTAAAATTAGTGAGTAGGTTCGAGATTCAAGCTTCTACAATCTGAATGGTGCAGATCAATTTTGGAGCTCTCTAAGGCTATTTTCTATTGCCTGTAGAGTAGCCAATTTTTTATTTTTATTTTTTATGTATAGGTTATTCTTCTAATTTATACTTGAAACTTTTTTAATCTCAACTTGAATTGAATTTCTAATTTTCTATTTGTTAAATAGGACGCAGATAAATTTTTTGAAAGAAAATTAATTTTTAAGTAACAATTTTCTTACCTCTAATGAAAGAGACATTTTCTATTTACATTGACCATAGTTTATTTTTTTATCTTTTATATGTTATGTCATTATTATATTAAGGGGGAGTCATGTCTTGAAAACTTTATTCGTATTATAATGTTCTTAATTAATATTGATTTAATAATAGTATATCGTGATCTATCATCATCGAAACATAATTTTAGGCATAAAGCCAATAACGTTTTCATAATTTATATAAAAAAAATTATGCATAAATGATTGCTGCAACCCTTGGTTTCTATATTGACTTTGCCAGTGCTGTGCCTACCCTGAGTCTGGGTGTCTGGCTTCGCCATGACCCCTATGGTTGAAAATATCGATGTAACAGGCTTGACAAAGCTTGTACCCTCTAGGATTTAACAACCCGACTTGTTATCGTGTCACTCAAACCAACTCTACAGAAGAAGGTTGAGTACAACCTCATCACCACCCATCTCTTTTGGTTGGAAAAAAAACTCTCTAACTTACTCTCATAATTTTAATTGATCATAAAGCGCTCTTGAATGAAAATGTGAGAAACCTTAAGAACTCCCTTACTAAATACAAACATGGAATTTGTCTATACATGAATGTAGAGTTATATAAAATAGGTAAAGTATCTAATAAATAGGTTCATGTTCCAAAAATTATTTATAACACATACATAGATATTCATAATTAAATGTCCGTTATAGATTCATTTTATATTAAAATATCTCAGAAATGTCCATTAAAGATTCATTTAATATTAAAAAACCAGAAACTGCTCTTCAGCTAACTCACAGTACGTAGCTGTGACAAACAAACGTCCACGACATACTATATTGGAAAACCATTTAGTTGATGTCTATCTATCATGATCACTAATTAAGTCGTGTTTAATGACAAGCAAAGTCTTCATTAGGTGTAACTCGCTATATGTGTAAAAGATTGCAAGTTTGATTCTCGCTTGTTACATTATGTGTTGTACAATCTTAAACCTCCCTTGTATAAAAAATAAAATAAATAAATAAATAAAAGTCTTCATCAGGCACAAATACTTTGAAAATTCTTTTACTGTAAATTAATTCCTCCTTGCTTTGAGGTGTTGAAAGAAGAAGGACGGAGCAACCGTGGCCCAAAGAGCATGATAATTGGGCCAAACTGCTCTAGGGCCTATCATTAGAATGGTTATGATATATCCCCCTTTTTCCCTTTCTTTCTTTCTCTCTTTGTTTTTTTTTTTTGGTCAACCATTCTTCCCTTTCTAAAAAAACCAATATTTCATTTTCTTTCTTCTTTTTTCGATCAACAGGGCAGTAACTTAAATTAAAAGGCAGGTGAAGCAAGAGTAGAGAGTGTTTGGGAGTATTTGTGGTGTAAAATTTATTTGATTTATAAATAAATTCTATAAGAATTTGTATTTGCAAATGAAATTTCCTTAATTAGAACTATAAAATAATATTAAGTCAATTTTATTATTGGATAAATACATTAGTAGATATATTTTACTTAAATACCCTATTGCTTTTGACATCCCATGAATGACTTAGAAAATGTAAGTTTAATTATTGTTACAAATATAGTGCACTAATTGTATCAATATCTTCTGTAACTAATTGGGAAATAATCATATGTATACCTAATTGGAGGGGCTATGAATTAATTAGTGAAGCTTATAAGAGTTCATGTTTTGTTTAAACTTCCAGTCACAAAACAAAAGTTAATAATAAGAAGTTAATAAGAATGAAAACAAAATAAAAGTTAGTGAATGGCGCATATGTACCAAAGCTTAATTATGAGCTTATTACTTTTGTCTTTGTGACCATAACTTTGGACTTCTAATTCAAAGATAAAAAATATATATATTGGATTGAAAAATACAAAGAAAAAATTTGCCAACGAAGAAGGTCGCAAGAAGAAAAATAATTAACTGTTGAGCGGTTGAGGAATGAGAGCAAGAGTGTAGCAAAGCCACAAGAGATCGGGAAAATGGCCGTGAAGAAAAGAACACCTAGAGGGCAATTTTGTCCTCAAGAGATCAGCATCTAAAGATTTGCAAATTTTATCTTTTGAGCAATGAATTGGGGGGGGGGTGGGGGGGCGGAGGGATACAGATTTAGGGGCCAAGTGCAAAAGGCCAGAGTTGCTAAGGCCCATGAGAGTTTTCATTTGGTGAAATATTAGATATCACCTTATTTTAATTACTTTTTTTTGGCATGCCAACTTAGCAACTCTACAAATTTTTTTGTGTTTCTTTTTTTTCCTTTTGACATGCTAATTGAACATGCATGTAAGAGGTAAAAAATGAGTAATACAAAATAGACAATATCTAACAATGCTCTTTCATCAGCCTTTACCATTTAAGATCCAAGATGCGCTTTGCAAAGACAATGATTTATGTATCTCAAGAGCTCAAGAGATATTACTGCCTTTTCTTAAGTACAAGAAATTATAATTTCTCACAAAACTTGCGTAAACCTTTCCTGTCACCAAACCATCGCCGTGTTGGCGATGGCATGGCGACGGTCCATCGTAAAATTCAATTTTTTTTGTAGTGTTATCAGGTCATGTACAAAAGATGTTATGTTGATAGGTTATTCATTATTTGCTAAAGATGCTGGCTAGCATTAATTAGTAACTTCTTTTTTCTCAATCAACAAAGGAATTTTTTATTTCAACATGCTCCGCGGTCAAAATATTTACATTGTAAAGAATGACTTACAAAAAAATGTTTTCATCAATATTTCATGCTCTACAAATGTTAATGTTAGTACATATACGTCTAAACTTAATTTATATTGTTCTTGAAAAAATTTTATAGGAGAGGGTAAAGAATAGTAATTGTATTGTATCAAATGGTGTAATACTCAATAAGGTATAGAAAATTGAAATCTGTGTTCTTCAATATTATCGGCCATCTGTTGGTAGGAAAATTTCAGCAGGGCCTCGTTAACTCTTCTCTCTTTTCTGTTTATTTTCTTCCTAGGATTTTGAGGATGAACTATGTATGTATCATATCATGCCAGGAAGGTCCAGTCCATTTCCTTCTTTTTTTTCATTTAAAAGGATGTCTAAGTCAATTTTATATCACTTTTGAAAGATGTTGTACACTCCGTGAATCGATCTTGAAACGTCTAAGTGAAAATCATACTATTAAACTAAATGGCCAATCTACTGGGGATTCAAGGGATTTATGTTTCCTTATGTAAGCAGTATAAGATATGAATTCAATTGATCTGCAGTATACATTGGGATACGTATACTCCAAATGAGGGAAAGGAAAAGAGAAAAAAAATTGAAATTGTTAGAAGAAAAAGAAACCTAATAAATGGAGTGTTTGAAATATTAGCGAAAAATTTAATCATGTCTCGAGTGTAAGAAATTTGTTAACACCTCAAGTTCAAATTGAGTAAGAGGTTATTTTTCTTGGTGTTAATCCTTAGAAACTTATAAGCTATGCAGACAATTATAGATCTTTTTTAAGAGCATTTTTCATTATTAAAAAAAGAAAAAGGGAAACCTAGCACGTTACAATAGGGTGAAAGCTATGGAACTAGATGAAATAGAATTCCTATGAAGTCTTGGCCAATGTAACCATCACAAGTCCACGTTGCCTGATCAAATGAAGTACTACTGAGGCAAAGATCTCATCACTGCTTCTCTCCACCACCCATTCTGAATGTCTCCATCATTTACATGATGAAGCCCAACATAACACTTGCAACGTTTGAGCTCGAGGGTCCCTACACAACCATTTATAGCTAAGCAACTTTCACATGTGCTACTTCACGAGCTCTATTTTCATGGTGGCCATTTTTAACACATTGAACATGATATTCTTGTTGAGGGCATGGCTCTTTATCAATGGCGGAGCCCGAGGGCAATCATACACTTATGTACAATTTTATGTATTTTTATACGATTTTGTAAATTTTATAAAAAAAGATTTAACGAAAAAAAAAAGTTTTTTTTTTTATTTTATTTTTTATTTTAAGTAATGTACGATGCACACCCTCAAACAAATATTATTCCGGCACTACTCTATACTATTCATCATCATTAGATTTGAGAATATAGCAAGTCAAGAAGGGGCCGTTATGGTGCAACATCTTGGAAGAAAAACAGTGTATGAATTTGAAACGTGGAGGCTACTTATCCTCCCTCTTTGCATCATTCATGAGATGGACGTAAAACACCCACATGAGCTTTGTTTTGTGTTCATCAATTATAAAGTCTATATAGGATTGCAACTAATAACTGACCATATCTTGATGTTGAATTATGTCAATAGGGCTATTGGACATTTCGTATGAATATTGTTCCTTAGTACACAACTTTAATCATTCTCTTGAAATTTCAGAATCTTCTAAATCTTATGTTTAATAACGGATAAGAAATTAAACTTGGAGTTCTATTCTAAAATAACTTAGAATTTGGAGTTGTAGCAAGTTTTTATATTATGACTTTGAAATTTATAATTTTTTTTTTTAATTTAGAAGGGATTATATATAGATTCATAAAGCAAAAAAAGGGATAATAAATTCTAAGACTCCCCATCATGTTTGGCCCGGTTTGAATACGACTAGCGAGAATCAATATTGAGGTAAACGAGATAGCGCAATCAAGAAAATAAATGTGTCACATGTAAATGAACATGATTGAATAAGGCCAAATTCTAATATCATATTAATAATCATTGGATTTTATTTTAAAACTAATATATACTAGGATGAGTAATCCAAAATCTTATTCGATAATCTTGGAATTCATATGTTTTTTTTTTTATTGAGGATGATTATATATTCTAATACTAAAATCTGTAAAAGGATTAAAATGTCTAAGATGTCCATGTTGATGTGACAATGGAATTGTACACAATACCAATCTTTGAGGGTAGTGGAAAGTTAGAATTAGCATGTCAAATTGGCCTAAAAATAGTCCAATACTTTCTCTCCCCTTATGAAGAAGACATATCTAAAATATTTTATTAATTAAGTTTATATAATTTTGAAAATCAAAATTAAATAAGCAGGGATGTGAGTCTAATCGAGGATATATAGTTTTGTAAACTAGATATATAAAAAGTACTTTAAAATATTTTAAAAATTAATGAAAGTTACAACTGCGACAATTCAAAAAATATATCCGCCTTTTGTGAATGACCACATAGTTTATATTAACATCTGTAATAAATTAACCTTAATCATAATGATTAAATTGAAAATCCAACTTTTCTAATAAGGAGGTCTGAATCTTAGTCCGTACCCTTGTAGACATACAATGTTTCTTCGCCATATAAGTTCTAATAAATTATTCTTGAGAGTATTTTTCACATTATCGAAGTGAATGTTCATAAAGCACTATAGATCGATATTGACCACCCATCATGATAATGCTTCAAATCCACTCTGCACAAACCATATATAATGAAAATATTAATTAAATTTTGACCATGGAAAAAATAAAACAATAATACTATATCATTTGAATAAATAGGTTGACTTTGAAAAGAACTTATATTTTATTTTATAGTAAGTGTGAGAATGAAGTGTAGAGCACATAACCAGCGGCTTGAGATTGAAAATTTGCAAAATATTTTAATACTGTTCTTCATTTTTATTAATTTGTTTATTATATTTGAATTAATTTAGAAATCTGAAAGTAAGTAGAAAATGGCACGTAGGTGATTGATCACGTGCATGGTACATGTTCATGCGCAGCTAATCCGCGGCTTTGTGAAAATCTTCCTTGCAATAATTCTTTTGCTGATCCCCATACGAATGGAGTACGCTGTATTTTAGTCCATGCATGTGTAGCCGATACAGCGTACTCGCTCGCAGGTTGATTTCCCATTTTGTTCTATTTTTTTCACGAGTGAATCCGTTCATAATATTATTATATTATAAATAAATTTAACTGTAATAAATTAATGATATCATTATTATGAAATAATCTCGATATATAACAATAATTAAATCTCACTTATAATATTATTATGTTATGAGTTGATCATCACTCTACTTTTGTGATGTTTTTCTTGTTTTTTTCTCTTTGCCCCTTTTTTTATTTTTTTCTATTCCACATAAAAGGAAAAGAAAGCTGAGGAAGAAAATATAGTAATCATAACGAAGCAAATGAGAAATCACACAAATTAATTGCAATTTATCTTTCACTTTCGAAAACGATGGTCTAGCTGGTTGATTTCTAATTGTTGAAGATATACATAAAGATACTCCAATAATAGTGTAATTCATGTAACCAAATTGCGTAAGGGGGCTCTTTTTCTTTTCTTTGTGTCTGTGTGTTTTGAACATGCCTAAGGTGCTGACATATCTTCATCCAAGTCGTTTGATCTCGTAATGTATAATAGTGCATTCCAACATACGTTGCAAGTCGATCAAGAAATATCATATAATATTTGTAATGAAAAAACATAAATTTTAAATTCAAGACCTTTAGTCATAATGAGTATCTAATCTAAAACAAACCTTGATAAAACCAATTTGAAACAAAATCTACTCGAGCCTAATATATCCCAGATTTTTGTGAACTGAAAAACACAAACGTTGGACATATATTTGAAAGATGTATAATGGACATTGGTATATATATCACTCTATTTTTATCACTCATTTATCACTTCTTATATAGATATTAAATATCTAACATTTCTCGATGTATAATTTTTTAAAGAACTTCAAAAGAACACCACAATAATTCTTTATTTAAATAAAGGCCTAAGTCAATATTATATTACAAACAAAAAATATACATCTTTAAAAATTTAATCTCGAAATTAGTGTACACTAAACGAGAACTATACCATTAAAACAAATACATAATTGTACACCATAGTAATTTACCTACACCAAAGGTGAGAAATAGTAATGACAAGGAGGTGGGGTTTGAGTTATAGCCATCAATCACGCTCACAACTCGCAATCAAGAAATGACGGATAAGGCAATGTAATAACGTTCAATCCGCCTATGAAATAGTGGTGCAAGTGAAATAATATGGCCTTTTCATAATATCACATGCACGCCCTTCCTTGGTCCTAACGGCTCGCACACCGCCCACGATATGTAGCCAACTAGTCTACTCCAAAACATGACCATCCTACACATATTACACTCACTACTCTATACGAGTACACACACAACTACCCCACTCTCTATATCTACATCAAAATCTATATAAAACCCCCATTAATCTCAATTCTTCAACCTTGTAAATTTATCAATTTCAACATTGTGATATGTTCACTAGTACTTGTGAGATTAATCCAATTTTAGAGTGTGCATCAAAACCATTGTTCATGGAGAGAAAGTGGGAGCCTAAAATTGAATTAGCACCCAACTGTCCGAGGTGTGCTTCTTCGAATACAAAATTTTGTTACTATAACAACTACAGCTTCTCCCAGCCGAGGTATTTCTGTAAAGGGTGTAAGAGATACTGGACTAAAGGTGGATCACTAAGGAACGTCCCGGTCGGGGGAGGCTGCCGGAAAAGCCGGCGAGCTAAGTCAGCAAGAGGTGTTGAGTATGCACGTCCGGGGCCTAGTCCTAGCCTGTCCGGCAATGAATCAGAAAATGCAACAAATGGAGCAGAAATTGATCTAGCAGCTGTTTTTGCTAAGTACTTGAGTCAAGATTCAGCTGGTAGCGAAGAGATCAAGGCTGTGAATGATCAAGAAGCTTCAAGTGGAACCTGCAGTGGATCACTAGACAACTTATTACCATTGAATTCCGTGTCCGTGGACACAGACGGTCCATTGGAAGAATTCATGTTTGAATATCAAAAGTCGTCATCAGAATTAACCGATGTACTTCAGTTCGATGAAGGGCTTCCTCAAGTTTCTGTAGGAGAAAATTTTCAGGACCTCCTCGAGTTGCACACCATGCTTGGTGATCATGAAATAGGGCAGGACATGTCATGGTCAGATGGCACAAGTCTGCAGAATCTTGCATGGCAACCTATCGTACAATTGGAAGATTTTGGATCATTTTCTACAGATGATGATCATAATCTGAAGATGTCATCCAATGTAGTTAGCAGCAACAATTGGAGTTCATCTTTTGATCTATCAAGCTATGAATTTTTTTCAAGACCTTGAAAAAACCCTTGTTGGGTTGGGTCACTTTCATACTTAATTTTGGGTTTTGTATCATCTTCTTGGCAGTTAACTGTCATAAAGAAGTTTTATAGGGGTATTTAGTGCAAGCATGTACTAAATAGAGAAAAGCAATAAATTTTTGTTTAATGTAAGTAACTATATATCTCCTTTCTTTGGTACGTGAAAAAAGAACACTTATGATTCACAAATATTGTTTGGGCTTTTTTTATTGATTTGAAACATGTGTTAAAGTCTTTTAGTATATTACGACATTTATATTTTTGGAGTAAATTTAAATTCAACTTACTTAAAGTGAGTTTCTCGTAAATAAAAAATAAAAATAAAAATAAAAATAAAAACTAATGATAGCATGATTTTTGTTGAGCAAAATAGATAAATATAACAAATTACCACTTTCTAAGGACATCCTCAATGGAGTCTTTATAATACAATGATGACTATTTTTTAGTAAATAGAGAGACTCTTGAGGAAAAAAATCAACACCAATAGACAATATAGAGCCCCAAATTCAATCTTTTGTTTCAAAGTTAATAAATTTTAACAAAAATAGAGACTAGGCTCCATTTTCTTCAACAAATTTGTTGAAGTAAATGGAGCCTCAAGAATAAGACAAAAAAAAATTAGAGCCACATGGGTCTCTTCCAAATCAAATTTGACCACATTAGTTTCTTCAACAATTTAGATTAGACATCTGACTAACAACTTTAATCCAAAAAAAAAAAGTTGGCAACTTCAAAAAAAATGGAACATTATCTTGCGGGTCCCACCATGGATCTTTAAATTTAGAACCCTTCACTGGGGATTTTTTTTTTTAGAGACTCTAAAAAATAAATGGGGCTCTAAAAAGCAATATGACTTTAAATTTATTTTTAAAGTCCCTCAATTTAAAACATCTATTGAGGATAACCTAACAAATTAAACTTTTAAAACAATTTAAGTTGTTGAACAAAATAGACAAACTTATGACACCAGTGTATTACTTACGTGGGTAGCATGGTTTCCGTTGAACTAAATAAATAAATATAACAAATGCTCACTAGCAGTTTAATATGATAAAATTTATTGTCATCTATTTGTAAAATAAAATTTACGTATAAAGTTTAATAAAAAAATTATTTAAACAAATTATTGAATAAAATAAATAAATACAATAAATTTTTCAACAAGGGTTTAAACTTTTATATAAGTTACTAATTTAACTGTTTCTTATGATAGCATGGTTTCTTGTTCCGTGCGATGTGGGCACAATCACCGTGAAGCAATTATGACCACATGGAGTTTAGCTTAAAGCAATGATGATGAAGCACATGCGCATATGAGTTGTTACCCTTTTCAAGGAAACACAAAATTTTGGATGTGATGATAGAAACTCAATAAGTTTTTTTTCTGTTTTTTTTTTTTTTTTTTGATAAGTCCAAAATCAGAACAATATTGAAACTTAAGTAAGATGATATGATAAGATTCAAGAGTAATTTAGTAATTGATTAATTTTTCTAATAGTTGGGAGATTAAAGTTCGAATTTAATGAGGTGGGATAAAAATTTAAAAAAAAAAAAAGAAAAAAAAAGTAAGATAATCCTGATGATATCTTGCATTTTGGACTTGATTTATATAAGCATGTCAGTGGGTGAGATTTGAATTCGAAATTGACGGACATTAAACTTGATTATAAATCTGATTGCAAATTCAATGGATTACTCATTAAGGTTTCTTTTTTGTAGATAAAGGGTTATTGCTGATTTTTTATAGCATTTAGTAATACATTTTGAAAAAAATCCTAATTCCAAATATATATATATATATATATATATATATACACACACGTATATATTATGTAATGTTTAAAAATGTACAAATAATATAGAGTAAATTTTTGTAAAGGTCACTAAATTTTTTCATCAGTCTTATTTTGACCATTTAATTATTTTTAACTTTAAAACCATTATTAATTTTCAAAATGAATTCATTCATTTCATTCCGGTTTAAATATTGTCAAGAAAATCTAACAAAGAGGGGTTGAAAACATAAAATAGATAATGGCCCAATTAGCCAATACCCAAAATTATAGTTACAGGTCTACGCTTAAAAGCTATAATGGCCCAATTCTTGAAATTAAAAAATTGTCCGAGGTTGTGGCCCAATACTCTAAACCCCAAACTACCTAATTCACGAACAAAATTGGGAAAGCATTTCATTTCATTTCTAAAGCTCTATTGGGCTTAACTATAAGATTTTAGTTTTTGAACTGTAAACCTTTCAGCACTTAAAGTTTTAATTCAAAATGTTGTTAACAAAAGTCATTTGATTGTTTGACCTATGTTAGATCACGTCGGGCTTTTGAAAATTTTGAAGGTAATGTTGGCTTTCAAAAATATAGAGGAATATATTTGAGAATGAAAAAAAAAAAAAAAAGTAGTATCATAGTGTTTCACTATCACTATATTCGGATGTTGGTTAGTTTAGAGAAGAGTTTCAAAACCAAGGCAAAATTATTAGAAAACAAAGTTATAGCATTGATTCTTGGAATTACAAGGGATGTACAGTAACGGCAAACTCAGATATTAAAATTGGCATCAATTGACTAGTGTAGAGATATTTTGAGAAAAAAGCAAGATTTTCTAAGTGGTTCATATTTATGAACAAGTTAATAAGTGTTCGAATTGACTTGCAAATTATAGTCTTACTTAATTATTTAGAGCCCGTATGCTGGATTAATTGTGAGGACCTTTGGGTTCAATTTTAAAATGAGACAAAGGGATGATACATTTTCTAAAACGATTGTAGACTTATTTCTTTTTTTTTCGAGCTTAGATAAGAGAATGAGTTCTCGCATTGTTCTTTTTAGAAAGCTCGATTAGCCAAAAAAAGTGTTTGACCAAAGTCAAAAGAGGTTGACCTTTTGCCACCCTGTAAATCAGTGGGGAAAAAGAAAGGAAAAAAAAAACTTATTCTTTTAGCAGAGGATAGTAATGTAGTTCTAGTGCTATAATTGGGCCGGAAAGAGGACCAAGGCCTCCTTCGGGTTGATAGATCTAGTGTCACACCTATTAAAGTCGACTGATGCCAAAGCCCATTATGCAGATCCAGTCTATTTGTAATGAGTCTCTCTCTGTTTTCTCCTTTCTTCTTTTTCTCTTATTCCATATAGTCATTGTATTCTCTTTTTATTTTTATTTTATTTAAAAGAATATCTAAACTAATATTACATTACATATAAAAAACATTACAATTATCGAGAATCGCTCTCGAAACTTCTCGCACACTAAGTGAGAACCATACCACTAGAACAAATGCCTAGTAGTGTTGTGTTCTCTTTTTACTCCTGTCAATATTGATCCTTCCTTTCTTGGGGTGGGAGCAAAAAGAGACTATCTAGAAAGTAAATTGTTAATTGTTCTTGAAAATAATTATAAAATTTTATTTTAAAATCAATTAATATTAAGTAAAGTAGTTCAAGATTGTATATATTGGTCTTTGAATTTATTATTTTTTTTCCTACCGCATAACTAGATCCTCTAACACCTTATTTACTTGTTATTCATGGTTAATGGTTAAAAGACTTATTGACGTGCTAGAAGAAACAACTCTTTTGAATTTGGAACAATGGCATACCAAAGTCAAGCACGTGAAACAAGATAGGTCAAACATAGAATGATAGATAAAATTAGATTAAGGGTCAACTTTGATATTATGATAAAGAATACGAATTTACATATCAAAATCAATTGGTATTTAATGAAGTAACATAAGATTTTGTATATCAGTTTTTAAACTTATTATTCTTTTTTATACGAAACAAGTATATTCTCTAATAGCCCCTCCAAGAGAGATAAACACGTGAATTATGATGAAACCAAACATGTCGTTCTCAATGGGTGTTGCAAGATTTTGAATCCTCTTATTTCTTACTTATTCTCAAAAATTTTGAATAAGGTGTATTAGAGACTAGTAAATTTGGTACTTTTAAATATTAAATATTTATTTCAAAATTTAATAATTTATTAATTTAGATCTAATGATTGAGATTTTAAAAAGACTGATCAAATTTAATTGCATACATTACAACCTCATTTTGAAAATGAAGAAAGTAAGAAATTAGATAATCCTTAGTTGGGATTGCGGGCCCTAGTGACGGCACTATATACGTACATACTTTAAAATTTTGATATTCTTTAATTAGCGAAATTAGTTAGCCCTATAATTCTAATAATTTTGATCATCAAAACTACCTTAGCCTTGATCTACCAGTTTTCGTCTTGAAATTATCTTAATCTAAATCCGCTAACAAAACATTCTAAATCCGTATCTTCTGAAGAACATAATAAGAGGAACACTTATTCTATTACACTCGCCACATGCCTAATCTATTTAATTACTCGAGTCTCTATTGATCTGCTGGACGAGAACGAGATGTCAAAACAATTACCAGACAAGATGATTGTGAAACATGATAGACTTGAGTCAGTACACCTTTTGTCCCACATTTGATAACTCAATTCAACCATAGATCACAAATAAAACGTCACTATACCACAACTAGCATCCAAAATGGTTCATCACACCAATATATATGTCTCCAAACTCGAAATTCGTAAAAAAAAAAAAAAAAAAAATTGAAATTGTATTTAAAGATGCATGAACCTGAGTAAGCATTTATAGTACGTACAATAGTTGATGTAGATGGTAATTGGGAAGTGATATAAGTGTCAAAGGCTCTCATTGAAGTGTCGTTTAAAATGCTCCATTAGGCCCAATTGAATAACTTTATTTATAATATTAGTCTCGTCTATAAATTTAAAATTTTAAGTTCAAAGTGTGTCATAGTCTAACGGCGAAAGATAATTATTCATTAATAGGGTTAAATCGGGAAATATATGTGAAACATACTTTAATAATTTATGTGTAAATAATTATATATAAATTACTATACTGTCCAAGAACTTAAAAATTTTATGATTTTTACAATTTGGTAGAGAGAGGTGTGTACCTTGATCCATTGTAGTGTTCTAATACGGACTCTTATTCTTAAATTTAGAAGAATACTGATTTCTCTTTCTTTCTCACTTTCTTTGTTATATAGTTTATTGATGGAGAAAAATATATGTTATATCATCTGTGCAGAGAGAGGTCCAGGTCTTATATATATAAAGCATGAATAGGTGTCTTCCATCAAGACACACCCAATTATAAAAGATATACATCTTTATTAGCCAATAGGATTTAAGAATTTACTTTATTTATTAAATCCATTAAATAATTAGATAAATAATTATCTAATTAATATTCACAAGGCTATTTTATTTACAAGTGGGCCACATAAATTCTAACATTAATTTATGTGTAAACAATTATACATAAATCACTATATTGCCCAATAACTTAAGAACTTTATGATTTTCACAATTTGGTAGAGAGAAGTGTGTACTTTGATCAATTGTAGTGTTCTGATGCAGACTCTTATTCTGAAATTTGGAAGAACAAGAAGAACACTAATTTCTTTCTCTTTCTCACTTTCTCTGTTATGTAGTTTATTGATGGAGAAAAATATATATTCTATTATCTGTGCAGAGAAAGAACTAGGTATTATATATATAAAAATAGGTGTCTTCCATCAAGACACACACAATTATAAAAGACTTAATATTCACAAGGCCCTTTTATTTACACACGGGGCACATAAATTCTAACAATATATATCCATGATAAGGATGATGCAAGCCGCCAATAATGTTTGGACACTATGCATGGATGCTCGACTCGATTCTAGCCAATCAAAGGAAATGAACTCAGGAGATAGTCGGAACTATTGTCACTCCCTAAGTCCAGAACGTCGATCCCTCAGATGAAACAGGTATTGTAGGCATAAAAAAATAACTACTTGGACCCTATTTTCTACTGACTCAAAATAGTTAACTTAAGTTATTTCTTATACCCACCATATCTACTTATAAATCATACAAACACACTATTTTCCACTAATGTGGGATGCCATATACACCCCCCGTTAAGGACCTAGCGTCCTTGTCAAGGGCACACATATGTAAGACCAACCAGGCGGTGTAGGATTCTAGAGGTGGCTGCTACGGTTTTCAGAGGTGGCTCTCACCAACTTCTTAGTATAGCACTTTGTCCCGCATATAATTTAGTTCTTGCACCGGCTAGTAGACCGGTTCTGAATATCATTCTATCACCCCCCCGAGCCCAGAACCTCGATCCCGCAAGCGAGACTAGTGTTGTAGGTATAAGAAATAACTACTTGGGCCTTCTTTTTTACTAGTCCAAAATGGTTAACCCAAGTTATTCCTTATACCCATAACACTTACTTATAAATCACACAAACACACTCTCTCAAGGAAGCTACCTAAGTACACCATACTGACCCGAGGTGGGCATGACTACTCGGATATGCTACCCCGAAAGAAGCATGGCCTCACCGAAAATTAGAGATGTTCATTCAACATTTAATGCACCCCACGTCTGTTCAAGGAAGTGTCGTCTTGGGTTGTAAGACACATTCCCTTACTCTCAGTCCCAAATATTTCGAAATTAACAACTTCATATGTATAAATATTCCTCACTAGTACTAACTAAAGGTAACTCATCATTATACACACCCACTTTTATTATCTCTTTATCTTTCAAATCTCTTTTGTTTTTCTAGATTTAAGTAGTCTAAGAGATTGAACCCGTCTTCTTCTTGCAAGTTGACACATTAATCCAAAAGAATTGTTGAGCCTCATCAATTATTGGAATGGTGCATGCATGGGAAAAGAATGGAGTTCACTTTATGAGGAATGGTTCCATTTGAAGGTAGCTGGAATTATGTCTCATGTTATGGGTGGCTTTATCAGGTAAAAAAAAAGAGGCAGATATTGAGAATCTACAAAGGTTGTGATGTCTTCAAATTATTTTGTGGAGTCGATTTTTCCATTTGTATAATTAAAGGTTTTAATTCGCGAAAAACAAAATAATTGACTCAGAAACTTTTAGACTTGTCAGATAATTCAAAAAAACATTTCCAAGCACTTGTCACACCATGGTGTGGTCTGTGGACGATGGAAATTGACATTCAGAAAAAAGATGAACTTACTATCAGTCAGTACTGTATTATTGCATCTTAGCTATAGCATTATCTAATTAACAGATCTAACTAGAATGCTTCGTAATCAAACCATGTGAGACTTGCTTCTGGATTACAGGTGGAGCTGTATATTGGTAACACGGACATTTCGATAAAAATAAAGTTTGGTGTACGAATTTTTTATTATGTGTGCGATTTATAAAAGAGGTTAGTCTATTTTAGTACGCAATTTTGTCTTATATTAAAAAGTTATTTTCATGACTGAATTTGTAACTTACGGGTCACATAGCGATAAATTTTACTATTGCACAAAAAAACTACTATGGATCTAAAAAATAAACAAATAAATAAAATTGATCAAACATTTGGCTTTTTTTTTTTTTTTTTTCCTTTTCAAGTATTAGCGCGAAGTAGATAAGCAATAACATACATATTCTTATTTATGTATAAGGTTAATAACAGCTTATCCTATTTTCACATATTCTAAAAGTATCTCTTTGACTAATCTAACTCCACCGTGTCAAAAGTTTTATTTTTAGCATTGACAATTTCAAACTCAAATAAAGTAAGAGGATGGTGTCAGACTGCCCAAAACCAGTGTAAACACGTAGAATTATTCATAACCATCTGAGTAATGTCCTCGACTCTTTTTAAATAAATAATAATTGCACATTTTGTATTGCATATTTAGTGAACTCAAGCCCTGACATTAGCATTATCAATCATGCTTACAAAAGTGTGGAGAAAAAGAGAGAAAAATACTATGTTCGTAACTGATAAATAACCTAACTCTTACAATAATATGAGACCTACAGATATGAGCCTCACATCATTATGAGATCCAAACCATGTGCGGATCTTACATCGTTGTGAGAATCGAACCATCTATCATCATGATGGATAACCCGAAAAAGGGAAAAGGGGAGTTGGGTTGTGTGTTTGGATGCAGTTAGCCATAGCCAAGTAAGGCTACAGTGATACAATTGCCATTTAAGCTTAAACGACAAGACGTTATCTAATCATGATAAACCATCAAGATGGTATGTTACTATATTTGTACTTAGAGAGAGTACATCTTTCTAAATTCATAACATTCAACTACTGTGTCATTCCTCATCAACCAATTAGTAGAATCAAGTATTAATAACCATGTTGGTGAAACTATAGTTTCCAGAAACCAGTTCCTTTGCACTTAAAAAAACTAGTGAAAGAGACTTCAAGGGTCCCTTTTAACCCCCAAGGTTGATCAATGATAGAGATATCATTTCAAGAGAAACTATAATGACTGCATATGGCTTTGAAGAAAGCTGAAAAACAACAGTAGCAGAGATAACAAATCTCTCATCATCATGTCAAGCATAGCAATCATCATATTCATCCTGTTTCTCTACATATCTTTATTCCCTGTTATTTCTGCTTTGAACCAAGAAGGTCTCTCACTCCTTTCATGGCTTTCAACCTTCAATGCTTCCTCTTCTGCTTCATTCTTCTCTTCATGGAATCCTACCCATCAAAATCCGTGCAGCTGGGAGTATATCAAATGTGACAGCAATGAGATGGTTTCGGAAGTAATCATCAGCTCTATCAATCTTTCTACCACATTTCCTGCTCAGTTTCTTTCGTTGAGTTTTCTCACCACCCTTGTCATCTCAAACTGCAACCTCACTGGAGCCATACTTCCTTCAGTCGCGAATTTGTCGTCTCTGGTCTATCTGGACCTCAGTTTCAATGTTTTAACAGGAAGCATACCGCCTGAAATCGCGAGGTTATCAGAACTGCAGGTGTTGGCATTGAACTCGAATTCCATTCAAGGTGGAATTCCTAAAGAAATAGGAAACTGCTCTCAGTTGAGGCAGCTTGAGCTCTTCGATAATCAGCTTTCAGGCGAAATCCCTGCAGAAATTGGACGATTAGGGGGGCTTGAAATCTTTCGTGCCGGTGGAAATGTTGGAATTCATGGAGAAATTCCAATGCAGATATCAAACTGCAGAGAACTAGTTGTTTTGGGGCTTGCAGCTACTGGCATTTCAGGTCAGCTTCCGAAGAGTTTAGGGGAACTGAAGAACCTAAAGACACTGTCAATCTATACAGCAAATCTAACCGGTGAGATCCCACCAGAAATTGGAAATTGCTCGGCGTTAGAGAACTTGTTCATCTACGAAAATCAGATTTCAGGCGAAATTCCCAGACAGATAGGCTTGCTTAAGAATCTCAAACGGATATTGTTGTGGCAGAACAATCTAAGAGGCACAATTCCTGGAGATCTTGGAAACTGTTCTGCTTTGACAGTTATTGATTTCTCTTTGAATTTTCTGACAGGAGAAATTCCTTCATCTCTTGAATCTTTAGGTGCATTGGAGGAACTTCTTTTGTCTGATAACAGCATTCATGGCGAAATTCCAGAATACATCGGCAACTTTTCCAGATTGAAGCAACTTGAGCTGGACAACAACAACATTACTAGTGAGATTCCCCTCACCATTGGAAAACTCAAGGAGCTTTCTCTGTTCTTTGCCTGGCAGAATCAGCTTCATGGAAGCATACCGAATGAGATAGCCAATTGCGAGAATCTTTATGCTTTGGATCTCTCACACAATTCTCTCACTGGTTCAATTCCAAAGTCTCTATTTAATCTCAAAAACTTAACTAAGCTGTTGTTAATATCCAACAGACTTTCTGGTGGAATTCCTCCTGATATTGGCAACAGCACTAGTTTAACCCGTCTACGTTTAGGATCAAACATGTTAGATGGTGAAATTCCCCCAGAAGTAGGTTTCTTGCACAGTTTAAGCTTCCTCGAGTTATCAGAAAATCGATTTACTGGATCAATCCCTCCGGAAATTGGCAACTGCGAGCAGCTAGAAATGGTTGATCTACAAGGGAACAAGCTTGAAGGTGTTATTCCTCTCTCTTTCGTGTCACTTGTTCAACTTAATGTTTTAGATCTTTCAATGAACAGGATATCAGGCAACGTCCCAGAAGATTTGGGCAAACTCGCATCACTCAACAAACTTGTACTGAACGGGAACAACATCACAGGTGTGATTCCCAAATCTTTGGGACACTGCCAGGACTTGCAGTTGCTGGATATGAGTAGTAACAGACTAAGTGGTGTTATTCCAGATGAGATTGGCCACCTTCAAGGATTAGATATCCTATTGAATTTGAGTTGGAATCTTTTGTCAGGCCCCATCCCGGAAAGCTTTTCGAATTTTTCAAAGCTTGCAAACATGGACCTCTCTCATAATATGTTGTCAGGAGGCTTGACAGTACTAAGTAACCTGAACAATCTTGTTTCTTTAAATGTTTCCCATAACAATTTTTCGGGCATGCTTCCGGATACCAAATTCTTCCAGAATCTACCTGACGCTGCTTTTCTTGGTAATCAAGATCTCTGCATCAACCGAAAAGAATGCCATTTTACAGGGTACCACGACAGAGAGAAATCCATCAGAAATCTTACTATCCTAATTGTAGTAAGTATTGCTGTCTCCACAATGATCTTGACAGCCGTAATAGTCTTGTTTATTAGAGCTCGTGATAATGCACTTGGGAAGAATGATGAAGAAAATGGTTTGGAATGGGATTTCACCCCATTCCAAAAGTTGAATTTCTCTCTCCATGACATGGTAACAAAACTTACTGACTCTAACATTGTGGGAAAGGGTAGCTCGGGCATTGTTTATCGCGTTGAGACTCCAACACAACAGGTCATTGCAGTGAAGAAACTGTGGCCAAAGAAAAATGGAGAAATTCCACAGAGGGATTTGTTTTCTGCAGAAGTTTCTGCACTGGGAGCTATAAGGCATAAAAACATAGTGAGGCTGCTGGGATGCGGCAGCAATGGAAAAACTAGATTGCTGCTCTTCGATTACATCAGTAATGGCAGTTTGGCAGGACTACTACACGAGAAGAGGGTAATTTTGGATTGGGATGCGAGGTATAAGATTATATTGGGTTCAGCTCAAGGTTTAGCTTATCTCCACCATGACTGTATTCCTCCAATCCTCCATCGCGACATCAAAACCAACAACATTTTGGTCGGTCCTCAGTTTGAAGCCTTTTTAGCAGATTTTGGACTAGCAAAGATTGTAGATTCTACAGACTGCTCAAGAGTTTCCCATGTGGTAGCAGGTTCCTACGGCTACATTGCTCCAGGTAATTAATAACTAAGTCGGAATAAATTTCTCAAGAATTTCGTAATCTTTGAATAATTTCATATTTTTATATGATGCATATTCTTTAAACTCAGTCATTAACATCAGCTTCTGGACAATCTTTAGATCATTTGACTGTTATTACTCGTACTATGTAATGAATTGATATCCAACAAAAGAGAAGTTAGGTACTGCTATTAAATGTCAACAGAATCTAACAGCATTTCATTCCACATTGCAGAATATGGTTACAGTCTGAGAATTACTGAGAAGAGTGACGTCTACAGCTACGGCGTCATGCTGCTAGAGGTCCTAACAGGCATGGAGCCTACTGATCGCCAGATTCCAGATGGCGCCCACATTGTTACTTGGGTTAACCATGAAGTGAGAGTAAAACACAGAGATATTACATCTATCATTGATCAACAATTACTTCTGCACTCTGGTACACAAACTGAAGAGATGCTTCAAGTGCTTGGGGTAGCTCTACTCTGTGTGAATCCTTGCCCGGACGAAAGACCAGCAATGAAGGATGTTACAGCAATGCTCAAAGAGATCAGGCAAGAAAACGAAGATGTCGAAAAGCATAATTCGTTCAAGAAAGGAATTGTAGCTAACCCAAGAGCAGCAGTTCATTGTTCTAGTTTCTCCAGGTCATCTGAACCTTTAATCAGATCACCTCCTCATTCTCAGTAGTTGCTACATAATTTTTCTTCCTAGATTTTGAGTCTGTTGATTCTTTTTCTGAATAAAAATAAGCTGTATAGATCACTACTAATACACGACATGTTGATTAGATTTTTGAATCATTTTATGTGAATGTTTTACTTGGATGTGTTCCTAGTATGGACTCATAGCTCAGTTTGATAATCATTTAGCAATATAAACACAAAGCAATACAAGAAGCTTCATGTTGGAGTAAAATACCATCCTCACACATAGAAGATTATAAATTCCAAAACCAATATCATAATAGAATTTCATGTTTCTTAACATGATATCAAAGTTGGAGTTTGGTCTAGTCTTTCATCCACGCGTGACCATGCTTTCACAAGAAGTTGTCCTTCAATCTTGATGATACGCGCCTCACCATTTTAAAAAATTGCATCTTCAATCCTCGTCACATGCAGGGGCGGAGTCAATCACAGGCCAATGGAAGCTGCAACTCCCGCTGACCCTAAGATCAGAGTCATCAAAGAGTGAATTGAAACTATTTTTTTTTTTAAAATGTGTATATTTATAAGGTATTTTTAAATTAAAAAATCAATTTAGTCCCCACTAAAAAAAGCTATCTATATACGAGTATTAAATTGTATATTTTCAACCCTCATTAAACAATAATCCTAAATTTACCTCCCATTAAATAACAATCCTAAATTTGCCCGTGATCACAGGTATGATTTTAGACATATAATAGACTAGACCTAACATCTTTTGTAGACAGTACAATTTACATTCATGATCTTTAAAATGTGGCAACCATTTCTCACTAAACAACCAGAAACTCATCTTAATAGTACAAAAAAACTTCCATTGGGTTCGGTTGGACGCAAACGGCTCACACATAATATATGACCTACCTATTAGTACAAGAGTTGTACATCCGATTCACCGGACGCAAGTGCTTCCCCTTAGTAGTTAGCTGCACAAGTTGAAACATGGCAGTAGCAAATATACTACTAAAAGAATCCAACAAGATGGACAAACTAGCAACTGCTTTGGGACCCAGAAACAGAAGTATATATATATCTCTCAGCCCCGCGTGTTGCTTTATGAGGACCCAGACTGATAAAAAGTAATGGTGGTGACAAAATCTTAATTGGAAGGAACAACACATAAACCAATGGGGAAAGCAAATGGACCATCATTCCCCATCCCACATCTCTTTCCTACAGATAAATTGGACATTAGCTCCATGTTCTTGTAAGATACATTGCTTTCTTTCCATGTGATGGCAATTCTTTCTTTGGACCCGCCGGGCAGGTTATAGCACCCCATCAAACTCGAATGGCCAAGGATGGTCATCATTTTTTTTTTTTGTTAAGGTGGGTACTAAGTTGGCAATGGGTTTGATAGAATCTGATTATTAACTGATAAATTCAGAAGTATAACGGTGCATCCTAATACGCATGTTCCAAGTTAGTCAAGAGCATAAATCTCATAAATGATCAAAGAGTTTCGAACTCAAATTTATCAAATATTACTTCTCTTTATTTATCACTACGCTACCTTTTGGGTTAAGGATGGTCACCATACAGAGTAACTTTAGACAAGCATTTCTATGCATTAGTACGTACTGAATGCAAGCTACAAGATTATCATTTCGTGATGGCAGTGAATATGGATTAAATTTAAAATCGATATTTATTTTTGATCACTAACAAACTCGATAGCTAAAGTGATGGTGTCACATTAATAATTGCAATTATTACGTAATTTAATTTAAATTTTATCATCTTATTGTGAGTGAATTTTGATTCATTTTACTTTTGGACTTTTTAACATTTGAATTAAATTTTATATATTTTTTAAATGTTGATTTTCTACTTAAATTAATTTTTTTAAAGAAAACCATTAAGGTACGGGTACGTGTGAATTTTTAGATATTTAACGGTTACGATTATGATTAATAATTTTCAAATTTGTCACTTAAAGCATTTTTTATAGATTATAATAAACGGTTATAGTTATGATTACGATTTTTTTTTTTTTTAAGATAACCAACCCGGTTTCATTCCTAATAATAATATTTATAGTAGAGACGAATTTAAATTTTTTTAGTGTAAACTATGAAATCATACAAATAATATTTTTTTTCTAATAAGAATTTTTCAGCCAAAAATACTCATACATTTAAAATACTTGCGAGCTTGGGGCTCTAAATCTGCCAATGATTACTAGCTAAAAAGAATTTGGGACATGGGGAATGAAGTTTTAACCTAGCTTAAGACATATTGAGGTCTCCTATATATAAAGAGTAGTCTGCGTGCTTATTAACCATGCATCATAAAATAAGCAACTGACTACACGAAATTTTTGCTATACATGGAATACAAGAGAAGAATATTAGAGCTACTTCTGAGGTTTATTGTTCATCAATCTTACTTTATATTTTGTGAAATACTATTTTTATGACGCAAATTCATGACATTTAAGCCACACAACGACAATATTACAATTACGCCAAAGCTCCCCTCAATTAACCTTGCATCATATACTAGAAAATTTCTAAAAGAGTTAAAAAGTGAGACATTAATTTGCATCTATCAAACTTCAGTTAATCTCTTTGAAGAAAATTATGGACTTGTGATTTGCGAGAAGTGTTTCTATCTAACCTTCACCATTCAACACGTCTTACAAACATGTGAGCTCCACATTTTTTATTTCATGGGAGCGAATGGCCGTTGCCTGATAAAAAGCATTATTCGTGATTCGGAAGACGATCACTTCATCCCAATAGTTATTCTATTCATAGGATGACTCCAACTGTATACGCCAATATAGGCTATCTAGCAATATTAACTTTGCATGCTTACATTAGTTGGCATTGGTAAGGCAAGACTATGACAGATAACGAGTATACCACATGGCCAGACAATGAATATGAAGATAAAAAAAAAACATGTTAAACTAAAAGTTTCAGATTATCAATAACTCCAACAACTAAAAGCAAGGGGCGGCTTTGATGTAACACTTTCTTACTGGTATATCTAGTGGTATGGAACTTCTAGGGTGTGTGTGTTCACTAGATAACGTTTTTTCTGGTCATGTCGATACTGGAGCCCCTAGGGTTTAGGTGGAGCGATTATCTAGGGTATCTGATATGTCGGTATGAAAATTATTCTTTAATCTCACAAGAAAATAGTCTTTAGAGTGGAAAAGATAGTAAAGCAAGGACTAATCCACCTCTTAGATATCCTGCATCTAGAAAGGTTATCATTTGATATAAAAAGGCTTGTAAGCAGAACTTGGATAATGGTAATAAGTTGATTTGCTTTTAGGATGATGTTTGCCCGTGCCACTCGACTAATGGTGACCAAACGTCTCTCGAATTCAAAATTGTGTCTTCTTTTCACAAATATTATCTGGTCCTCGACTAATTTGAAGCATGCGTTAATTGCATCACTGGTTTGTAACCCTAAGGTAGATTTCTCTTCGGTGAAAAAAAAAAAGTTAGACGCTGGAAACACGAAATCTGTGAACTAGCAATTGCCCACCAAATATGTTGTGCACAGGCATGCAACCGTGTCAAATACAACACAGTTCAGAAGGGAAAAGGACTAATTAAAACTTCAGAAACATGGTGATAAAACCAAGCTATAATTGCCTGCAAGATGAATTTCTATTGATATATACATAAGGATCTTTGAAGTTCTCTAATATATGACCAAGTATTAATACATTACATATTCTTTACCATAATCTCGTCATTTACAAGTACGCAAGTGAACTTAATAGAAACATACAAAGGACGATTTACATATGACAGCATGAATGCATTTCGGCGCTCAACAGTCGTTAGCCACTGCAGCAAGTAATCTGAGGGGACGCGCCTGAAGGCAATGCTGATAACAACCACCTTGAAAGGACACGCCAGCTTACATGTTCGATTATGGATGCCACTTGATACTGCACCCAACACTTTGGCGACATTGCAAAAACAATTTCAGAAACTTATCTCGAAACCAACTAGTACACACTCCATTTTTAGCATTTATCATAAAAAGATCGCCAATTATGTCTTCAGAAAAAGAGGCGATGAAGAAGAAAAAGTAAATATCAAATTGTTACCTTGGTTTCTGAACTGATGGTACCGGTTGCCCACTGAGTACACAATCTATTGCTAAGCTTAAGTCCCTGGATAAAGTAATGTAAAAGATGATGGATATTCTCATCAGAAAGTAATTAGCAAATATGACTAAAGCCTCTATTTGAATAAAGATGGAAATGTAGAACAACCTTCCTGTCACAGGCACAATATTACTCGGTCGTGAATCATCAAACTGACCGTGATACACTAGCTCAAAGGGCCTGCGGCCATCCTGTGACAATAAATAATTTTGATCAAGTCTCGAATATAAATCAAATAATTAAGTGTGCTTCATAAAAGAAGCATGTGTGTTATGACATCACACTGCAATGATGGAGCAATGACGTTCAATGGAGCACCTCCAGGCAGGTACTATTGGAGGACATGCTTGCAAGTTGCAACCGTAAATAATTAGTTCAGGTCATAGCTTACCTTTTTGAACAGGAAAAACTCTGGCGTGCAAACAGCTCCGAACTCTTTAGCAACATCTTGTGACTACAAAAAAAAAAAATGTTACAAAGCTGTGTGAGATCTATATACTTCTGAAGCAAATAGACCCATAAATTTGCAACGTTTCAGCAAAGATCATTACAGCTGATTAGAGTATAAAATGTGGCTTATAGACCTTTACCCTTGTGGAGCAATGTCGGGTTATTCAAGCTAACATGTCAATTATTATTGGATATCTACACGACAATGCATATAAATGATCATTGCAATACAAGGACAATGGAACATTCATGTCTAGGAATATGTGATTTTCCCTTCTATCAAATATTGTGCAAAAAAATAAATCTCTACTTGCCAAGCAGAAATTTTTTTAAGGCTAAGCATCTTTTTCTTCTAGCATGGCATATAAGTGAGAAATCGATTTCGCAAGCTAGAAAGTAATTTATGTTGCAAAAGACCAAGATTTGAACATTTAGTGGCTAAATAGAATTCAACGACTGAGCCATCATATGGTAAATCACTTCCATTCGTCTTTATAAAAAACTTGGACACACATTTATTTCATGAAAGAAGACTATGTTCTAAGATTTAGATATGTTTCCAGAAGATTTTACTAGCCCGATGGAGCTAAAGTTTTATAGTTGGTTTTGGATTAGAGGTAGCTACCAATATTCTTCTCCCATACAATTTCTGGTGCAAATTAAAATGATTTTCCGTTAATTAGGAAAAAAAGGATATGCAATCATGAACCCAATAGTCCAAAAAAAGGATATGCAATCATGAACTCAGTAGTCCAAAAAAGGATATGCAATAATGAATCCAATAATCCAAACAACAATTAGAAACTAATCCCTCTGTGACAGAAAGAAGCAGGAGACATGTTGACATACAACTGAGGCATGTTGATGATCAAGACAAAATGAATTATTCCATCGCAAAATTAAATTCATATGAAAATACATGAGTAATTACAAGACCAGAAATTCTTCTTCTATATCTTGACCACCTTTTTATCATAGTCAACAACCAAATTACGTTATAGCTTGTCATCCATTCCTCACCAACTGGACATTACTAATATTCCTATCTCACCAGTATCCCTTCGATAGTCATCCCAATAAAACCCCGCCCTCTCCCCACAAAATGAGTGAAGAAGGCAAGCACAAGCTTTTGACTGTCAGCTTTCGGAGGATAAAAAACATTTTACAGCAGAGTAGAATCACAGTATGTGGTGTGATAACACTGAAAGCTTCTTTAGAGGACAATAATTGAAGTATTATTTAGTGGATAGAACTTTGAACAACTTTTAATTAATAGTAAAAGATCAGTTTAGAGCTCATGTACTGCTTTTGACTACAGTTCCTACATCAGTGACCAAGAAAGAGTTAAGGATACTCCATTATTAATTTTTAGAAGCAGAAGTAGCCACCTCCTCAAGCAAAAGGAACAAGACTAATCATGCTAAGATCACTGGAAATTAGGTATATAATCCTTTCTGGATAAACCATTTAGTAACACTCTCTGTTGGGAAAGGTACTAACTCTGCTCCAAGGAGAACCATCCTCCTGCTCCCCATGCCCTGCACCACACCACCCCCCCAACCCCAACCAAAAAAAAAAGAAGAGGAAAATTGAAGAAACTATAAAAGCGAAAAAGATACCAGCATTTTAAGAATTGGTAAGTTGACTGTTTCAAATGAGGTGTTTTGCCAAGTTTATAATAGTGCAATCCGATCCAAAAAGAAAATGTAAAACTTGGCACAAGTTGGCTTGAAGTTCCTTGTTATTACTACCTAATTAATGATAATAAATAATAATAATAATGATCGTGTTTGGCCCTAGTCAATCGAATCTTTTTATCAGAGAATAAAAGTGATATGGCAATCAAACTCTTTTGGCCCGCACTCCACCAAGAAAATACATCAGTTTATAACTTATGTGGTAGTACAAGAATTTCAAATATGACAAAGATTTTGAACAACATTACAAGGATTTATGAGCTAATCACAGCAGATTCAATTACAAGACATCAAGGTTCGTACGAGCATACCTCATCATACAAGTATGGAAAAGGATAGTTAAATAGCTTTGCCTCCTCTGCCATAAAGTTAGGTCCATCCTGTGAAGAACATTTAGATTTGTAACAAATCATACAGCCACTTCAACACTGATCAAATCTGAAGCATGAGATCATCTGAACCTGTGGGTGAGTGGAAATAGAGTTTGAAGATATTGCTACCACTGCAAGCCCTTTCTGCAGCACATACAAAGCACCTTGATTCTATAGTTTTCAACAGGACTAACTAGTTGAACAAAATTCACAATGGAAGTGACATGAGAAGAAAGTAATCGGGAGGAACGGGGGCAGTTACCTGCCTACCTTCATGTAGAAATTTGAAAGCTTTACGATATCTTTTTTCAAGTGTTTAACAAAGGGACAGTGGTTGCATATGAACATAACCTATAGCACCATGTCAGCAGAACATTATTTACTGTCTTGTAATATATCAAAGAAGTAAAACTACATAAAGATGACAAATAAACTGTGAATCAGAGTAATCAGACCTTAACCTGTTGATTGATTGCAATAGCATTTCTTTACAACAAGTCTAGCAGTTAGAGGTTGAGAAATAAAACACACTATAAGGATGGAGAATTTTGTAAATTAGTTACTGGAAAAGCACAATGGAGAAATAAGTGATTGAGGCTCTCTCTCGCATCCAAAACATGAGTACCAATTTAAGCAATTTTGTTTCCTTTTTCTCAAAGTTATCAGCTCTTATGAAAGGCTTCCCTCCACACCAACCCTTGCCCCTCCCCTCCACCCTAGAAAATAAAGAAAAGACAAATGAAACCTAGTGATCACAAGCAGGTTAAGTTGAAGTGAAAAAAGTAACCTTCCAAATTTTGTTATGGAAATTCCAAATTTGGTGCTAAAGTACTCCATCACTGTAGTTTTCTCCGAAGCAACTCACAAAAGCTATTTTTCCACAAAAATGTCAGCTGAAAGCACCTATGACCTAACTTTCTCAAGATCTTTTCTGCTCTATCCTCACTCTATAAAGATATATTATCTCTACGTTGTGAACAAGGTAATGAATAGCTGGATAGGATCAATATAAAGCATCTAGTAACTGTAGGCAACACACAGATTGCTTAGATAAAGGGATAAGAGAAAAGCTTTTTCCCAAATCTGAAAAGCCTCGCATATCATCGTGAAGCCAATCTGACGAAAACATGAAACTTCACCAATCAGAAAGGTGAAAACTCCAGCAAAATAATCTGTTACCTAGCTTTGAGGCTGAAGATTTTCTTATTGTTGATGCACTTTCTCTGTTGCATCACTCCTCATACATAATTTTAAGAGAATCATGCCTTTATCTAACATAAATCACGTCAATCCTCGATTTTCTAGACATATGAGTTTCAATTAAATGCCATAGTAGTAACCAAATTACCACAAGAAGCACTATGGTATATATTCAATTCAACCTAAAATGCCACGTCACTTGATGTTAATGGAAGAAACCTTTGAGTTTAAGAGACTTGCATATGATTACAGAACTTGACCATGGACATCAGATATGTTTCAAACACTAAATCAAATTTGATCCTGTTGGTGTTCAAACAAAATCTTCTCTTACAATCTGAATCTATCAAGTTTAATGACTATCCATTTACATGATAGATAAACTACATCCCTTCATCATCTTGCTTCATGCACGTTTCACAAAGAACTGTTATCATCACCTACAAGGACTCGCTAGCACAGGACAATAATTAAACTCATAAACAATGACATTGTGTCTGCGACCAATGGAACCTCATGGCTTCATTATCAAAGATAGGTTCCCTCATCACTAGTGGCTCAAATAAAAAATAAAATGGTTTCTTACTAAAGGAAGTCTTACTAGATTCTGGATGGACACTTGTTACATATGAGCTAAATAAATTCCTAGCTTAATCATCTATCCTGCCACAATTCTCATTGGTGCGGTATTTATAGCTAGTTTATAGGATCACTTTCAACATCAGATGTATATGCACATTTCTTTTCACGTATCCATAGCCCATAGGGCATCACCTAGTCTGCTCTTTGGGGTGGTTATTAGGAGTTATGTTAACCACACCAATTGGCAAACAGAATTTGGACCGCTGAACCAAAATTCGTAAATCCATGTCGAATCCTTCCGCTAATTTCATTTCCAAGGCCAATTCAATATCCCCAAACATAAAACAACTACGCAACTTCTTCATTCTGCATGTTTATCGACATTCTGACCAAACAATTCTAATTCTTTTTCCTTATCACATCGTTGGTCAAATTGCTCGAAGATTTAACACATTTTACTCTAAATGTTAGAACATTACCAGATAGTCATGTCAATACATTAGTAACACCCGTATACTCAGACCATAATAATTCATAAAACATTAAATCATAGCATAAAAACAAGTATTAAGAATAAGACATAAAAATTTGAGAACCCATTTATACAAGAGATCAAGAAGACTTACCAGCAATGCAGGATATGACTCAAAATCATCGAGCTTCCATGTCTTCCCAGTAAGCGGCTCTGGCAACTAAAACAACCATAAATTCAATTATTAAATTTGGTCATTTACAAACAAATGCACATAGGACTCAATACTCTCAGCATTTGACATTCGCACGTTTTGATTATCACGTTAGAAAAATCTACCTAGCAAAAACTAGGTGTACCCGGCAGACCCAAATGCAAACTTAAATTTAACATGTCAACCACTAATTGAAATCGCGACTAGAGTCTAAACGTGCTCAAATTTCCCAAATGCTGAGCCAAATGTATCATATACTCATACACGTGAAGTATATAACATAATTTAATTTGTGTCTGTAATTGTGTACAATGATGTCACACATTGGCAAAAGACATGATATGAACATGGTGCATAAGTTAATGCCGTGTTTTAATGAATAATTCGAATTTAACATTTTGGGTCAATATATTTGTGACACGAGATAGTTATTTATAAATTTATAATCTAAAATTTAAGTTTTGAGTATGGTACGTAACAATACAGCTATATATAAAAAATTAAGCAGGGTAATTACCTCAAAATGGGGTGCTCTAGAACCAAGGATGACTTCCTTGGACCCAATTCTCGCGGCTCGAATTGCAAACTTTTTTGAGGGTACAGTGCTCCTGTGATGCAGGGAATAATAACCCAGTTTTGAGGTGCATTTTGATGACAAAAATGAGCACGCACTGGTCGAGGCTAACGCGCGCCGTGATGCGAGTAAACGTGCGCCTGCAGGTGATGTGATGGTGCTGACAGTTGCAACAACCGCCATTGCCTCGAAATGAAGCTGTTTGGTGCTGGTGCACCCTTTGGGCTTTTACGCTATCTAACATCAAAGGGTAATTTCGTCATTTTGAAGCCACACCGAATGTTATACGATTTTTTTAAAAAATAATTGTTATATATCACTCTTTTATCTTTTTATATAAAATAAAAAATTTATTATGTGTAAAGCATTATTTAGTGAAAAAATTAAATAAAATTTTCTTTCTAAATAAAGATGGTCCTGTGTATGAAAAACATAAATAAAATAAAATTTTCTTTCTAAATAAAGATGGTCCTGTGTATGAAAAACATATGTTTTTAATTGAGAAAAATCATGTTTTCCATCGAAATTTATAGAATCATGACATTTAGTTTATTGATATGATTCTCGTTTTAAATATAAAAGATCTCAAAATTAAATTTCGTGTATAACATTTTAAATGATAATATAACCACGAGTTTGATGGACAAATGTTAATTGAAATCGGGATTAGGAATACTCGAAACGATTAGGTCAAATATACCTTGATTGTAAGGGGGTAGATTGTCCCCCTAACCTTAAATTTTAGACACTTTTAATACACTTAACTAGGGTTTGACCAAACAGTGTTAGACTTTTGTTAGATGACAAACAAAAGAAATTCACAAAAAAAATCGATTTACCTAGGAAAAGTTACATGCTTTTCAACAAAATTTAATTCAAGGGCACAATATTTTTGTTTTTATTTTTTACAATCCCCTATATGTTTTCAAGGAGTTATATTTTTTTTTTTTACTAATTAAGTAAGTGAATCCATTAAACTCAACAAAATTCTTTACATCAAGAACAAAACCAGTGATGGCAGCATCTAATCACAATTAATTACAAAGCTCGTTGCCATCAAAGTTCCAAAAATTTCAAATGTCAATATTAAGGTTAGTTCTATTATCATTACCCTCAATTCTAATTTTGTTTCCCGGGATAAGTATATATATTGATCTATTCTATTCCAAAAAAAATAACTTTTATTTCATTCACTCGCTTTAAATTAACTTATTAAGTATTTTAAGTCTGACCTTTAATCTCAGTATTGACTTGAGCGTAGAGTCATCTTTCAGGATAAATCATACGTCTCACATTCTTTTTATCTTACGTGTTCTATTATCAAAGAGACCGGCCGAGCGTTTTATACCTTAACAGAATTAAAGGGAGTATTAGAACCAAAAAATAATCTAAAATTTGAATTGTTCTTCACAAACTTCTTTTTTTTCCATAATAAAGAGAAACGATTTTTGGATTAGGAGAAAGCAGCCCTAAGTTTTTCAACTTTTTTCCCTTATTTCATAAAACATGATGAAGAATAAACGGAACCTTAATAGTTAAAGTTTGTCTTTCACTTTTTCAAAATTTGAGGTTTGGCTCACTTTCTACAATAGTTTATGGGGTCTTTACAAAATTACCCATTGGTTAATACATCTAGCATTTGCCTAAACCAATTACTCCTGATTTTTATTCATACCAGCATGAGCGACCGTGCAAGCAATTACACCGTTAAAATATATACTTATCACACATTAAAAAATTATAAATTTTTAGATTAACTTATAAGATCTTAGGTTGCTACTCTTGAAATTAATTAATTTTAAGATGAAACCCTATAATTCTTAACATGTGAGTTAGACCTTTGGTTCAGTCTTATTTATATTTCAAATGTGTCCCACGTGCACTCAATCTTCTAAGTGTATTTGTGTGTTCATCCACCACATGTGTTCAATCTTCCCTACATAACCTATGTACGTTCGATCTTCCATATGTTTTTGTGTGTTCATCCACCTCGGAAAGCTATATTTGTGTTCATCCACAACGTGTGTTCAATCTTTCATGTGTGACCTATGTGCGTTTAATCTTTCACATGTGTTCGTATGTTCATCCACCATGTGTGTTCTATCTTCCCAGGGATGAAGTCAGAAATCTAACATTGGGAGGCCAAAATTTATTTTTTGTATAATAGTTTTTGCACTGTATATTTTGCGTTAGTAGAAAAAAAACCCAATTTTTATAGTTATAAAAAAAAAAAATCAAAACAAACATAACACTAAGTACCTCAAAGTTATATCTATCTATCTATCTAATAGAAAAATAAAATCAAAACAAACAGTAATAGACACACATATACTGGCAAAAAAGCAATAATATACACACATATGAGCAAAAAAGCAATAATAGACACACATACTAACAAAAAATTAACAAAAAAAATATAATTGTGGTAACTTGAACCTACATCCTCAATATATTGGTAATTGTGACTAATCACTAAATTAACTCCATATTTTCAAAAAAAATTATACTTTTTTAACATTTTACTTTGGGGGCCAAATCTGTTTTTTCAAAAAAAAATTCCATTAAATATTTTTTTCTTAGGTCACCGGTCCCTTCCTCTCTTGTATCTTTTATGTGTGATACATCTCAAATCAGGTCACATGCGAGTTCTAGTAGCCTTTTGCTGGGATACTCTAGTACCTTCTCTTCCGCCTAATGATACAAAGGAAAATAAGAGAGAACCGTGCTCTTTCATAAACGTTCATTGCTTGGAATAATAGCCTTTTGCTAGCCGCACTTGAAGATGTAGAAGAGGAAATGAATAGCCTTTTCCTTCAAGTATTTGTGATATTCCTTCTCATTTGAACCCTTCATGATGTTACCAAAAAAAAAGAAAAGAAAAAAACCCTTCATGATTATCAGTTGCTTTAATATCTATTCAAGATTGACTAAAGCTACTTTATTGCGGATTCTTATCGTTATTAAAGCTGTACACGTAAAAGTGAATTCAAGTTTCGTGAGTGTCTTTGGGGCTTTATACTCATATCATGTTATTGATTGTGAATTTGTAATTACTTGATAGGTACAATTTTAATAATATTATAACCTATTTATATTGTATAACTACTGTTCAGTAACTCTCGTACCAGTTAAATTAATGAGTGTCAATGTTTCCTAAGTGAATTCCTAATTGTATCTTGTCGTATCTGCTGCGCCAATCACGCTTAATTGCTGTTTTCTTTAATCATTGGTAATTATCGAATGTCAGAGAATGTCCGTCATTTTTAACAATATAGCATGTCCCTCTATTCAAGTCATATTTTAATTGTCTCTGACACTTTAATGTTATTTTTTTTGGAAAATTTTTTTTTATTAAGTTTTATTTCACTTACTCTTTTTGCTTTTTTACTGTTTCCTTTACAGATTATAGTGTTCTAATGGATTCTAAGCAAGAGAACTAGCATGGTGTTCGATTGAAGGAAGAGGACCAAGTGGCAGTTACTCTTAGTGAGAATTTATTTTATGAGCACTTGGTGCGACCTAGTCAAGTGACGGTTGTATGATTTATTTATTGAGATTTATTTTGCGAGTTTAGTATATTATATATTTAATGATTGAGTCTAGTGCTCTAGTTATTAGTTTGTGGAGTGAGTGAGCTTTGCGTGTTTGAGGAGTTTATGTCTCTTAGGCACGCAGCAATTGCATTTTCGAATTTTGCTATGGCAAATTTCGGGGCATTACATGGGGAGTCATATAGATGTTTATTGAGGTGGTCGAAATAGGTGTTTAACAAAGTTGTTAGAGTTAGCTTTAATGACTCTTTTTAATTTGATGTCAGGAGATTCTCCTTAAAAGCTTTTCGGATTTAAACTAGATATGCTAAATTCAAGAAAACATAATCTTTGTCTAAAAAGAAATTATTCAAGTTAATCAAACATAAGGAAATCAAAATTAATCCAAAAAATTAATTTTATGACGAATTTAAATTCAAAATTTAAATAAATATCTCTCACAAGTCTCAAATGCTCCACCATTATAGTAAATCTTTGTTGATTGTTTATAACTTGACCTACAAAATGATGCTATTTAGACAATTGAGACACTCCAAATCAGCATATGTCATCTTGATCTCACCCCCAATTATTGGTTTTAGGACATTTGATAACTTCAAGGTTAATACAAGGTGGTCACATCATACGTCTACTAGAAGAAAAAAACTAAAAATATTAAAAAGCACACAAAATGGAGTAGCTGAGATTCCAAACTCGAGAAAATTTTCATGGAACAAAATTTATATGTTGCAAGACAACCGATGTGGCAAATTCTATAAGCCTCTAAGAAGTCAACATTGTGACATGTTAAAAATTTATTATATACTCAGTGAAGAGTAATATAATTCCAAGTTAACAAGAATCAAGAAGAAGATAAAAAGTGTTGGAAATGAAAAGGAAGAGAGAGATGGAGATGGGGTCAGAGATAAAGTCTGCCATTGAAGAGCTATCCATGATAGTGGTCAAAGTTAAATCTGATCATGGTGATGATGATGATGATGATGGGAACAGTAGTGCACATATTCCCCTCAAGCCTTTTCTCTCTATTTGCAACTTGGTTGTTGAAGTTCTTGGTTGCTTCTCACTCTCTTTTGCTATCTCCCTTACACATTCACACACACAGAGAGTTGGTTTGTTTTCGGTACAATGGCCGGTAAAGCCGTGGCTCGAACGTAGAACGCTTTGTGTGATATCTCACGACAGTGAGTGTTAGTGTTTGTGGGTGATTTATAAGTGAGTGTTGTGGATATAAGAGATAGTGTTGGGTTAATCATTTTGGCCCAATAAAAAAAAGACGCTCAAGTAGTTGTTTCTTATACTTACAACACTAGTCTCGCTCGCGGGCTTTGGGTCGTGACAGTTTGATTACAATAGTTAGCTACACCATTTCACCTTACTTTTGGGTAGAGTTGATATTTCTTAAATCTTAAGTAAAGGAAAAGCTAATGATTTATTTCTACATAGGTAATTAAGGAGCATTTTCATCAGAATTATTATTGATCCTGTGGTTGTGTTGGCATTTGTTTGCAGATAAGATAGGGCCAACAATGGCTGTGCTGAGACATGACATGCATCAGAATATTCAGGTGAGTAAACCAGAAAGGCCCAAAAGGAAAATACTTCAATTTGCTATGTATTTTGCATCCTTCAGTTGGTATGGGAAATGTTTAGCCACTCAGTCTCCTAGTCTGAGCTAAGTTGTTGTACCAAAGTTCAAAAAAAGAAAAAAGAAAAGGATTTGAGAAAAGTGTTGGGCCAAAATGTTAAACGAATTTTGCCTACATAGTATGGACAGGTTAGGAAGCGACCCGCAGAGACAGCTGTTAAAGGGTGCAAAAGTATAGAGATAGTATCCCGTAGGAGGGGTATAGGAAAACCTAAGATAAATTGGATGAAGATATTTAGGCTGAGATCTCACTTGTATGGAGCTAATGGAGGAGACGACTCTCAACGGAAATGAGTGGAGTCGATAAATTTATATAGCCAACCTCACCAAGTGGGAAAAATCTTAGCTTGGTTTGATTTGGTTTGGTTTATGTCATTATCGTGCTACGTGCATAACACACGCCTTAACCTCTCCGAGGTCTTGAGTTTGCATTAATTCTAGTTTGATGCATGATTATGATTTTCCTACAAATTTTGGACTATTTCTACATTTTATTTTTATTTTTTGACTATTGCACTCATCTTCTTTTGCGCTTCGCTAGTTAGACATGGTTGTTTTTTACTTTTCATGCTCTTCATCAAATCAAGTGAAAAGAGCAGCTCAAGAAATGAACATTTGTTTTAACTTCATGCTCTTCATCAAAACGTTTTAGCACATTCCATATATGTTTCTGATCTCTCTGATATATATCATTTCATCTCTAGAGATTGGAGAAGTTCCAAGGATCAAATCCTTCAGTCTATTCAGACGTGGTTGAGATATTGAAGAAGGAGACAGGGGAAGGCAAAGCAAAGAAGGGTGCAAGCTGCAGTAAAGCCTTTGTTTGGCTCACTAGGTACGGAATTGTATACAATATGCTTAATGTACTTCTGTCTACCCCGAGAGGGACGAATATAAATGAACATATAGGTAGTTTCAGCTAATGTAGAAACACTTGGCAGAAAGGATAACAACTAATGAAGAGAAAACGGCAATTCATGATTCCGTATTTCTATTTTTTGCCATCACCTCAACAAGAAAGAAAATATTATGTAAATATAGTTTTCTTCATACTATATGTGTCACTGATACTTCAATCTTTAATTGAATGTGCCCACAGTAACAATGGCATGATGAATCTCTTTATGCCAGTAGAATTTTATGTCTTTTTCATAATCTATATCGGCTCCATATGTTATTATCTTATTCTTGTACGTCCTCCATGGATACTTATATATGGCAAAGAATCTGTCAAATATGGCTGTTACTGAACCAGATCGAATAGTTAATATGGCCAAGTTAGTGAAAATGCCTGGACGAAGTCACTTTATAAGCAAAGGATAAAGCTGCACGCGTAGAGCCATGGAGTGGTCCTATGCAATGGTAAAAAGAAAAAAAGGAGGAGAAAAAAGTTTGACGCGGTAAAGATCATTGACACTGTCAAGGCACCCATGCCAATTTCATAAATCTAGTCTACCATTTCTAGTTATGTACTGTAATTTATACTTGTATACAATTTACACTTGGCAGATCGCTTGATTTCACCGTAGTATTATTGCAACTATTAGTGGAGGATTTTGGGAGGAACATGGAGCAAGCGGTCAAGGAGTCCTACAACACCACTCTAAAGCCATGGCATGGATGGATTTCTACAGCTGCCTATCGAGTAATATAGTTTTAAAACTTAAATGTTTTCTTCTTTTGCAATCAATTTCAAATATGTATCACTCTGTAACTTTTGCTTGCTTGGCTTCAGATCATCGCACATTCTATTAAGTTCCAATCGCTTAATTGCATGCTTTCCATTTTGTTCTCATGGCAATGTAGAACAATTTAGGTATTTCATACTATACTTCTATCATCCAAGCTTAACTTAATGGACCAACTATATCATTCGAGTTTATTTACATTGTGGCCTAGCTTTTCCTGAACCCTGTCCTGTTTATGAAAGAACTTGTGTATGCATTCACACTAAAGAACATTGCAGTAATCATCAGTATTTCTACGACCAAAAAAAAAAAAAAAAAACTATCTGTATTTCTTTGTTAGAGAAAGTGTTTTGTTAAGATAGCGGATGTATTTATTATAGTTCAGCAGTGGTTACATGTAGCATTCATTCGCATGGAATTGCAGGAAAACCAAATAGGGACTGCTATTATGAACTCTTTACATTTCCCTGTTTCTCGATTGCTCCATACATCGAGAAGTGTTCTATTGCGTGTGGTGGTTAATCTTCCTTCCCATTTATCTTTGACTATATTTTATCCAGGTAGCACTTGAACTAGTGCCTGACAGCAAAAGTTTAATAACTCTTCTTATGGCCAAAGATGAAAATGATGATGTGCTTAAGGAAGAATTGCAGACATTAATTTCATTACTTGTACCTGTATTAGAAGAGATTCACATCATCTTGGTAAGCCATTACAATTGTTTTTACTGTTATTGAATTTTGACCAGCTTTGTTCGGTGAAAGTATGGGAGAAGGCCACATTCTCGACCTCTGAGTTTCTTGTATTGCCCTTATTTTGCAGGGAACATATGGATTGAACAGGTTAAAATCGACATGAAGGAAACATAGCAAAGAAATAACTTTTTGCTTGTGCGTCATATTTTCTTCAATGTAAATAAAATCACCCGTATTTCCACCATTTAACTTACTGTTAGAGCTGTGATTGTAGAGTAGAAATCAATCAGACTTGCTAGTTTTCCAAGAACACATTGTAAATATTGCTCCCTAATCAAAGCCTATTGTGTTTTTATCATGTTATCCTTCATGACTCTTTTTGGCACAGCCTTCAAAAGACTATATATACAGACTTCCTTAGTCTAATTATTCGTAGGATATGCGGATGAACTTCCATGCACTGGCGGAGGCACGGCCCATAAAAATCGTTAAAATTTTTATGTATTTTTTTTAAAAAAATTAGATATCTATGCATTTTTAATTAAAAAAAATTAATTAGCCCCCACTGAAAAATAAAAATATTCGTATAGTTCAAAAATTATGGATTTTAACCCCTACTGGCCCATAAAAACGTTAAAATTTTATGTATTTTTTGAAAAAAAATACTCGTATAGTTCAAAAATTATAAATTTTAGCCCCCACTGACAAAAATTTCTGGCTCCACCCCTGCTTCCATGGATTCCAATATGTAATGTCTGAAACAAGTTTACAAATGCCTCTCTTTTATCTTTTCCCTTCCTCTTATGTATCAAGGTTCTATTAGTTTTATACTTGTCAAAAAGGTGAGGGAACTAAATGGATGTTTCTGAGCATCCCCATCTTGTCTACTCCTACATTACGACCACTTGAATCAGAAGAATGACTAGGAGGATCATGAAGTGCAATGAGAGCTGCAACTAAACCGGCATTGGCTGATATGCTTGGCTCCGTGAACCATGCTTTGCCTCGTTCATCCAAAAAATTGTCATTCTTGTCAGGTCCCGCTACCATTGCTCCTGAAAGATCGTGCAGGTTTGGTTCTTTCGATTTCAGCCATCTTTCTCCTTCTGCACATGAACGCCATTGCCCATCTGAAGGGATTGATGCACCTCTGTGGTGAACATGGACTGGATAATGTTTCCCAAATCCCACAATGTAGCTCATCTTCATAGGATTATCCCCTAGTATGTATTTAACCTGGTAAAGAGAAAAGCAGAAATGTGGATGAAATGAGATTACTTCAGGCATATTCGTTTTACCAAAATGAACAATTACAACATCTTGGAAATAATATGCAAATTAGACTTGATATGGATGAAGGTTTTCGTGCAAAGAGCTCCATATCTGTATCCTCTATCTGAAAGAATGAATTTTTTTTCATTACCAAGTTATATATATGCTTTTATTCAGTTTGGTTGACTAACATGTATGATATTCTTAAAGGAACTTTTTCCACCCAGGAACATACAAGTCACAATCCTTAGTGAAGCCTTGAGATGTAACGAAAGGAGTGCTGACCTGGGACGTGGAGAAATCTTGCAATGCTGACAGAGGCAAATCTTCAGCCGGGCAACTGCCACCCGATCTATGCAGGAGTTCAAGGTAGTCACTGTACAACTTGCTAAGAAAAGATGCTGTAGCAGCATACTGTAGAGGTCTACCACTTTCTGGCTTTAAGATGATCAGTCCACCTATTTTTTCAGAAAACTTATCTGTCAAAGTGAATGCGCAAAAAAAACAAGGGCCTGCACTAGAAACATGCATATTCATACGATGTATGCAAAATTTTGGCATAATGTGCATTCACCTTTGGTCTTAGTGAACTTCGGACTAGAAGCATATGAACACATGAGTAAGTCAGTCCTGTTTGTTGATGATCTGAGCGCAGCTTCGTATGGATAACCAAGATCACGGAAAAATCTGATCCGTGTAAGCAAAATCTGCAACAGAATTACAGAATTAGTTCCAAGATGCCATCTAGAATGCCAAAAACTGCGTCTGAATTTACTAGTCAAATACCGTAACAGCAGCCATTTTATTGTTCCAATAAAAGACATCTTTTTCGGAAAGTAACTCTTCTTCCTCGGCTGCAGCAAGATTCTCAGTTGCAGACTTGAGATAAGTACCGTTCCCTGTAGCTAGAAACAACCAAGTTCCTCCCCATACCAATTCATCTCTGTAGCCTGATGAGTTATAAAATTGCCTTGCTTGTCCTCCACAGTCATCATTCGTTGTATAAGTCCCTTGCTTATGGGATGGGTCTGGATCAGTGGCCAAATTAAACAATTTTTCGGCCGCTTTGACCAATTTTTCAGAGTATTCTTTCTCTTCTCCGAATACTAATGATGCAGCTGACATTCCTGAAATTATTTCCCCTGCTAGATCTGAAGCTGTACTGTCACAAACTGAAACTGGCCTTGGATAGATCATATCTTCTGGCCTTTGCCAACAGTTTATGTCATTGTCTACCGCGGTATCATTACCGCCAACCTGAAATTCACCCCAAAAAAAAAATTCAACATATCATAAATATTAGTTACGTGAAGATTATCATCAGAAGCATTGAGTTGCGAACCTGAGCATATAAAATTGTTCGATCAGATGTTGTGTTTGGAGGGATGAACAGCTTAAGAAGATAATCACTGCCCCATCTGATAATGTCCTTGACATGGTCAAGCTCACCAATATCAGCATATTTCTGATGATATTCAATCACAGTCCAGCTCAAGAGAGTAACTGTATATGCTGTAGTGAAGCTGAACTTCATGTTGTTCCCAGAATCATAAAAGCCCCCTACAAGATCTGCATTAGTATTACTTGTGTTCCCATCATGTAAGCCTGAATCTCCACGAAATTTTACTAAACTGTTCTTAGGATAATGTCCAGCTGCAGGCAAAAGTTTGCAGACAAGATGTTAATGAAATCAATTCAATCATCCATGAAACGAAGTGGGTAAATGCCCTATTTAGTCCCTTATTTTTACTACGTTTGACAAGCTAGTTTCCTATTTTCAAAAGTATCATATTTTGGTGCTTTATCTATAACACTTGTGTCACCATTAGTCCTTTGGCCACTTTTTGTCAAAAGATTAACTACTAGATACATGTTGGGCACGTGGCTACAAGTGAATGCAAGTAGATTTTTTATGTCATGTGAGTAGCACGTGACAAACTGTTAATTTTCAGACAGAAGGTGGTCGAAGGACTAACCGTGATACAACTGACATGAATAATGACCAAAATTTAAACACTTTTGAAAATAGGTGCCCAACTTATCAAACACGGTTAAGATAAAGTACTAAACATGCCATTTGCCGAAATGAAGAAAGAATTGACATGATTCGCTGGAACAAAGATATATTACACTTCTGAGCATCGAAGAAGAGAAGGACTTGGCTCAATGCATGTGTAAGATCCTCTGAAGTTCCCTGGTGGTGATGTTTTCGTGGCAAAAAATGCACCAATAGAACTAGTGCTAGAACAAGTACGAGTATCAAAGCTGATATGTAAAGAAAGCGCTTGAAATACTTTCTGTCTGTTATGGTGAGGTTGAAATCAATGGATTTTGAGAATCTTGAAGGAAGTGAATCATAATCAATGGCGGATTGAGGCAAAAGATTGAAGTCAAGCTCTATTGAGTTCCAGCGACTATCTGAAGGGAGAAGCCGACCAGCACCTTGTACAGTATGAACAAACAGTACTGCGGATTCAGAATTGTCCGAGGCTAAAGAGGTTCTTGATTCTGCCATGGCTGAAAAATGTGATCGTGTTTAAGAAGAATTGCTATCTAGACAAGTTTATAGACATTTCTTTGCATCATCTAACTACGAGACTGTAGACTATCGAATCTACAATCAAGATCACGAATTCACCGGTCCTGTAGTGCTACTAGTGTTGACATTTCATCAGGGGTTATCACGTTTCTTGTGCTAAGGAGGAATGTGTGGAGAATTATGAACGGCCTAAATGGAAAAATAACATCACATTATTTATTGCACAAAAGCTGAATTTCTGCATAGGATTGGATGTTTAGGATGTTAGCACACAAGGAAGAACCTGTCATAACGGATATTCCTATGCTTGAATTTTGTCGCTTTTTTTTTTTTTGGTGTCATTATGTGTGAGATTAATATGCTCTTACCATTTCCTATGTTAGGTGAGGTTTTCATACTAGAGGATGGTCACCTAGTGGTGCATGTTTTGTCTCCTTGGTGTTCAATTCCTTAGTAATAATTATTCACTGTAGATATTTATCTACTTTGAATTAGTCGAGTATTCTAAATGTTTGAATATACATTTCTCTTATATAGAATATTTGTAAATTTTAAAATTACTTTTTAAGATCTTCTAATATTAATTGGTTTTAAAATAAAATTTCATGGTTTTTAATACTAAAAATTTGTACGTCATTCTACATTGCAGTCTTAAAATGTTCCGTGCATCCTCGAGGAAGAGCACTATTATTATATGTTTTAATAATTAGCTAGCTTCCTACGCTGCTAAATCATCAAAATGTTCACATTTTTCTCCTTTTTCCTTCATTGTTTTCTTTATGATAATGTCTAATGGAACTCCAAATCTTTTCCTCATTTCTAGTTCACCTTTATCTTTCAACAATAACTTATTTTATTTCACTTTGCTTACAAAACTTGAGTTACATTTATTTTCGAACATTTGGCAATATAAAAATAAATTAGTACTCATGAAAACTTTGTTGATGAAAATAAAAATAGCAGGATATTGCTTATTAGCATGTTTAGACTTAATTATTGTTGAGAAAAAAATATATTAGAAGGTGTTTTTTTCATCAATATTAGAAGTAAAAGAGACACTTTTATAGGTGCAAAAATGTGTATATGTTACTTTCAAAAACCATGACAAGTTTCGGCTTGTAAAAATTACAAGGCCTTCTCCAACCGTGTCTCTAAAACTTTCTTTTTTCTACATGTGGTAAACTATTGGTGAAAAATTGCTAGTTCAAACTTACTCAACGACTTCCTTATCTCATTCCCTAAAAAACAAGTTTTTACCAAACTAAATTTTAGCTTCTTTAAATATGGGGAAACTAAATCATTTCTTAAAATAAATCATTGATTAAAGTAGGGAATATGTTAGAGTAAATATGAAATCAAGAATTTATAGAAATAGAAAATTAACTCTAAATAAATTCTTTAAACATAGAAAGAAAAAAAAAAAAGACAAATTATTGGAGTTAGCACGAAAGATTTAGGCCAAAATTGCCCTTTCTGGGCCTCCACAGATCCTAAAAGTCATTTTCTTTATAATATTGTTTTGGTCAAAAATTATTACTCAAGTGTTTCATTTTCTCTTTTTCTTTTTCTTTTTTTTAAGTTTTGTTTTGGAGTTGGGACAAATGTTTCAAGTCAACCAACAAAATCTATGAATCGCATCACAAGACAACCATTGCCCCAGAAAAAAGAAAAAAATATTACAAGACACTCATAAAACAAAAAGAACACCATTAAACATCCGAAAAAAAAAAAAAAAATCTGCATTAAACAACAAAGCTAATAAGATCTTTTCAATCTGATTCCAAAAGCTAATAAGATCTTTTTAAACTGATTCCAACTCTCACTTTCGAAATCTTTAAAGCATAAATTCTAAATAAATTCATTGATCCAAATATTATTAATTTTCCCTTTGAAGTACCCAGCAGGGTATGCCTCAAGACTCTAACAAAAATTCAATCTTTAAGGCACCATTGATTTCTTTTTCCTCAATTTCCAAGTGGGAAAGCTTCAAAAATCCAATCTTGACAACATACTCTATGGTATGATTGATTTCTTTTCTTGAGTTTTCATCTGGGTATGCTTCAAATTCACAATTAAATTGATTTTTCATGTTGCCATTTGATTTTTCTTCTTGATTTCCCCATGGTTTTGCTTTAAATTTGATATGGAATGATGCCATTTGAAGTAATTTGGTTGGATTTTCCTGTGGTGTATGCTGGATTTTAGCCATTTGTTCATACTATAAGCTGGATCCAATCTATGAAGTTAAGTTATTCATTTGGGTCTGGCAGTCCCAAATCTTTCCAGGCCTATCCAAGGGGAGACTTTGATTTGGAATCCGGAACCATTAAAAGATCCCGAAAATCGAAAAATTCAACCTTTCATGCCATAAAAATGCTTAAATCATTAGGAAATCGTATTCATTACTATTACAAGGTGCATCCAGTTATGCTGTTCTTGATATCCTTATCATTTGGACTCTCAATTATATTTATAATTTCTGTTTATGAAAGCCGGTATGAAATGATGAGTGATTATGAGAGATTTGATAAGGAGTCAGATATGTATCCGTTTCCTAAGCTTAAGAACCTCGTAATGGTTGCTGGACATTCTGTTTATACGAGTAGTAGATGTGAGAAAGTTGATAGGGAGGATGCTTGGTTTTTGGAGTCGTATCAGAAGCATCCAGGGCAGGCAGCCACTTTTGTTGAGCATATACAGAAGGGAGTTGAAATTGCAGCGGATGATGACAAGGCATTGCTTTTATTTAGTGGTGGTGAGACGCGGAAAGATGCTGGACCTCGGAGTGAGGCTCAGAGTTATTGGATCGTTGCTGAATCCAAAGGATGGTTTGGTGAGTCATGCATTTCCTTTTCCTTGATGTATAAACTGTTCATGTTTTGTGTGGTAGAAATTAGTTGTATTGGTTGATTTTGTGTATTTAGTTATAGCATTCAACACACCCCCTTGAGATCTTGTACACCAGCCTGTGGTTGAGGTGATACAATAGAAGGCAATCTTTGAGGTTCATGTATTGGAGTTCCTTTGTATATTTGCTTGACTTGAATGGGTGAATGCCGCACGCAATGGTTGTTTTTATTACTGAAGCATCTCTTCAGGCTACATTTTGATAATAAAACAAGCTTTTGCAGTTGCCCAGTGGCTTGTGTTTTTGATAGGTAGATTAATTTATTTTAGAAAGCACGAAAGAGGAGGCAACCCATATACTTTAAGAAATGCAGAAAGTCAGGCAGATGTTAAGCAATGCCAAGAAATAGCCCAGCGAGAAACTGTATACCCGGAACCAAAGCAAAACAGACACCAGAACATCATCTATGAACTTTTTTTTCCTTTTGCAGCTAGAAGCACTCTCTCTAGCCTTCTTGTCCTTGCAATTAATCAAACTCTTCAGCCTATTGGGTTCCTTCAGTTGGCTGAAGCTGGTTTCTTCATCTTTTCCCCATTCTCCTAGCATGTGTATTGTATATAGAAACTCGGTAGAGGTGTCTAATAGTTGTTCACGAACTGTAGTAGTTATTAAGCAACAGCACATATCCAGCACATATCAGGCTACTATAGGCCTTAAGACTGGCAGTTAAAGTGACTATTTAGTTATCCACCAGCATGTTGTTCGAAGACATAAGTATGCATTTCAACAAATAATTTCATCCCCTTCTTTTTAGATGCAAACAGGTGGATGGAAATATTTTCCACTTACCACAATTAAAGGCACGGGATGGAGGGGAAGTGTGGCAGGAGTTTGATGGAGATATTTATTATGCATAGATCTTGAAAAGATGTTGAGCTCTCCTGATTAACGTTACCACTAGATTTTCAGAGCTTATATTGACTTAAATTTCAATGTTGCTATCAGTCATGGAGAATGGAGATTATTGATCATTCAAGAATGAACTTGTAGTGAGCTCTGCATGATTGCTGTATTTAGGAACTTGTGCTGCAAGTGTTGATGGAAATTGAAGATAATAGTAACCTTTCTATATCAGGGCATTGTACTCTTTAACACCATGTGTGTGTATAATGGAATATGCAGGGAACTAAATGTCATGAATTTTTCTATACTCTTGCATTCTAGCTTAGAGCTTTTTTGCTTAAGTTGATTGAGTTCCGCCACGGAATTCTTCAACATGGTATACACAGAGCAAAGTAGAAGATGGACTAAAGAATCTTTCGTTAAGGTATTCTAGATAAATGAACTACAAAATTGGGCTCTGATTTTGCTGTCCTTCCAGGGCTCATGGTTCTTTTAAAGCTCGAGTCCCTTAGTGGAATATCTTACTCTCTCTGTGTCTTTCTCCTAGAATATAGGTTTTGGAAATAGCCTTTGCAGACATTCTCACTCTGTCAGCAATAGTTATATTCATCAAGAGAAAAGATGATAAAAATTGTAGGCATGGAGGGTGCTGTTATGCATAAACGCACCTGTTTTCCCTCTCTCATATCTTTATGTACCTCTTATGCTTCTTCTGCGAGCTTTCAGCAGTCTGATTCTCATAAGTCGACTATTCCTTTGAAATTTCTGCACAGGCAAGCAAGAAAGTGTGAGATGGAGAGCTGTTACTGAAGAGCATGCAAGGGACAGCTTCGAAAATGTACTCTTCAGCTTGTGCCGGTTTCGGGAGCTGTCCGGCTCATACCCAATAAATATTACAGTAAGGCTTCTCTTGGTTAAAATTCCCCTTTTGCTGTTATGTTACAGCATAAACAGGCTTTTTTGGACGTGTATATATTTCAATTCCTATACTCAAAAGGCTTTAGTTACAAAGTCAAAATTTGGATTTCAGGTGGTTGGCTACGATTTCAAGGAGGAAAGATTTGTTCATCTCCACCGGTCTGCAATCAGATTCCCAGAAACAAGGTTCTTTTATTCAGGCACGCCATCATCTCAAACGTCGAGGGAAGCAGCATTGAAAGGGGAAGCACTGGTAAGAACTCTATTTCAAGAAGATCCTTATGGTTGTGTAGGTGCACTACATCGCAAAAAACTGGGGCGTGATCCTTTTCATCGGTCCATCCCTTATCCCAATGGATGTCCTGAAATTGGAGGATTATTCAGATATTGCGGAGTAGTTGCATATCCAGGCTCCCTTCCTTGGACACAATAAATTTTGTGCATCTCTTTTATCCTAAAAATTAGGATTGAAAAGAATGTTTTATACATACACAAAGTGCTAAGCCATCCCTGCATTTTTCCCCTTAATTCTAATTGTAAAAATATAAGATGAAAATAAAGCTTTAGCTATTGGTATAGGAAGATCTGCAGTACCAATCATGTTTTTATTTTACCGGAAGGGTTTCTGAATTAGCTCCTCCTAATCGTATTTCTCCCGAAAATTGTTTTTTGGGCTTGTTTTGGAAGTGTAGTTACCAATCTTACAAAAGCTTCAGATGCCAAAATTGCAATAAGAGAGTAAGCACATTTTGTCATTTGTAATTTGGACTGGATATAAATTTGTCATTTGTAAGCCCACCCACAAATTATTTAGCCGGGTTATCTATTCATCAATACTAATTAATTAAGTTTAATTTTAAAATTGGTTAGTTCTATTGTTGGAATACATGTTCATATCAAAGTTTCAAAAGCAGAGCTACAAGGTATAGGGACATAAAAGTAATACGTTCAATAAATATATTTACAAATCACATAATTGACTTAATACTATTTTACAGTTTTAAATAAGAATATTTATTTGTAAATACAAATTCTTACGAAATTTATGTATAAATCAAATGAATTTTATACCACAAGTGTTGCTAAACACTCGAAAAGATTCTTTTTATTTCCCATTCCTATCAAACCAAACGTAGCTTAGGAAACTACTTTCTTTAAGCCATTCCCCAGTAACTAAGAGGGTTCTGATCAAAGTAAATTTTTACCAGCATTTCAAAACATGGATAGAGGAGAATCCTCAAAGTCCCAAAACAAAAAGGAAAAAACAGTTCTGAGCAAGCTTTCTCAGGATATTCAAGATCTATTAAATGAAAATTTGGGTCCGCCAGAAACACGGCCTCTTTGGCCTACTTAACTTTTCCCTTTCTTGTTTTTTGGTCTGTTAATGTTATTTGTTTCTTTGATTCTCTGTTACTTCTGTAATCGTTTAGGATATTGCGGTCTTTGATACTTCATGTATCCTGTATCTTCCTGTACTTGTTACTGCGTTACTTTTTGGAAATAAAATTTACTGAATCATCCGAAAAAAATATTGGACATTTCGATACATTTGGTAACATTCAGATTAGTGGTGGTGGTAGAGAATTTTAGAGTAGTCTAGTAGTAAAATACTTGTAGATAATAAATTTTGAATCCTAAAAGTGAGGACGAGTGGAGTTACAAGGTTAAAAAAAGATTCAGATGTTTGGTCTTAAAAATAATTACGTAAAGTCATGGGACCAAATTTCGATACTCTCCCAACTGATGTGTAATGCTAACATTGTAAATATGACATCCCAACCATTTACTTAGAGAAAATGTTTTTTTGAGCAATATAAATGATTATGATGTAATGTTAAAATACTACAATGAAGTATTAGTTAAAAAAAATTCTGATTCCACTAATATAAGCCCGTAACGAGGGATGGAGCACAAATTTTGGGGCAGAGAGGACGAAAATTGATTTAACGCAAAATCTCAAAAACTACATATTCTGCTTTTGTAACGTGCAAAAACAAAGTATAAAAACCTCGAGAATTTATCTCAACAAAAAGTATATCACTAGACCAAAGATCAAGTGGTTAATGCACTACGGTTCAATTAGCAATAAAGCTTGTGCAATGGACCATCACGTGGAGTGAGATAATGTCCACTATATTTACATGATAAAATTGAGTCTAACAAATTGTTTAAAACAAATGAATTTCATAAAATTTTATAAAATTTATTTATAAATTTAATTTTTGTTGTTTAGATACACCCTTTTAAAAAATTAGAATTTCAAGATTTACAAATCTTATATTTCCTTATACTTTACTCAAATTTTTGCTCAAAAAATGAAATTTGCAAATCCACATTTTTTAAAACTGTTGTTCATCTTTTAAGGACAAAATTGCCCTTAAATTTAAAATATGGACTTTGACTAAAATACAACAATTAGAAAAAAAAATTTGCCTCTCATTGTTTCTCTTCCAACAAAAGAAAAAAATTAAAAGATCTCTCATTCTTTCTCTTAAGATTTATTTTTCATATTAAATGTATGATTGAACTCAAGGTTATTTTATTACCTGAAATGTAAATTTATTTTATAATCTTGAACTAATAATTGAAGTAATAATTATTTTATAATGTTTAACTTTATTGACAATTTTTCTTTGTTATTACTGTTTTTCGAGTTAATTTTATGATAATAACAATAATCAATAATAAGATGAGACGATAATCTCTATATGATAAATTTAATTTTAATATAATAAAAGAAAAACATTTATGTAAAATACAAGTTTTAATTCTGATTTTACACGTGTTTTAAACACAATTTATATTTGTAAATAACAAAATTGATTTACTACTATTTTACAATTTCAAACAAAAAATTCATTTATAAATACAAATCCTTTTAAAAGTTATTTGTAAATCAAATGAATTACACACCATAACTACTTTCAAACACTATGTAAGTATGTATTTCTATTGCATCATCATTTGTTCTTCATAGGAATACAATTTCCTTGATGTTGAGAAAAGGTGGAATATCGTCATTATATATAAAAAAAAAAAAAAAATTTGCCAATATAATTACTTAACACGGAAATTTAGATAATTCCAAAAGTTTTCTAGGATTTTTCAGAATAAACCGTTAGATTTATGGGTTATATAACTTTTTATTAGTTAACATAAGAGTAACATGACAAATCACTATTTTTTAAGCAAGCAAAGTGCATCATTAAGATAACAAAAACAATTACAAATGTCAAGACAAGACAATGAATTATAAAAATATTTTCTAAGCTCCAACTACCGCGTAATGAATTACAAAAATATTTTTTAGGATATTCCTTCTATGACTTGCTCCTCGTATTTTTATGGATTCTCTAATTCCTTTCCCTCCAAAGGATCATAAAAAAAAGTGAGCATCGGATGAAGTTATCCAACATCTCCAAAGTCCGGAATTGAAAATTGAAAGGGTCAAGATTTTTTTTAAATTAATTTTTTGTGCAGAGGTTTTTTATTTTTACAATATTTTTTTAATATAATTAATCATAATAAAATTAAATAATTAAAAATTTGATTAAATATAAAAATATATATAGTATAAATTAAACAATTTATCTTATAATAAAAAAAAAATTATTGGTGTCACAAGTCTTTCTAGAAAAGCGTGTTATTGCCGTTGCCAATAACACGAATCATGTAGTCCTTGGCCATAGACCAAAAACGGAAAGAAACAAAGAAAAATCGGAAAGGTGAAAGGGGAAAAGGAAGTGACGGAGTGGGGAAAGGGAATCTGGAAAAACGGAAAAGGACGGAGAAAAAAATAGTTAGTGGACTGATAGCAATTATTATGTGTATGTGTGATGCAACAATATTTTTTTGAGAGGGGCAATTATTATGCAAGGCTGTTGGAAGGCAAAAAAACGCATAGGCAAAAAAAATTATAAAAGTTAGGGGGGCCGGGTAGCTTCGCCCCTGGTTAGTCAATGAGTCAATGCGTATACCAAAATCACAACCAAAGAACAGATGATTTTTAGGATGATCTCCGACCTCCACAGCCAAACCACAAAGAACACAAGTTTAGCTGTTCAAAATTCCCCATGAGACGCTACTAAAACTTTGATCCAATAATATATAAGGTCATTCTTATCAGAGATAGTAAAATGCAATGATAATATTTTTTAGAGACTCTAATGTATAAAAATCTAACCATAACAGTGAATTTGAAGACTCAAAAAGATTTTTTTTTTTTTAAAAGACTGAAATAACAAAAGTTGACAAGTCTACAAAAAAAGTAACAAATTTGGAGACTCACTGTAGCGAGTCTCCAAAATGTCTGTCAGATGACAGACCTTTTCAGAAAAAAAAAAAAAAGAAAATCTAAAGCCACAAATTTTATAAACGTTGAAGGTGAATGTTGCCAACGTTCACCTTCAACGTATGTATATATACATATACATATTCTGCTTGTGTTTTCAAGTTCAAAGCAAAAAAAAAAAAAACAGAAATATACCAACTCCAAAACAGAGAAAAAAGGAATGCTTGGTTTTTTGTCATGGGGGGTGCGTGGGTCATGTGGGGGTGGTGATGTCGTGGGTAGGGGAAGGGGTGGAGAAGGTGGGAATAAAGAAAGGGGGTTGGGGAGGTGATGGTGGCGGTGGTTTTGATGGTGTGACGGTGGTAATGGTGGCGATGATGGCGATGGTGTGACAGTGGCGTGACAGTAGCGATGGTGTACGGGTGGCGATAGTGGCGGTGGTTTTGATGGTGTGACGGTGGCGATAGTGGCGATGATGGTGATAGTGTGACAGTGGCGATGGTGGCGATGGCGTAACAGTAGCGATGGTGTACAGGTGGCGATAGGGTGAGGGTGGCAACGGAGTACGGGTGGCGATGGTGTACGGGTGAAGAAAGACGACGGGGGAGGGAGAAGGGAAAGTGAAGGGGGGTGGCGGCGGCAGTGAGAAAGGAGAGGGGAAATGAATGGGGAGAGGGGTAGGGTTTGATTTATATATATACATATATATTTTTTTTAAACTGATTGTTTTTGTTTTTGTTTTTTTTTTTTAAATTATGTTATTTAATTTATTACTTTTATTTCTTAAAGTAAATTTTTTTTTTTTAATTTTATTCATTTAAGTTTATTTTATTCAATTATTTTTTTGTTGAATTTTTTTTCTTCATATTAATTAAATGTACATTTTTTTTTTTTTGCTTGAAGTTGTAATTTTTTCATTTAATTTTTTTTGTTTTTGTTTTCTTCAGCTATGGATTCCGGCGAAGGAGTTAGGAGCCGCCACTTCAATGTTGAAGAAGATATCGCGTTATGCCGCGCATACCTTGCAATTAGTGAAAAACCCAATTACAGGCCGAAACCAAACACCAACAACAATGTGGGCGCGAATCTTTCAGAAATTCAAAGAATTTCACCCTCCAACAACTCTGTTTCAAAAGAAAACTGCAAAATTTCTAAAATCGCGATGGACTGTTGTAAACAAAAAATGCACGAAATTTGCGAAGTATCTTGCTCAATCGCAAATGAGACCACAGAGTGGAGCAAATGCAACAGATATTGTGTGTTTTATGCAGCAAAATATGTTGATTTAATTTTATTTAAAAAAAAAATACTCACGGTGATCTTATTTTCTGTTTTTTTAGGTTGATAATGCCAAATGACTTTACGCTACTGTTACAGGAGAGAATTTCAGCCTTGATTATTGTTGGTCAATATTACAACATGGTAAAAAAGTGGAGAAAGATTACCGAGCTCCACCAAGGGCAAAGTGCATCTCAAGAGGGTACACCGATTTCTTGAAGATGACTCTCCATATGAGTCGGCGCCCGAAATCCAATCTAAACCGTCATCCTCGAGGCCAATTGGAAGAGAAAAAGCAAAAAAATTCAAAAAGGGCAAGGATGTTACGACAGAGATCGTTCAGCAAGGAAGAGAAATGCAAAAACTTATGAAAAAGTACAAAGAGAGTTCTGATTGGGCAACAGAGTATAATATAATGTCGACAAAGACTCCAACTACAAGAGCGTGGATGATTGACCAACAAAACAAAATCGTCGCGAAGAGGTCATCTCGTTCTATCAACTTCGACGATGATGATTATCATCCTCAAATGCCTTGAATTGTTATACTGTTATATTGTTGTTGTTTCTACGTGTTGTACTGTTGGTTTGTCTACATATGTTGTACTGTTGTAATCTAATTGAATCTGTATTTGGTTTGAGAAATTTGTGTACAATTAATTTTTACTCCGTTATTAATTTTTTTTTTAAAAGAACATAAACAGTTAATTTATTAAACCAGGACTTAAAGGACGAGAACAGTACAACTATTGATGTCACGCATTGAGATCTCGTGTACGAAACTCGTTCCAAACATGCTCAACTAGATCACTTCGGAGTACATAGTAAGTCGCTTCGTTCGTCACTTGACGGCGATTGTTCAAATACTCAATAATTGTTATGGATTTCGGGCATGTTCTACAGGGCCCTCTTCTACATGGTAAAGTGATGGATCATCGTTGAAATCATCTCGTTCTTCCTCGCGATTATCTTCTACAATCATATTATGCAGAATGATACAAGTCTCCATAATTTCTCCAATATCACGTTCGTGCCAAAAACGACATGAACCTTTTATAATCTCGAATCTACTCTGAAGGATACCAAATGCCCGCTAGACATCCTTACGATAGGCTTGTTGCAACCTATTGAAAAGCATCTTATCACGCTCACGTGCATCTGGAAATACTTAGACAATTGTGGACCAGCGAGAATATATACCGTCGGCCAAATAATATCCTTGACTATAATGGTATATCCTACCTGCAGTGCTCGACTTTCAAGAATATCGAAAAAAACCGGTGAACTATATAACACATTCAAGTCATTTCTTCCACCAGGTGTTCCAAAAAATGAATGTCATATCCATGTATCATAAGACGCAACGGCTTCAAGTATTATAGTAGGACGACCGTAGTGTCCAGCATATGTTCCGAACCACGCAGTAGGGCAATTTTTTCATTTCCAATGCATGCAATCCAAGCTACCCAGCATTCTCGGGAACCCACGTTGTTGTGCCTTTCGAAGAAGCCTATACAAGCCCACATTATTCGAAGGACGTAAATATTCATTGTCATATAATGCATTGACAGCCCAACAAAATCGCTTCATGGACTTCAAACATGTAGTCTCTACAATCTTCAAATAGTCATCATTTGCATCTATAGGGTTTCAGTATGCAAGCATACGAAACGCCGCCGTAATCTTCACATAGGGAGATAGGCCTTGCTTTCTTGTAGCATTTGGTTTTTACTTGAAATAATCGTCGTAGTCGATGATATCACCCATTATTTTCAAAAATAGTTCACAACACATGCAAAAACATAACGTGAACTCAGCAGGAGGATACAAAGGTTGATCTATAAAATAATCTGCCATGAGTCTTTCATGGGTACCAAAGTGGTCTCTGTTTTTGAATCATCGACATACTGGACGTGACAAGTTACTACTATCTTCCTCCATAGCAAGTTGATATGCAAATTGCATCATCGATTGGTGTTAATTGAACATGATCATCTTCATTGCATGACCACGATGACGGTTATTTTAATAGATTCGGACATTTTCATCAAATGGAAGGGAATCGAGCGTTTGATTATAGTAATTGTGGTGTTTAGAATGAGTGGTGAGAAGTAGAGTTTAGAATGAGTGGTGAGATGTAGAGTTTAGAGTGAGTGGTAAGAGTTAAGGTGTTTGATTATGGTGATTGTGAAAGTGTTAGATATGTATTATATATAATTATATGAGTGGCCAAAGGATAAAAAATAGACATACAAGATCGGCCATAAAGAATCCTAACCAATGGTCTTTGTAGGGATGAAAAATTTCTTTAGATAAAGTTAAAATAGATGGACGAGATTTAAGTTAAAAATCCAATCGAAAGGCCTTTATTTTAAATGATAGATTTCATTGATGATAATTAATAAACAACCGAGATCATTTAGTTAGAAATTCAATCCAAATGTCTTTATTTTGGATGAAAATTTTCATTAATGATAATAAATGAACAACTGAGATCTTTTAGTTAGAAATCCAATAAATACCTTTATTTTGAATGAAAATTTTCATTGATAATAATGAATAGACGACCCAGATCGTTTAAATAAAACCTAATTTAAAGACCTTTATTTGGATAAGATATTTTATTTCATGATAATAAATTAATAAATGAAATTATCGAGAAAATATCATATTCAATGGCCGCTATTCTGGTTTTTTGAAAATTAACATTGTTGTAATCGAATATAATTAAGACATAATATTTGACAAAATATAATCGTTGTCGAAATTAAATAATTTTTAGATTGAAATGTTTGTAAAAAAAAATTTTAATTTATAAGTATATAAAAAAATCAAGTACCAAAATAAAATAACACAAAATTAAATTATGTCAAAAAATTAATAAAATCTCTAAAATAGAAAACAAAAAACTAATGTAGTTAAAAAAAATTTAAAGACCCAAAAAATAACTAAACTTTTAAATAAAATTTCTATTTTATTAAAAGTCTCTAAAATAATTTTTAAAAACTCATAATTTAAAAATTCTGATAAGGATAACTTAACTTGTATACAAAAAGTTGCAAACTAGTATTGTACTACATTATATTTTTCCTGAATAATTAAAAAAATACCCCACAAGACCAGGCACACGTTAGTGGGCAGCCTATCTAAGATCCATGGTTACCACACAGTACAACATAGCAGGGACGGAGCTCCGGGGACCTGACCTCCCAACTTCCTTAATCTTTTTTGTTTATACATTTTTTATCTCCCAATAGCCTTATATAATAATTGACCCCTCGAAAAATATTGTCACACCATATACACACAATAATTGTTACCAACCTACCCACCATTTTTTCCATTTCTCTTTCTCATGGCAGAAGTATACATTACTTTTTCCTCAATTTTAATTTTCAAAACATACACACACAAAAGTAAGGTTTTGATCATGAAAAAATATTGTATAATATTCATTTTTCTTCTTTTTTTTTGTTACTAGTAAAAGAATATCCAGAGATACAACAACACCAATAAAGTATCTCCAATGAGACTATAAAAATACCTATTCAAAAAATTTACTATTTTTAAAGACGCGCATCTCTATTTTTTCTCAAATCTCAAATAAGGCTTAACCATTTTTTAAAAATTTATACCAAAATAAAAACCCAATCACTTTTTAAATCTTTAAATTTGATGTAAAAAAAATAAATTAAATATCTATTTTAACTCAATCCTCTAAAAAAATAATAGACTGCATTAGAAATTTAGATTAAAATAAAAACTCAAATCTCTAAAAATTATCAAAAATAATAAATAATTATAAATAGTTATATTTTTAGAATAACATTTAAGATACCCTAAAGTAGCCAAGATACATAATTTGTTTAATACTTTTGAAAACCAATTGAATATTATACTACTTTCTCTCTCTTTTTTTTTTTTTTGGTTATGAAAAAAACTGTTTAATCTGTACAATATGATTTATATTTGACTGAATACTTAATTAGTTTTTTATTATAACTAGTTATATTGAAAAAATATTTTTTGAATTTTTTTTATTGAAAACACTACAAAAAAAATTAATTAAAAATAATCTCAACCCTAATTTTTAATTCCCGACTCCGCCGTACAGCAACATTTAATTACAAATATTTACATAGTCTTAGAAATAACTAAAACCATTCTATATTTAGGAAAAAAAAACTAAAACCATTCTATATTTAGCCAAAAAAAAAAACTAAAACCATTCTATATATATATATGCTCCTTAAAACCGTATCCATATGATAAGCACAATGAGACTCCCAAGACAAGAAACATTAAGAATAAATATATGAGAAATAAAGAACAAAAATTAAAAACCCAATTAGAAATATCTAAGCCATATCAAAATTCAAGTAAATAAAATTTCTTTCACTGGTGATGCTGCGTCTGAAACTCTTAACACATTTATTCTAGTAATGATACACAAGCTTGCATAATTGAAAAAATAATTAAAAAAACAACAACAATATCAATAAATTACATATATCTACAAGGCCAAATCATTCAAAAATACAAGAACCAATAACAAATTAATAATAATACCAAACGGTCCAGACCTCACATGAAGCATTTCATGAACCAATTATCAATTAATAATACCTTGGTGAACTTTTGTGCATGTTGTACACAAAAAAGAAAGTGGAGGAGAAGTTAGGCAAGGGAGGAGTAATGGAAAACAAGTGGGTATGGCTGGACAAGGGAGGATTTTTATTCCACATAACAAGTAATTTATCCTTTTTTTCTCTTATTTTTTGATTGTTTCTATTTTTTTTTTCAAGTGGGAATTATATATATATCCGCCCTTGCCATCCATACCACAAGTTTTCCAAAACTATTGCTCCCTTTCCATTTTCTCCAAGTTGCCAAATGCTTGCTCATTCAATTCTCTGATACTAGTAACAATTCAACAACACCCTCTTCAAAATCAAAAAGGAATAAAAATTTAAAATGTTTTTTTAAAAAAAATTCATGGTATTCAAGCTTCACCCGACTAATCCCATAAAACCTGAAAAAAAAAATTATAAATTTTTTTGAGAAAGAAATGAGAAACCATCAGAAACCAAAGTTTTATCCACACAAGTATATGACTGTTGTACGGTCCGCATCATGGCTTGGCCTTTGAAAGGCCACCATCACTTGGTTCCCATAAAATGTCAACAAAAAAAAAAAAAAAATCTAAAGTAAAAGGTTTTTTTTTTTTTTTTCTAAAAGAGATAAAAGAAAGCTCAGAGAGATACATGGGTATGGAGAAAAATATCATCACACGTCAGAGTGGTGCATGACTTTCTCTATTTCTCATCACAGCCTCTCTACATACCTTAACATAGCTACAAGACCCAAAAGCCAAAAGATGAGAGTGTGTGTGTGTGTGTGTGTGTGTGAGTGGAGAAGAGGTGTTGTTGATGAGTTGTGTGATGGAGGCAGAGCCCACATATGTGTATATATATATATACGCACACAAGGACAAAGGAGGCGGCCAACGAAAACCTAGTTTGCTTAAAGCTACGTGCTCTCCGGGTAGTTTACCATTTTAACCTTGTGTACTTTGCACCGATTAGGTATTTTTAATGGCGCTCTAAAATTACTCACTTTTTAAAATTAGGTAGTTTTAAAGTCTTAAATGTTTAAAAAGTAATACTATTTATGATAAATGTATGTGGGGTCTATCATTTTTAGCTTAAAATATGTCAAAATTGAGACCCAATCTAATTTTTGGGCTTTAAATTTAATGACAAAAATGTAAATTGAGTCTCTATTTTGACATCTTTTAAATTAAAAGTAGTAGATTTTACATATTTTTGTCATAAATAGTATTACTTTTTGGGTATTTGAGACTCTAAAACTACCCAATTTTAAAAAATAGATAAGTTTAGAGCTCTTATTAAAAATACCCTTACATGTATACCATTATAGAGGCAAAACTTATAAGTAGAGAGTATAAACTTCCTAATATAGGAGCACGTTTCAATATATGTTTAGTAAAAGTTTAAAAAATATTTGTGATGAGATAATATAAATTTGAACAAGTATACTTAATTTGCCCAAGCCTTAATTGAGTAGCTATTTTATTTTGTTCCATTTTTTGGAAATATACTTCATTAGAGATTCAAGAGTATAATACAATTATTCAATCCCATTATCATCAAAGTCAGTAAGGGTGGATTTAGAATTTTTATTTAGTGGCAGTAAAAAACACTCATGTGAGATTTTATATGTAGACAATTCTTTTCAATAGTTACTAAATTAATTTTTTTAGTTTAAAAATTCTTTAATAACATACACATTTTCTAAAAAGAAACTTCAACTCACTAATTAATCACTCCATTATTAAAGTTAGAAAAGACTGCAACTCCCAATAGACCCTAAATAAATCCGCCGATGAAAGTAAAGATATGAGAATAGATTGAAGATCTAACGGTGGATTAACACGTAGATTAAAAGAGTCTTCTACATAGCTTTTATTTTTCTCTCTACAAGACCCTCTCAAGGGTTCTCGTCTCATCCGTCTCTTGTTGAAGGCTTTCTTTGTTCGTTGGCCTTTGTTCCTTTCCTTTTGTTTGTTGTTGGGCTTCACTTGGGTTTGTACGATTTGATTTTGTTTTCCCATTTCTGTGGGTTATGTTCGTGGGCCTACCTTTCGAATATTTTCTATGATTATATAAATTCTATGTTTGAAAAGAAAAAAAATAATCAAAAGGTAGATTCAAAATCCTAACTAATTCAGCAACATAATTTGAAGCAAGATTTATTAGTTCTGCTGATCAAATTGACTAGTTAGAATCAGATGCAGATGCATATGGAAGCGAGTGGGAGTTACACTCCCCACTGACTCATAAAATCGTTAAATATTTTTTATATATTTTTTAAAAAAAATAGATATTTATATATTTTTAGTTAAAAAAAATTAATTAATTTTTACTGAAAAAGAAAATGTATTAATATAATTAAAAAATTATATATTTTAGTTCTCACTGATAAAAATTCTTGAATCCACCCTTGATTAGAACAAGAAAGCATTAACCAAAAACTAGTGTATGTGGTACCAGTCATGTTATTACTTGTGCAAATAGTTGACACGAGAAATATTCAAGAGAATGTGGTTCAAGTCGTGTTATTATTATTGTGCGGTAGTTAATTAGTTAAGACGCAAGAGGAGCGTCCAAAAATATATGATTTTCTTTTTGGTCATGGAAAATATATGGTTCAAATTATGTTATTATTAGAGAAATGTTAGATGTCATTTTATTTTATCATCTATTTATTATCTTTTATATAGATGCTTAATTAACATGCTAAAAGAAGTGAAAGATATAAAAAGATTTATTTTAACATTTCAATTAAGGTGACAAACAACTGATGAAAATAGAATGATAGAAGTTTGTTCCTATCTTTGGAATGCACCCTCTTGCGTTGGAGGTGGGATATTTACCAAAATTGACCAACAAATTGAAAGACAAAATACAACCTGTGGTTTCAAAGACAAAATACAAAACATTAAAGAGCTTCATTGGAGGATCAATCATTCAATTTGAAGATAAAGTGTCTAATCTAATATTACTTACTAACCAATCAGTCACCTCATTTGCTTTTCTACAAATATGCTTGACACAATAGTTATCCACATCCTTGCGGGTTGGATCCTCTCATCTACTTTTCATCTCATCTACTAGATGAGGTGCATTACGGGTCATGAAATTTAATCTTTTTACATCTCAACAATTCATTTTGAATTTCATTTAAAAAAGTAGCTAAAAAAAAATTGAAATGAATGGTTGAGATTTTAAAACATTAAATCTAATAACCTATATAATACATCTCATCTAGTAGATAAAGAAAAAACTAGACGGGAGAATCCAAGTCCCTTAGCATAAATCGCTTAAAGATACAAGACTTCAGGTGAGGAAAACCTTCAAGTTTGTTGTTTTAATTCCTTGATTGTGGAGTGACTAACAGAATTTGGAAGTGGGGCCTTCACTTGGCATTGATCCCAGACTGTTTTAGGAGGAGTGATTGTAATATGAACTTTGTAAAAGAGATAAGGGATGACTTTTCAGCTAATTTTTTTGGGTAGAATCTTTTATACATTTGAATGAGTTGAGTTTTAATGAAGGATGCCTTTTCAGCTAACTTTTTTGGATAAGATTTTTTGTACATTTGAATGAGTTGAGTTTTAATGAAATACTTTGATTTCCTAGTTAAAAAAAAAAAAAAATGATCTTCTACCAATTAGCCAACACTATCCATTTGCACTCCCAACTGGAAAAACCAGCATTTAGTTGGATGACCTTAAGACCTGTCCCTTGAAGAGATACCAACTCTGGCCTAAACTTGGCCAAAATTGCACTTAGAAACTAAAGCAAAGGACATATCAGGCATATTAGTAGAAAAGCTAAGGAGTATTGTATATATCCTTATATTTTTACAATCAATTTATTACTTCCAACATTTATATTTAATCAACATGCTAAACGAATAAACTTTTTTATTTTCTCTCTTCTTTTAACATGCCAACTAAAACATTTATATAAGAAATGATAAATCAGTTATGAAAACAGGGCAGTGTCTAACATTACTCAAAGCTAATGATATTGCTGATTAGTTAGCAAAATGTAACTTATTACCTCTTGAATGAATTGTTAATTTACCTCCGACCCTTGACTAAAGACGAAAACTTTGATAAAATTGATTTGCAATTAAACTCCTTTTTTTTTTTTGAGAAATATTTGCAATTGAACTCAATTATATATTCGTATGTATCAGCTTCACTTCGTCCTGAATAAGGAGGCATTTGGCGGATGCATGCATGTAGGAAGACCGACGACTACATAAGGTAAAAGACTACGACTACAAGATAAGTGAAAGTGATTCGCTTCTATTCTCGTTGGGATTGGATATAGATGGGAAATCTATAAATCGTAATAGTTCGCCAACCTAACTAACATATAAATGAGAACTCAACTGGCGAGACCTGACTATCAATTAATAAACATCCGAGTGTAACAGTCCACCTCAATCTAAAGTGTAAACTTTATATATAGTCAAAAAATTTCGAGTGGGTTCTATCTCTCCTTGTTCACAATTAAACTCAATATTTATTTTACTGCAAATGGAATCTACGAAAGCTGATAGCTTATATGCTGACACTTCCAAATTGATACGATACACTCGTAAAATTCAAAAAAGGAAATTAACTAATGTTATAGGTCTTGTTGGGATCTGTATTTCCATATTACTCCTACAAATTATTGTATATGGATCAAACTCACGGTGAAAATAGTAAAAATATAACTTGGTTGATCTACTAACCAAAACGAGTAATATGTAGTTCACTATGAAATAAATATTCAAGGGAGGCTGAGCCGAAAAGATTGTAGATTATTCTCAGATATGTTTCTCCCTTCTTATCGTTTACTATAAGTAGAAGTAACGACACATAAATCTGATCCACCGTCTGGCAACTATGTGGGGGGTTGAATTCCGAAATGTGCAAGCTAATCGGAAAATGGGCAATTCAAGAACCAAACGTACTCATACATTCCCGACTGAGTTATCGTATAAAAGTCGATCCTAATTTCAACATCTAGCTACAAATAACAGATATGTCACTTCACTACTGCAAAGACGCCGTGGCAATAGAAATATCAGCATAATCCCCATATCACACAGACCACACAGTTTATATCATATCGCATAACAGAATTCTATTTCACAGAAACAATACTTACCAGTTTTGAAAAATAACAGTCTCACGATCCATGTCGCCATTAAATTTCTGAAGAAGCCTAATCGTCTACTTTCTGTAATTTCCATTTAAATGGTTGATAGATTCATGAAGTTTAGAACAAAATGTGTCAATTGGAGAAGTATACTGTACACCTTTCATCTACCTACTAATGTCATCAAAGGAATAATCTTTGTCTTGTGCATTTGAAGCATTGGGTTTTCTTCCTTTTGAGTAGAGAGTTAGTTCATAGCAGTACCTCTTTTAACAGCAGACCTTACAATATTTCCGCATTCTGCAACTACACTCCTAATCAGATTCTGCTAACGGATACCATGGTCCGAACGTTTCCTTGATTATTTCTATCAGTAAAGATCACCAAGACCAACCTGAAAAAAGTGCCCCAACATGTCAAACCTATAATACTATCTTGTCAATGTGCTGACTCTATGCACAACATGATTTCAAAATAGAGTATACGTACCAATTAAAACTATGTTGGCCCAGTAAACAGAACTCACGGGATGTATACAATGCGTGTTATCTATTTCTAAACCTGGATGATGCCCCTTTGGATTGGTGATTTGCCCTCTTTCCATTTGGCAACCCACTGTCACTCATACTCCCTTCAGTAAGGTCTTCATGCACATCAGAGAATTCTCTCGTCCATGAATTCAAGGGAACAACACAGCTATCATCCTTTGAGTTCCTCATACGCTCCTCATACCGCTTCACATTTTCAGATATCTGGTGGAAAGTTCGATTTATTTTTGCAATCCCCCTTTCAACTGGTTCTACAACATGTGAAACCGTGAACTTCATGTCGTCAACAATCTAGGAAAAACGACAACGATAAACTCACAATTATGACAAGAATAGGCAATTGGTAAAGGTGAGAAACCAAAGTGACAAATGAGACAGAGAAGAATTGATCTCACTATTTCACCACTTCCAACCACCACATCACGGACACTTTGGTGAAATTTCAAACGCTTCTCCCTCTCATCATGCCGAGCAATGCGTAATCTTGTGGTTCTTTCACAATCTCGGACCTCCTCAGGGTCGGGCGGTGTTCCCAAGGAAGCATAGTCTGCCAATACAGCTACATTGCGCACGCATCTTTCTCCACGCTTGTAAGGCACTGCTGGGAAAACATAAAGGTGGACCACAGCAGCAATTCCCATCTATTGCACATGCATAATTAGAAGCCTTAGGAAACAGCTTCCTGGAACTAAAAATAAGCAGGATTGCAAGCATGAAAGGCTATCATGGGCTCACTATCCCCACACACGCCTGGTCACCAGCCCAAGACAAAAAGAAAGAAGGAGGGAGGGGACAACAAAAGAAACTTGTCTCCAGATATCGATTAGCATCTGACTAACAGAGGTAGGTACTTTATTTGACCACAAAAAATCTGCAAATTTTTTACCCGTTTTCTATCTTATAAAATTATAATTTGGGCTTCGAAAGGCAGAAGCAATAAAATAACCATGCATATGTTGGAAAATGACAAATTGCTAGTACAGCCTCGTGACAAATTTGCAGTTACTTCTCGCCACCAGTAACTTCTCTCAACACATAAGCCAAGATAGGATTGCAGCTGAAAGAACATACCACTGTAAGTAATTAATTGGAGAAAAAACATTAACTGGACCAGTCAACCCCCACTTAGGGGGATAAGGCTTAGTTTGGTTTAAATCGGTTTAGAAACATTAACTGGATATTGAAGATATAATCATATTGATCACTAATTAATCTTTGTATAGTTCACATATCTGATTACTTTCATATTTGGAGTCACAAAGACACGTTGCAGATTGCAAGGCATTCATGTATTAAAATATCAAGTGCGAACTTTTGTGCCTTCAAACACCACCTAATGACAAAAGGAAAGTACAGTGCTAAATACATGTGAAGGTCCGAGCACACACCTCAATGCAGATGATATAGTCTTGTATACGGGTTTTCAACACCTGCGCTAGAGACCCTTTAAAGGCTCCCAGTGACAATAGAAAGGCAACTGCAACACCTTGCCACCAAGTTAAGAATACAATTGACTTGAATGTCAAAAACTTGGCCAAAGGTTTAATCGGGGCCAATTTGTTTTTTATGACAGAATAAAACTGCACAAGGCAATATAATGCCCAGGTCTGGCTAAAATTCAGAACAACTGCTAGGTATGGGTAGCTGCAAGCAAATCACAGAATTTGAGATCAGTATTAAAACAGGTTATTATTCATGAATATCACAATTATACATATTGCCGAAACAGATAGTTAAGTAACACAAGTATAACATTACTATTTAATTTCAGAGAGTAATATCCAGTGTGCATAAGGTGAAAAGAAATAGAAGTTACTGAAATTGTAAAATCAGTAACATTTTTTAAAATATGAAAATAAAATTTGACAGTAAGCAACTTACGCATATCCCCACTCGAACTTCCCTTCTCCATAAACACCGAAATACTCAAAAACTATTGCCAGCAGTGCACATATCATCTTTAATATCATCTGGAAGCAGACATATCAGGAGAGGACATATCAGAGCAATAAACTTACACACAACAAGTTGCGGAATCCAGTGTACAATGGTAAGGAACATACATATTGCACAATGCCAATTTTCACTGCTTGATAGAAGTCAGAACCAAGATGCCATGCCCTGAGACAGCAATTTAGTGGAAAAGGATGTTCAACAATTCCATAAGCATATGTTTCATCCAGAAGAGGTATGCTGGAAGCGACCATGCTTTGGCTCTCCATTAATTCTATGGTATTTTCCTCTCCACCTGTAAGCCATGATTAAAAAGTTTGATTACCAACTACTAACCAGAATGGTAAGATTTATCGAATTAATGATATGTTTCAGACAATGAAAATATAATAAGTTGAACAAGCAAAATGGAGGAATGATCAAGTTCCAAGAGCAAAGGCATAACTATTTGGGTTCAAAATTGATTTATCTCATTTACAAATTGACAAGAGAAAGGAGAAAACAAAGAGAGCAAGCAATAACATCACTTTGCAGCTTGTTTTCACAAATGAGTCAACTGCATGCATCAAAAGTGAATAAGATAGGACCACGAATACAGAACATGAACATATAATTCAGTTCTCCAAAGCCTTCCATGGTCTTCATATTTCAACACAGTAAGTTTCTATAGTTTCAACATAATGCCAAAGCGGAGGCCAAGCTGTAGGTACACAAGCTACTTCAAGGTGAACTACAAGAGATAAATTGGGGATTCAACAAGGCCAACAGCAGCTCATTAGAATATAACAATAAGATATTACACGAGATAAACCCTATCAGTTGCTCCCTTGTAGATACCTTGCTGCAGGGTGGTCAATATGTTATTTGGACCAGCAGAAATGATGTAGAAATCTTACTAGTTGTTATTTAATTCCAAGAGACACAATTTCTATGTGATTGCAAAAAAACCTGAGCAGCTTTCGATCATTCCTAAAGCCTAAGCCCCCTACTTCCTCCAGCAGCATCACTCCATATAACAAGATATCAAGAAGAAACAAATTATGTACCAAGGAAAGATGGATTAGGACTTCAGACTTATGAGTTTCCAAAAGAAAATATCAGGGTAAAATATATATTAATGATGAGAATCACTTTATCAGGCTAACAATTATCAAGAAATGAGAAAACAAGAAAACAATTGGCGTCTTCAGACATACCCAAGCAGGCAATGAGATATCTCTCAAAGCAGTACAAGGCAAAAGCTTCATAACAATCCCGTATAATCTCACAGTTGAACGCAGCTTTTGGATCCAATACGGATATGTACTGTTCCAAATATGCAAAGTGTCAACAGAACAATCTGATATAAACTAATTCTCAAAACAAAGAAGTTCAAGAATACAAAAGCAGAGCATTTGTAATGTAAATTTATGCTCAGGTGTCAACAGAAAATCTGATAATAATAATTCATAAGCAAAACATCTAAAAATGAAAATGAATAGGGAGGTCTCAAAAGAATTATCATCATCCCCAAACTTGCTATATGCGCATGAAGATTAGCTCAGGGTCAAAATATCATTTAGCATTAATTTGTCACAACAAATACTTGAAGGATGTTAATATTCTGCACCATAAATCTGAGGTGATGCCTTTGGTGAAAGCAACGGATTAATTGAGAGTATCTAAAGACAAAATTCACTAAGGAGACATAAGTTAAGATAATTATTAGATATGGTGCGGTTACCAACTAATAAATTAATCTCGCAATGAGACAGACAAAAAGTAATATCTCAGTGTGGTCGGATAAGCACACATGGAATTAACTCTTTGGGACATCATTAAAATCTCTATCCTGAAGACCTGCTCCTGAGATTTCAACATCCTTATGACCCCGAACTGAGTGCAATGTGTCTAGGCTACCATAATACATAATATTAAATTTCTTGTTTTAACCAAAGTCCCATCAGTGCCATCTCATAACCCTTAGTGATGATAAGGACAAATATATGTGGCGTGCTTCTCCCAGTGGAAAAACACTTGCATTTCTGATAAAGGAGCTTTTACTCTAATCATTGTGGCAACATTGAGTCCTTGAAAATTGATATGGATCTGAAGTGCCCTCAGAAACCCAAGTTTCCTTTTATTCAGCCCAAAAAGATATGATCCAACAAGCTCACCATGTGACGTGCTGTACTTTTTATTCAAAAATTTGCATCCATGAGAGAAATTTAAATTTATTTTTTTTTTCCCAGGAGAAGCTCAAACTTTAAGTTATTTTTCCCCAGTAGAAGCTCAAAAACTTTGTACGGACTTATACAAGGAGCCAATATTAAAATATTTAAAAAATAGAAAAGAAAGAAGAGCAAGTTCTCATTACCGACTCCAGCGCATAAACAGGAACCATCAGAATGAGCCCAATCAAGAACTTCTGCTCCTGAAATTAAACATATATCCTACTCCCGTCAATTCAAGAACCTAAACTTTAATAGATAAAACTCTTCCAGTAGCCAGGCCACATGAAAGAAAGATCAACACACAACACTGCATTCACATATCAGGAAATAACTTACAAAAAAACAAAATGAATAGAAAGGCAAAGGCAGTCCGCATCTAGATATATCAAAGGAAATTAATTACAAACCTCTGGCTGATTGTAGGCTGCTAAATGCTCAAAGATAAGATACATAGACAGAACAAGAGCCACAAGTACAAATATACCAGCACTGCAGATTGTCCAGCTATAGAGTATTGATGACTCAGACTGAAAAGTAAGCGGCCACACTATTCCTGATCTGCCTGTCGACTCAGCTAGAGAGATATAAAATAAAAGTGAACATAAAACCCCCTTCCATCCCATTGCAGAGCTCAAAACTGTTCTTAATGCATATATGACAAGCTTTCACAAATAATCCGGCTCCAAAAATGCTCCTGGAGAGTAAGTAAAATAATTGCTTTGCTCTTCAACTTGTTTGGCCTAATAGAACAACTTTCCCCCAAAAGGAAATTCTAGGAACAAGAAAAGGCTGCCAGCTTAAGTGACTGCAAAACTATTTCCAGTACCACTCTTTCAGTAAATGGTACTGCTGCTGAACAATGTCAGCAGAATCTTAAAATCCTGTCATCGGGGAGTCAGCAACAAATACCGGAAATATCAGTCAAAGGTCAACCTACAAAAGAAAAGACACATACATTTCAACACATTAATACAATATGAAGCCAGTAAAACACGAAAAGGAGAAGAAAAGAAGGTCAGCATCCCTAGATAAAGATACAAACATTTTACATAGTTTATCATATACATATTTTATTACAACACAACTAACAAGCATTTAAATTCAAATCTGAAGAAGAAAAAGAAAACTCCTCAAGGTTCTTGACTGTTAAACTGGCACCACCTTCATTTCAAACATTACATGGACACCCCTCAGCAGGAATGGAGATGAAACAAAATTACTGGAATCACTAAATGCAAACTAATGCCATGAAGTACTGTACACCATTAGTGTAACATTTGAAACAAGAGGGATCTCTGTGTACTTGCCAGAAACCTTAATAAGGGAGCTCGGTGCAATTATCCTACAAGAAAATGCAAGCACTAGCACTTACAAAATCTCATCTTGCTTGGTTCCTCTTATACAGGATTAAACATGATGGAAGCTGAAGCTTATAAGCCAAAACCTGTTCTTCCACATTAATTTACAGCAACGTCAATGCAAAAGACAAACCTACCTTTAGAAAAAGTACCTCACATGTCTTTCACACAAAAGTAATACTACCAGAAACCCCATAAACTGAGGACTATAACATACTTCCTTAACAACATAATTCGCGTTCATGTAGAAGCATTTATGCCACATACTAGCTAAACCTATACCTTTTTGTACCGCGTTTTCTAAAACCAATGCAAAACTCATTTATTCCCTACCGCATTTGGGATAAATTAACACTACTTCATTACTACTAGATCATTACGCACAATGAGCACCATTGTCATCACAAACAAAAGATTACAATACAATGAGCACTAGCTACTCCTACACTAGAATAAGCACATACCCTAAAAATTAAAGCCTCGGCCAGCAAAAACTAATTGCAAGCACCAATCAGCCACTAGCTAATCCTTTACTAGAATTAGCACAATACGCTCGAAATAAAAGGCTCGGCCAACACACAACTAACTACTTGCCAAACACCATTGCTTTCACAAAACCTCAAGAGTTCACTAATTTAGCTTTTCGATATCAAAATTAAGCTCAATGTTTGTTCCAACCTAACTAATTCATAACCAGCTGTTCACTTCAATCGCCAAACGGCCAAAGTAATCACTCTTCCGAATCATCAATAAATCCACATTCACATCAAGAGCCAAACGCCATAACTAAACGTACATATAAATACATATGATTAGCCATTACCAAAATATATAAACATAAACATATATACACAAATTCTCTAAAATTTATAAAAATACATAAAACACACACACACACACACACACATATATTGTATATATCATGAATTTCCCCAAAAAAAACATGGTTCATAGCTTTATTACAACAGAATAACAACAAATAATTAGTTTTCTGAAGCAATTGATTTAACGAACCCTAGAAATTGTGTAATGGAAAAAAAAAAGAGAAAATTGTGGAGAAATTAAAACAATGCAGGTAGAGATAAGATTAGTTTCTAACCTTCTTTTTTTTTTTTTACCTAATTGATTTTCTCGATAGAGTGATGTGACGAAAGCTTGAAGCACTTTATATAGAGTAACGTGTCGAGGAAATTTTTTGCATATTTTCGCGTGTATTTATATGTATTGCTTCAGCGGTTGGAAACCACGATGACGAAGTAGTGGTTAAACAGATCACGTTGTCGATATGACCGTTGGATTTGTGGGCCCGGAGAGATCTGAGGTGGGGAGCGTTCGACTGTGACGGTGTTTTTTTTATGGTAGATGTAGCTTTAGCTTGTTCTCTGGGGAAAATTGGGGCTCTGATTTGGAAAGTACAAGTGGAGGGTCCACGTCAGTGTGTCCACGTGGTGGATGTTATAAAGTTCCACATCAAGGTTGAAAGTGACTTTCGTTTTGTTGGACTTTGGGTTCAAGCTATGGTTCACGTTAGACTCAATCCAATTCAGGATTAGGTTCGCAATGGCACGCGCTTCGTTCTGTCACCTAAATAGTTCTTTTAACACTGTTCCGTTTTCGCGTTCTATACCTCATCTTTCATCCTCACCTGTTTCTGAATCCCCGTAATTGAGTCTTGAGTATTTAAAATAAATTAAAGAAACCATTGTGATGAGAACTAAATGTAGAAAATGAATTCTTCATTGTGTTATTGGGATTGCCCTGATTAATATAATTTTTTTTCTTATTGCATGCCACATGTAATATATAGTAATTGCAAAGCTTTAAAATATTATCCTTAATTATGTTGTTTGAAATTATTTTGAAGCACAACAACAACTAACAAATCTCTTAAATCCACTATGAGCAATAGTGAAATGAAGGTATTTATGTCAATGATAGCAAATCTCAAGTAATGGCATGTAGTGATCTGATTAAAAAAATCTTTGTCTAATGTCATTTTTCTATACTTTTATATTTATAATTTTAATATTTCAGTACATATATAAAATTAAAGATATAAAAATAACTATATATGTATGTGGGATAAGGAATGCTTATCCCACGTCCTGCCCCTTTGCGGGGATTAAAAGTTAACTCCCATCCCCCATTCCTCATTCCCCATTCTCCATTCCCCATTCCCCATTCCCACCTAATCCTCACCCTCCTTTGGAATAGGAACAGGGCAGGTACCCGCAAAATCTGCCTCTATTATCATCCCTATTCAGGATTTAATTTCGTTTGGAAGGTAGCCCTTTGAATCAAGTAGCTTTTGGATTATCACTTTTATACCCAAAAACTAATTGGGATATGTGTAATGACATCATTGATAAAATAGGGCTCCGGCTAACATGTTAGTTGACAAAAAAAAAAAAACCAACATGTTACTAATTAGTCAAAATAGAGGTTGGTGAACCATGGATGATAATAGGGTTAAGTTTAGCAGCCAGTCACCTATTTGCTTTTGATTTTCTATGAGCCATTTTACGACATGACTTTTTTGGAGGGTAGGCGGGACATGGGAGTCTCAGTTCATACATCGGTTCACCAAAATCACCTCCATTGTCCCATTTTCTTCTATTAAAAAGGTGAGCAGCCGTTAAACAAAAAGGCCCTAAGAGATTTTCTTTATATATTACAAACATAAGCCCTAAAGTTAGTGTTAAATGACAATTCATTAATCCTCGGACATAGTTGTTCATGAAAGGTGGCATAGGACATTTGTCGGTGGCAGAAGTCTTACATTCGAGTGAGAGGTCAGACCAATTCTATTCATCCTGGTCTGATCTGAACAGATATTGTTGATTGAATTGATTCATTGTTGCATGCCTTATTCTTAGTGAAATTTTTTCTAGTCGGACCCATCGTACTTCCTTTGACTACTCCTAAGATATAATGGAAACATTTTCCATCCCAAAATAGGTTATCTATTGGGATAAGAAAAGGGGCATGTGTTACGTCCGAGCCCAGAGGGACTTTTTAATTATCATATTTGCATAATTGCCCTATTTGCCTTTACTTTGCTTTTATATGTTTAAATTTCTATGTTTAACTTGAACCCGGAGTAAATTTTAAGCTATTTTATATTCCAAATTTGATTATTTTCCTTGGTTATACTTCATATAAAAGGTATTTGTTCACTTGAATTAAGTGAATTGCATGTCCCGAGCACGAGTTAGAAAATGTTTAGTGTCCCCGAGTGAATAATAATAGTTTGAATTGTTTTGGGCCATTTAAACTTTCAAGTGATTTTAGTTAGCTTATTTAAGCCCAATAGCATTTAATTAGGGCCTAACCCCATATATACTCTTCCATATACATAAAATACATACATATACATATATATTATAACATAGCACATAAAGAAGAAAAAAAAAAGATAGAAAACCCGATGGGGTTCCAAGGGAAAAGAAAAGAGGGCAAACTTAGGGTTTGATGATTTCATGCTATTCCAAGCCAATTGCAAGTAGTTCAAGCTTTCTCCTAGTGCCTAGAATCTCTACCAAGGTGAGAGAACCATTTAATTGTGCATTTTTGCTTGATATTTGATTATGGTAAAATGTTGAATTTATGGTATAATGTTGTTTTGATGCCTTTAATGCTTCCTAGGATAGTTATTAATGATGTGGAGTAGACTTCTAAGCTTGGTTTGATTGTGTAGCTTGTAGTTGTATGTATATGTGCAAAGAAGAAGATGATGAATAGTAACAAAGTTGAATTTGTTGATTTAATGTTTTACATGTGTTTTAGTGGTTCAATGTAAGCCTAAAAGTGTTCATAGAGCTAGGCATATGCTAAATTTAGTTGTAGAATGATCAAAATGCGTTGTGGTGGTGTTTGGGCCTATAGGCCGAATTGTGCAAGCTTTCGACACAATGGGCCTAGTTGCGTGTTGGATGCTTGACGAGGTTATTTTTACCCTATCCTTAGTCGCGAGCATGTTAGTATAGCTATGTGTTGGTGTAATGTGATAATGCCATGTTTTGAACAAAGTTGAAGTTGAATGTAACTAAGTGGTTTAGGTGCTTTAGTGGATTTAGTTTAACAATTCTAGCGTAATGAATGAACTTAACCTTTTCAAGAGCTTTAGAACCCGTGTGTGCTAGGTGGTTTATTTGTGACTGAAAGCTAAGTTAGTGAGCTAAAGAGTATTGTAATGGTTGTAAAGTGGTTTAAAGTAGCTTAGTGCACGTTTAATGATTTTAGAGCATTTGAATGGTCATGTGCATGAGAGTGGCCTCTATCCTAATGATAAAGTGCTTCTACATTGTTATGTGGTATAAACTGTCTCAAGCAAATTAACAAGAGCTAACAAGTATTCAACGTTTTCGCGTAGCGTTCTCATGGTTGCAACCATCGCGTTTTGGGTGTACCCTAGCTTGGACCCTATGTCCTTGGAGAATCACTCCTGGGTGTACCTTCGCTTGGACTCTATGTTCTTGGAGAATCACCTATGTTAGCGTGTTCATGTGTAGCTCTCGCTTGGGCCCTATGTCCTTGGAGAGTTATTAGCGATATCATTTTCAAAGTGTTTATCTAGCGTTGTTAATGCTTAAGTGCTTATCATGATAGCGTAACTTATATGCGTAGCTTATAATATTAGTTTAATGCTTAAAGCTTATCATGTTAAATGTTACTTTTTAGCGTAGTTTACAATGTAGTTATAATACCAATACTTGTTTTATATGCATTGCACGAACGCCTTTTTGAGAACTCCTCAGTTATCTGTTTCCCTCCCTCACTGAGTATACATGTATTGTATGCTTACCCCTCATTTCTAATACCTTACAGGTAAGACAGGTTCCGTTTCTCTGGAGTCTGAGGAAAAAGAGGTTCAAGAGTTCCTTGCATGGTTGTGCTAGCTTGAGTTGAATGCTTTTGTGCAGTTATATGAATATTTATGTAATCTTTTGAGGCATGCATGCCCTTTATGCATTTAGTTAATTTAATAGTCTATATTAAAGTTGAAGTAGTTTATTATTGGTTGTTTGGTTTGTAATATGGCTTATTATCCAAATTAAGTAAGTAGGAAATATTAGAGTGGTAAAATAAGCGGAATTATGATTATAGCTTGCAAGAAACTAATGAAAGAATGCACGTATGCTTAAATTTTGGCTAAGTAGAAAGGCTCGGTTGGCCTTAGGAACTTGAGTATGTTATCATATGAATGCCATATTGTTGCTTGTGGTTCATTTCTTCTGAGTGCAGGTATATGGTTAGTCCTATAAACAGGGAAGACTCCGTCCATTTTTCGTGCCCAAGATTAGGGTCAGGTTAATGTTAGTGAAGTGAATAGGAGTCCTGGCTCCGTAAGGGGTCGGGGCGTGACAGAATAAGCCCGAGGAGGGAGAGAGGGTTGAATTTTAAAAGTTGGGTGGGGAGTGGGGGTATGTATTTCTCATCCTACATAACTCATCCCACATACATGTAAAATGATTGTTATACTTTTAATTGTCACATATGTACTTAAATTTAAAATTATGAATATAAAAACCTAAAAAGTATGACATCAAATAAGGTTTAATTAGAGTTTGAGAGAGAAAAAAAGATATTTCTTATGATTGTTTTATTAGTTAAGACATTGCATGCCAATATTAGCTAGTCCAATACAAGTTTGGAGAAATTAGAATATATTTGAAATTGTTGTGGGATATTAATGTAATTATCGTCGATCTATTCATATTTAGTTGCCATGAATAATATTTCAAAGTAGAAAAAATAAACAAAGAGAGATTACTAATCAGAAAAAAAAAAACAAAAAACAAAAAAGAACAAAGAGGAATAAATCTCTTGCCCATGTCCTAAATGGTCTGCTACTAAACTAACTGTTAGGGTTTACATATCACTTCTTTTTCTTTTTCTTGTACAAACATATTACGTCAAGCATATGAATTCCTATAAGTAATGCTTTATGTTACTTCTTCACCCTTCACCTTTCATTTGTGTAGTAAATATGTAATGAATGTTAAATTTTTTTTGTATATCATAAAATTTTATTATATAGGAAATGGTGAAAGGATTGAAGGAGTAATATAGAACCTATTTGGATCCACTCATAACTTAACGTTAAAGTAATAAGGGAGCTCCAACAGTGAAATTGTACAGACTATTTTATCATAATTAAATCTCCATAATAATATTATAATATTACAATGCTCAAGTCATATGACCTCTACTTGTTGATCGAATATGAGATACCACTAGCCATTTGCTTTAGGGGGTGGTTCTCATTTTGTGTGTGAGAGGTCCGAGATTGATTTTTGATAGATGTAATATCTTTTTATATGTGATGTATTATTAACTTAAACCCCTTTTAAAATCAAAAAGAAAAAAGAAAAAAGAGATATATAATACTACAAAATGCAATCGTGCAGTACACTACTAGAACCACTTAATGGGTTTATTTGTTGCCAATGGATAGAGGTCATATAATATATAACATAGCTATTTCATTTTACCAATGATCAAGACCAGTGTGGTTCCAACGGATAGAGATGTGGTACAATTCAAACCTTACTATCACACGTACATTACCAGTACCGCTCGGTTGACGATAGCAAAGTCTTGAATAGTTTCTTAATATAATTCCCATGCCAAGTTTCAAATGCATAACATCCATATGTAGTTCTTAATTTGTACTTATTCTTGGTTTAGGGCATATTTAGGTAATTAAGATGATGAATTAGAAGGATAGGGCCGTGTTGATTCGAATACTGCAATATGAAACTCTAGTGCATAATTTGGGTATTTCTGGTGCTAAATTATGCCTACAATTTGAAACTATATTTTTCACTCTTTACACAAGACAACTGATTAAACTGAACTAGTTTTCCGTAATAATCATTTAATTAGATCTCAATTTGGACTGTTTTACAAAACTAACATGAAAATTGATTTTAATATAAATGTCAGGCTAACAAACATAAAAATTGCAAAACTAAAACTAAAACGAACAAAATAGTGAAAGTATGTTTGAATAAAAGATAAAAATTGCAAAACTAAAACGAAGTTTAAATGTAATGCATTCCGATAAGATGTTAGGCAGTAATCAAGATATACATATTTTCATAAATTAAAACTGTCCATGCAAAGTAACTATCTCATAATATGATATCATCTCATAAAACCTCCACCTAATAATTGCTTAAAGTAAAATATGACAGAGACTGAAAACAAAAAAAAACTAACTCTAGTAGTAAAAGCGCGAGGGTAGGGTTTTATGAGATGATAATACAAGCTTTATCTCCGTAATGGCAAAGTGTCAAGTAGGGAAAGCCATGTCCGAGTTTCTAGGTATTATTCCTTCTTTCCTCGTAAAGAACACAAAATCACTACTTGGAGCGATTCTCCACCATGGTAGCAGACAACTACCCCATTATCGAGATATGCTGGCCAGTAGATAAAGGCCTTGACCCGGACAAATCTAGCTCCGCGCTCAATGGCCGGACAAAAGTAATCCATCACTGCAATTAATAAATACTGAAGAAGGGCAATAGCCATCAGAAAGCCCCATACAACTGCACGGTAGTTCTCATGTGCGTCAATGTATCTATCCAATGCTCTGCAAACAATCTCGAACGCCAGCTTGAACAAGTAGTAGGTGTAGAGGCAAAACACAATCTCTGAAACCGAATCTTCCGCAGCGTTCTTATGTTGAATATGTGCTCGGCGACCAAGTGCATCCATGGTATAGAGAGAAATATGAGTTTAAAATGAGGGTAAGTATTAAATGAGATGTTTATCTCTATATATAGATAGAATTATTAGACGTGACGACGTTATTTGCTTTTTCTTATTCTGAAGATGTCCCTAGCCATAGTGGCGGAATCAAGTACCCGGGCTCAAGGGGTGCATTCTTGCCATGGAAGAAGTCAGGATGTGTCATCATAAAATAAAAGTGTCCAATATAATTAATTTTAAAAAAAATTGAAAAAAAGAAAGGAAAAATGTATTTTTTCAAGTTGAGGGGGTGCGCACTATAAGGTAAGTCCACCACTGCCTAGCCGTTGTTAATGTTATGACAGGGTGTCTTATCTCTATATATATATATATTAATATTCTAAGGGAATATCCATTTTGCCACATGTCAGCAAAAGAGCATACCTCTAAGAGAAACACCAACATGCCACGTGTAACTTTTCTTCTTTTATTTTTTTAGTAAAACTTTCCAAACAAAAGCAATATTCTTTTCTCAACTATTTTATTTGTTTGTTATATAGTGAAACTTCTATATTTATCTACTAAAATTATAAAAGTTAGCTGAAAGCAATAATTTTTAATATTTCTCAATTCACTTATTTTTTTATATATTAAAACTTCTATATTTATCTATTAAAATTATGAAAAGTTAGCTGAATTATGAACTTAACTTTAACACATTTCTAAAAAATTTAGCTGAATTATGGACTTAACTTTTTGGCATATACATTCATATAGAAAACAATATACTTATATTTAAATTCTAGAAAAGCAAAATTGTTCAATTATGACTTAATTTTCGATATATTCTACAAAACATAGATAAATTATGGACTAAATTTTTTTGCACTTTTTTTGTTAAATTTTTTTGGCACATTCATATGTATTGAAACCAATATATTTCTACAAAAATTTTAAAAAGAAAATTAGCAATAATTATTTTCTATATAGATATTAATTTTTAATTATGAAAATCATTTAGGAGACTATATATCGTCATCAACCAAATGATGCAATTGGCTCAGTGTTTCCTTGGATACTATGTTCATTCTTTTATTTTTCTTTTCGGTGAAAGTTTTTTGGCACCTTCATACGTATTGAAACCAATATATTTCTACAAAAAAATTGAAAAGAAAATTAGCAATAATTTTTTTCTTATAGATATTAATTTTTAATTATGGGAATCATCTAGGAGACCATATCATCATTAATCGAATGATACAATTGGCTCAATATTTCCTAGGATACTATGTTTATTCTTTTCTTTTTTTTGGGTCATGATACTACTTTCATTCTAGATCATGCAGTTTTGGTCCCAATTTGATAGAGGTCTAACATGAAAATTTTTATTATGTTGGAGTTTGCTTATGAAAAGATAATTATTGTTTATACTTTGTATCTGATGTATTTATCTATTCTTAACCACTTTGTATTGTAGTCCTTATCGTGTATCATGTGTAAGCAACTATATATGCATGGTACAATGAATTCTTCAAAGTGAGAAATAATACAACCAAAACTTTTTTTTTCTTTCTCAAATACTAATAATAATAATAATAATAATACAATAATTTTAAATTTATCTGATTGAACAAAATCTAGACATACAACTAACATTAGATTAAATTTAAGCAAATTAATACCCGTACTAAAAAAAAATATTATATGGTTATGTGAAAATTTTTCAATTTTGTACTATCTCAATCTTAAATATATTTGATAAAACAAAATTCATATACAAAACTAACCAACAAATTTATTAAATCAGATTATATCTAAAGTTTGTACTCTAGGTACTGTAGGAATGTATTCTTATCTTCATTTGAACTCTTTTTATCTCTATATGTAGAAGTTTATTTAACGAAACCCATATATACAACTTCTTTATATTATTGATTCAGATTATTGTGAATTTGTATGAGCTGTAGTCTTTTTCTCTCTTTTTTGCTTCTCATTCAAGTGTTTCTATGCATTAGTCACTTGAAAATGAGGTTATTTACCTTCCTTTATTTAATTGTTTCTTTAATGAGGCGCTGCTATTGTTATTGTTATTATATTTTTCTTTTGTCAAATTTTTATTATGCTTTGAAGGCCTTAAATATGGAAATGCAACATTTACTTAATAATTTTAGTTTATTTTGACAAAACTACAATTAAAACTGCATTTTAATGCATATCCTTTAAATTCCAATTCAATGAGGTTTTATAGTTTTATTCTCATAGTTATCTTGATGTAGATAAGGAAGGTAGACCTGTATCCATTGAAATGAAAAGTCAGATTCTAACAAACTTATGGTCAGATTCTAACAAACTTATGCAAGTTTAGAAAGTAGATTGTTACATAAAATATCATGTTAAAGAGTTTGAGAGAACCTCCACAATTGAATTTATAGCCTGTATAGTTGCTGCAAAGAGATACAATGATTCAAGCACAACAATTGTAGATGTTCATCGCATGGAATCTTGTTACTATTTTTACTTCCCTTTTTAATTTTACATTATATGCATTTAATATATGGGGAACAAAAGAAAGTAGTAATTTAGGAGTTTATAGCGTCTCTATTGGATTAGAAACATTGTACTTCACAAAAGGTGGAGATTTCATATAGCTACATAAATTGGTATTTCTATTATATAGACATACGGTTCCAATGTGTACCATTTCTTAACCATATTTTAGTATATACTTTTCTCAAATATTGATCAAGTTCAATCTTTATGAAAAAAGTTGAGGTGGAGGCTAACTACATAGGCTTTAGTGATATATATATATTTTTTTCGCTTCCGAAGAGATTTGTATGAAAAGGAAAAAGGATTAACAAATCATAACTTTTTGTTAGAGTTGCATTGTGTTTGATCCTGTAATAATTTGTTTGTATTTATATATATTCTATAAGCTAAGCGGCAAATATTTTAGAATTCAATGCTCGACCTGTCACAGTACATAAACAATTAATCATTCATAAATATTAAAATTAAAAGTTGAATAACTTTAAACAAAAAGATTTAACGAACCCTAGATAAGATTAGATTCTAACATTTTTTCAAGATTTAACTTTACTGTTACAACAGAATGACAACAAATAATTAGTTTTCTGAAGCAATTGATTTAACGAACCCTAGAAATTGTGTAATGGAATAAAAAGAATGAGAAAATTGTGGAGAAATTAAAAACAATGCAGGTAGAGATAAGATTAGATTCTAACCTTTTTTTTTACCTAATTGATTTTCTGGATAAAGTGATGTGATGAAAGCTTGAAGCACTTTATATAGAGTAACGTGTCGAGGAAATTTTTTGCATATTTTCACGTGTATTTATATGTATTGCTTCAGCGGTTGGAAACCACAATGACAAATCTGATAGTAGTGGTTAAATAGATCACGTTGTCTTTATGACTGTTGGATTTGTGGCCCCGGGAGATCTGAGGTGGTGAGTGTTCGACTGTGATGGTGTTTTTATTTATTTATTTATTTATTTATGGTAGATGTAACGAAAATGGGGACTCTGATAGGGATGACAATTAATATCACTTTATTTGAAATTGACGGATAATTGTTTAATAAAAATTTGATAATAAAAATTGATAAAGAATTTGTTAAGATTTGAGTTTTATAAAGAGAAATCGATGGGTAAACAGATAAGGTTTGGTTTTTGATGTTAAAAAAAATTGAAATCCGAAACCCAATTATTAATTTAATAAAAAAATCTAACATATATATATACACTTAAAATAATAGAAGACTAACTAAAATTGGTAAGTAAAATGATAAAAATTTGAACTAAACTCAACTAAAAAAAATGAACTAAGCTCAATTAAAAGAGATGGGTTAAACCTATTAAACCAATACTTATACTCTTAAGAATTGTCATATGTACTTGTCAAAACGAAAGAAGAGACGTTTCTTGCTCGACGCTTGAGAATGAATTTCTCTTTGCATAACTTATTAATTTTATTTTTTGCTCATAAAATTATTATGTAATTTATTTCAAGTTTTATAATTGGCTTGAATTCTTTACATCTAAACTAATTTTTCTTACATCTTTTTATTTAAACTAATTATTTTTTAGTTAAACGGTTACGGTTACGGTTAACCGCGGTTTTTAAATCCTTAATGGTTACGGTTATAGTTATTGGTTTTGAAAACCGTTAAGTTTTGGTTACGGTTATGGTTATTGGTTTTGCTAAATGATTTTGGTTATGGTTATGTCATTTTTTGCGGTTATCCGAACCTCTGTCATTCCTATTGGGAAAGTATATGTGGAGGGTCCACGTCAGTGTGTCCATGTGGTGAATGTTATAAAGTAACACATCAAGGTTGAGAGTGACTTTCGTTTTGTTGGGCTTTGGGTTCAAGCTATGGTTTCATGTTGGGCTCAATGCAATTCAGGATTTTGGTTTGGAAGGTAGCCCTCTCAATCAAACTCGCTTTTGAATTATCATCTTCCGACCAAAAAAAAAAAAAAGAATTATCATCTTTATACTCCAAAACTAATTGGGGTGTCTAATGACATCATTGATAAAATAGGGCCTCGACTAACATGTTTTTTTTTATGGTAGATATAATAGGGATAAGTTTTGCGGCCAGTCGCCTCTTTGAAAAATGAGTTGTTTTACGACATGACTTTTTCGGAGGGTCGGAGGGACATGGGTGCCTCAACTCATGCGTCGGTTCATCGAAATCACCTCCACTCTTCCACTTCCTTCTATTAAAAAGGCGAGCAACCCTTAAATAAAAAGGCACTAAGAGGACTTATCTTTATATATTACAAACATAAACCCTAGAGTAGGCGCTATATCACAATTCATTCATTCTCGGGCATAGCTAATCACGAAAGGTGGCATAAGATATTTGTCGACGACGGGATTCTTACATCAGAGCGAGAGGTCAGACCAATTCCATTCATCCTGATCAGATTAGAATGGATCTTGTTGAATGAATTGATCCATTGTTATATGCCCTACTTCTTAGTAATTTTTTTCCAACTCGAACCCGTTGTACTTCCTTTGAATACTCTTGAGATATGGCTCCGTTTGTTTGCCGTAAAATAACTTGTTTTTGGAAAATGTCTTCCGTGAAAAATATTTTTCAGGGCTCCATTTATTTGCCGTAAAATAACTTGTTGAGGGAAAATATTTTCTGGTGTTTGGATGTACCGTAAGTTCCGTAAAATATTTTATTCTCCCAAATGACATGAAAACATTTTTTAAAGTTTTGTACTAAGTGCAATTGTTGACCAAAAAATATTTTATAATTGACCAATTTTTCGGTATTACCAAACACCGTAAAATTAAGCAAAAGCAGCCGTAATTATTGACTGAAAAATATTTTTCAGTTGACTAATTTTTCGGTGTTACCAAAGACTGGAAAATCCGAAAAATATTTTTTGGGAAAATATTTTACGGCAAACAAACGAAGTGAAAATAATTTTTGTGCCAAAATAGGCTAGCCTAGGATAGGAAAATAGGAATGAGCTTGAGGAAAGGAGGATGAGGTTTGAATTTTAAAAGCTGGGTGGGGCGTGGTGGTATGCATTTTTCATCTGCATAACCCATCCCACATACATGAAAAATGATTTTATACTTTTCGTTCTCACATATGTACTTAAAATTTTAAATTATGAATATAAAAACTTTTTAAAAAATGACATTAGACAAAGTTTAATTAGAGTTTGAGAGGGAAAAAAGATATTTTTTATAATTACTTTATTAATTTAGATACTACATACCAATATTAGCTAGTCCAAGATATGTTTGGAGAAATTAGAATATGTTTGAAAAAGTAAACAAAGAGAGATTACTTATGAGGGAAAAAAAAACAAAGAGGAATAAGTCTCCTGTCCATATCCTAAATGATCCACCATTACGTCAAGCATAAGATTTCATAAAGAATTCCTATATAAGTAATGTTTCACGTCACTACTTCACACTTCACCTTTCTTTTGTACGATAAATATATAATGAATGTTAAATTCATTTTGCATAGCGTAAAAAATTTATTATATAGAAAAGAGTGAAAATTGAAGGAGTAATAGAAAATAGATTTGAATATCCTCATAACTTACCGTTAAAGTAATAAGGAGATCCAATGGTGAAATTGTACAAACTATTTAGGGTAAATCTCACTACTAGTCCTCATTATTTCATTTTGTCTCAAACTAGTCCTCATTGTTTCAACTGTCCCAAACTAGTCCCCATTGTTTCAAAAAAGTCTCAAGTTAGTCCTTTCAGTCAAAGTAGGTGTTAAACTTAACAGAAATGAATAGTAATAAAGGGGTAAAATGGTAAAAGCATATCTTCATCTTAATACTACCACCACCACCATGCACCGCCACTGCCACCACCATGCACCGCCGCCGCCGCCACCACGCACTGCCGCTGCCACCACCATCACATAAAACACACACATACACACAAATCATATACACAATACACATATACACACAAATCACATACACAAATCATATACACAATACACATATACACACAAACCACCATGCACCACCACTGCCACCACTGCCACCACACTGCCACCACTGCCACCACCGCCACCACCGCCATCACCAACCACCACAGCCCACCAACCACTACAGCTTACCAACCACCGCCGCCTACCAAACCGCCACCAACCACCGCAACCCACCAACAACACATATAAAACACACACAATCACGCCACTGTCGCCACTGCCACCACCGCCACCACCAACCACCACAGCCCACCAACCACCGCCGCCTACCAAACCGCCACCAACCACCACAACCCACCGACAACACACATATATACATACATATAAAACACACACAATCACGCCACCAACAACACACATTCGCAGGGTGGTATGAGGAGCAGTGGGGTGGGGGCAGCAGCGTGGGGTGGGGGTGGGCAGTGGCGGCAATGTGGGGGTGGGGCAGCGTGAGCGTGGGGAGATGGGGGGGGGGGCAGCGTGGGGAGGGTGGGGGGGGGTAGCGTGGGAGGAGTGGGGGAGGGGGAGGGGGGTGGGCAGCGTGGGGTGGTGGGTGTTTGTTTTGATTTGGGAATAGGGGTAAGGTAATGGGTAAGGAAAATGGGGTTTTAGTAATTTTAATTAGGTTTTAAGGGTATTTTAGTCATTTAATAGGTTATCAGTTATATTTTTAACAGAAGAGACTAACTTGAGACTTTTTTTGAAACAATGGGGACTAATTTGAGACAGTTAAAACAATGGAGACTAGTTTGAAATAAAATGAAATAATGGGGACTAGTAGTGAGATTTACCCAACTATTTATCATAATTGAATTTCTTTAATAATATTATAATGTTACAATGTAAAGTCCTATCACCTTTTGACAAAATGCAAGCGGTTGGATGACATGTCACCAAATGGTCAATGCGTTGAGGGACCATCTATTTGGAAACATATTGAAGAGAACCAAGTATGATATAACAATATAATAAATTATATTGTTCCCTTGCAATTGTGTGTATGATCATTAATGTTAAGAGGATAAAGACCTTAATGGTTACTTTCTAACTCTTTCACTATCTTATCATAAGAGGATAAAGACCTTAATGGTTTTATTTGTTGCCAATGGATAGAAGTCACACAATTCAAAGCTTACGAGAACACGGACACTATCAGATTCGTGAAATAGTCGGTTCACGAAAACAAAGTCTTGAAATAGTTTCATAATATCATTCCCACAGCAAGTTTCAAAGGCATAATTGGCGGAAAAGTTTCAAATGCTTCCTCTGGGAAGTTCTAGAAACCTCTTGTTAACTAAAAACTTTGATTAACCACAGATGTTACTACGTTACAAGGCCAAAGACCAGTACCAAATAAAAATGTATAAAACCATACAAAAGTATATAAAATCGTATAAAAGTGTACAAACTTATTAGTTATCCCTCTATTTTTATTATTTATTTATCACTTTTTACGTGTACGTTCGATTGATATATTAAACAAAAAAAGAAATACAAAAAATTTATTGAGTTGATATGTCAATTAAATATACATATTGGAGTTGATAAATAGGGGACAACATCTAATTTTTCTCTATAATCTATTACTCATTTGTGTACCAACGTCATAGCTATTTATTGCACTTTTAGCAGCAAGACTATTATTGCTTTAGTGCAAGAAAATAAAATACTAATTCCATCGGATTTCATCTTCTCATTTTTTTAACTGTTTCAAACATAAGTAGTGTTGTACGTGATTACTCGGGGGATATTTCAGTCATTCTTTGAATGGTAATTATTGATGTATTAAATGTCAAAATTTCAATTTGTTTTTTTTTAATGTAATAAAAACCCTCATCACATAGAATAGGATCACTACAAGAAATTTTACGTTTGGAGACGGCACATTTCCGTCTCCGTTCCGTCTCCAATATGAAAAATGAGACGGAAAGGAGACGAAAATTGGGCGTCACCTTTCGGCCTGTCTCCTTTTTTGAATTTCGTCTCCGTTTCGTCTCAAATGGAGACGAAAATATATTTTGTCACCTTTCTGTCTCGTTCACATTTCGTCACCTTTCCGTCTCCCTCACATTTCGTCTCCATTCCGTCTCTCTTACATTTCGTCTTATTTCCGTCTCCGTATAATTCCATCTCATTTCCGTATCTATTCTCATTTCATCTCTGTTTCGTCTTCCTCACTTTTTGTCTCATTTCCGTCACATTTTTTAATTTTTTTTTAAAAAAATAATTTTTTAAAAAAAAGTTATAAATTCGGATTTTGTCAAAATTACTATAAAAATTTGAAATTTTTTACCAAAAATTATACTAATTATATATATATATATAAATATGAAAAAAAACAAAAATAAATCTGATTTTTTTAAAAAAAACCCTAAACTCATCATAAAACTACAAAAAATCATATATTTACCTAAATCTATCACACACACACACACATATATATATATATATATGAAAGGAAAAAAAAACTAAATAAAGCTGAATTTTTTTTTAAAAAACCTTAAAATCATGAAAAAACCTACCAAAACCATATATATTTACGTAAATCTATTAGTTATACATACATATATATGACATATATACATAATACATATATAATCCAAACAAACATGGTAGTATAAAAATAAAATCTAAAATCATAATAAAAGAACACTATATACAAACATATATATAATAAACTAAACTAAAACAAATATAAAAATTTAAATAAAAGTAGATAAATGTATTACCTTAAAATAAATTAAACTAATAGTGAATTCACACTTGATATAATGAGTTAAGAGAAAAGAGGGGGGGAGGGGGAGGGGGGGGGGGGGGAGGGGGGGTGGTGTATGCTCGATTTTTTTTTTATTTTGAATTTTCCCCCAAAATTCATTTGGGGGAAAATGAAAAAATGGTTCAAGTGGCTGGATTTTCCAGCCACTTGAACCGTGCCAAGTCCTTTTAAAGGACTTGGCAAATTTTTTTTTTTTTTTTTGTATTTCCCCCCAAAATATTTTGGGGGGAAATGAAATAATGGTTCAAGTGGCTGGAAATCCAGCCACTTGAACCGGTACAAGTCCTTTCAAAAGTGAAAGGACTTGTATGTATTTTTTTTTTTTTTTTTAAATTTCCCCCCAAAAAATTTTTGGGGGGATTTTTGAATTGGTTCAGGTGGCTGCCTGCCCCTTGATCCAATCTGTAAATCGTGGTTCAAGTGGCTGTCAGCCACTTGAACCACATTTTATGGAGATGGACCCAATGGGTCCATCTCCTTTTTTTTTTTTTTGGAGACGGACTCATTGGTCCGTTTCCTTTTTTTTTTTCGGAGACGGACCCATTGGTCCGTCTCCCTTTTTCAGCTCCTTTTTTTTTTTTTTGGAGACGAACCATTGGGTCCATCTCCTTTTTTTGGAGACAGACCCATTGGTCCGTCTCCTTTTTTTTTTTTCAGAGACGGACCCATTGGTCCGTCTCCTTTTTTTGGAGACGGACCCATTGGTCCGTCACCCTTTTTTTTTTCTGAGACGGACCCATTGGTCCGTCTCCTTTTTTTTTTTTCGGAGACGGACCATTAGGTCCGTCTCTTTTTTTTTTTGGAGACGGACCAGTGGGTCCGTCTCCTTTTAGTTTTGGAATTTTTTATTTATTTAATTAGTATTAATTTATTTATTATTTAATTACAAGTTTAGAATAAAATATTAATAATAATTTAATTATTAATTTAATTTAAATTTTAAATTAAAATAAAGTATTTAGCTTATGGAGATTTTTTTGAAAAATGAAATATTGAGTTACTTTTAAAAAATTTATGAAAAAATTAAATTAGTAAAGACAATTAGTAATTTATTATTATTAATTTATTTACAAGTTTATAGTAAATTGTTACTCAAAATTTATTAATTATTTATTAATTATTTTTCATCTCCATTTCGTCTCTGCTAAGAGACGAATTGAAGACGACATTCATGTTCCGTCTTTATTGGGAGACGTTTTAGAGACGACATACTAAAGTCATCTCCAAATCGTCTCAAAATGGTCACTATTTATGTAACAAAAGTTCCGTCTCCTTTTCATCACTTTTTTGGTGACGAAAAGGAGACGGATCGTCACCTTTTACAGTTTTTCTTGTAGTGGATGAAGTATTATCAGACATGATATGTAATAATATAGCAATGTTATATATATCACCCTATCACCTAGCGATGAACCTATTTGATGTTGACATGCACCCTCTTAATTTGAAAAAAAATATTTAAAAAAAAATTATTATATTACTTTCATATATAATAGCATAAATACACCTCTAAATTTGAGTGGCTGAATCCGTCATTACCATCACCCTCCAATAACACCGCCCTTAGCGTCCTTGACAAAATAGACCCAAAACATACATTATCATTGACTGGGGGGAGTTGCTCAAAACTTAATAAAGTGGACTTCATAGTTTTCTTCCTTCATTTCATTTTGATACCACTTAGCAGTTTATTCTAATAGATCGAAAAAGGATACCAAAGTCAAAGTTGGATTATAAGAGAAATGGCATGGTGCCAAGTGTATAAACCAAATGTTCCAGCTCTACGCGCAAATTAAAGTTGCCAATGTACGCAAATCACCTTGGATGACTCGAAAATGGCGACATACAGTAATCTTTTCGACGTCAACATAGCTGATCCTAGGTTCTTTTCCCAGTTACTTGAAAAAGTTGCCTATATATACGGCAACAATCGAGTTTTCTTTAATACACAATAAAAATTGAAATTATAATTTAAACTTAAAATCTTTTATTATAATTAGTTATTCGACTATTTCACTTAACTTTCTACAAAAAAAAAAAAAAACCTCTCCATTTGAACATGGGTGGCTTAGAAGAAGATAATGTTAATTTGTTTCAGATGATCAGGGACTACTATGAACCTGGCTCAAGAACGACCATTTATCATTCTTCATCAAAAGCTGTGGAAGATGATTATGAACCAAAGTTTGTCTCTTTAAAGGTACCTCTAGTTTTCAACTTTTCATGTATAATCTGTCTTAGTACACAGTTGTCCCGTATTTTTTATCAAAAGGGTTGACCTAGTTTTTCTTCTGTTCTATTGGTGTGAAGGGTGGCCGTGATAGCAGATACAATTTTTTGTTTTTGCGGAAGCTAGTTATTATCCAATTGGTGATCCAACCGGCCGGCTCTCTTGTTCATCCCCAAAAACCAACATGCTCTTGGTCCCCATTCCCACCCCAATCCTCGTCCCCTTTGAAATGGGAACAAGGTGGGTATCCGTAAAACTCGTCCCTATTACCATCCCAATTTAAGATTTAATTTGGTTTGAAAGGTAGCCCTCTAAATCAACTAGTTTTTGGATTATCACTTTTATACTCAAAAACTCATTGGGATATGTCTAATGACATCATTGATAAAATAGGGCTTCGGCTAACATGTTAGTTGACAAAAAAAAAAAAAAAAAGACCAACATGTTACTAATATGTCAAAACAGAGGTTGGTAAACCATGGATTATAATAGGGATGAGTTTTGCAGCCAGTCGCCTCTCTTTGCTTTTGATTTTCTACGAGCCATGTTACAACATGACTTTTTTGGAGGGTAGGCGGGATATGAGAGTCTAAGTTCATGCATCGATTTATCAAAATTATCTCCCTTGTCCCATTTTCTTCTATTAAAAAAACAAGCAGCCGTTAAACAAAAAGGCCCTAAGAGGGCTCTTCTTTATATATTACAAACGTAAGCCCTAGAGTTAGTGCTAAATGATAATTCATTCATCCTGGGACATAGCTGTTCACAAAAGATGGCATAGGACATCTGTCGGTGGCAGGAGTCTTACATCCGAGTGAGAGGTCAGACCAATTCTATTCATCCTAGTCTGATTCGAATGGATCTTGTTGACTGAATTGATCCATTATTGCATGCCCTGCTTCTTAGTGAAATTTTTTCTATTCGGACCCGTCATACTTCCTTTGACTACTATTAGGATATAGTAGAAACAATTTTCATCCCAAAATAGGTTAGGGAGAGGAAAAGGGGAATGAGCCCGGGGAAAGGGGAAAGGGGAGAGGGTTGAAATTTTAAAAGCTGGGTGGGGAGTGAAGGTATGCACTTCTCATCCTGCATAGCCCATCCCACATACATGTAAAATAATTGTTATACTTTTAGTTCTCACATATATACTTAAATTTAAAATTATGAATATAAAAACCTAAAAAATATGACATTAGACAAGGTTGAATTAGAATTTAAGAGAGAAAAAAAATATTTTTATGATTATTTTATTAATTAAGATATTGCATGCCAATATTAGCTAGTCCAATACAAGTTTGGAGAAATTAGAATATGTTTGAAATTGTTGTGGGATCTTAATGTAATTATCGTCCTTCTCTTTATATTTAGTTGCCATGAATAATATTTTCAAAGTAGAAAAAATAAACAAAGAGAGATTACTAATCAGAAAAAAAAAAGAACAAAGAGGAATAAATCTATATATTGTCCATGTCCTAAATGGTCCACCACTAAATTAACCGTTAGGGTTTACATATTACTTCTTTTTTTTTTCTTGTTCAAACATATTACATCAAGCATATAATTTCATAAAGAATTCCTATAAGAAATGCTTTACGTTACTTCTTCGCCCTTTTACCTTTCCTTTGTATGGTAAATATGTAATGAATGTTAATTTGCTTTTGCATATCATAAAATTTTATTATATAGAGAATGGTGAAAGGATTGAAAGAGTAATATATAACCTATTTGAATCCTCTCATAACTTAATGTTAAAGTAATGAGGGAGATACAATGGTGAAATTGTACAAATTATTTTATCATAATTGAATCTCTCTATTAATATTATAATGTTACAATGCTCAAGTCATATGACCTCTACTTGTCGTTGATTGAATATGAGATACCACTAGACATTTGCTCTGGGGGGATGGTTCTTGTTTTGTGTGTGAGAGGTCTCGAAATTAATTTTTAACAAATATAATATTTTTTTTATATGTGATATATTATTAGCTTAAACCCCCATTTAAAAAAAGAGAGAGAGAGAGTCACAATGCCACAAAATGCAAGCGCGCGGTTGCATGTCACCAAATGGTCAATGCGTTGAGGGACCATCTATTTGGAAACATATGGAAGAGAACCATGTATGATATAGCAATATAATAAATTATATTGTTCCCCTGCAGTTGTGTATCATTAATATTAGTATAAATTATTTATTTAGTTTTGCATTTTTATTATTAATTCTAACTTAATTTTTATTTTTTAAAATATATTATTTTAGTCCCGTATTTTTATAATTTATCTCAGCTTAATTTTTATTTTTTAAATTGTATTATTTTAGTCCAATATCTTTATTATTATGATCCATGTTAGTCTTACATAATTTTTTCATTCAAAAATCTAACAAAACAAGCACGTGACTAAAATGATATATTTTAAAAGAGAAAAGGATTAAATTGGAACAAATGATAAATATACGAGATTAAAATGATATATTTTGAAATATAAAGATTAAATTGAAATAAATAATAAAAATACGAGACTAAAATAATATATTTTAAAAAATAAAAATTAAATAAGAATAAATGATGAACATACGAGATTAAATAAGTAATTTACCCTTGAGCTATCAACTTGAAAAGGTTATTTTCTAACTCTTTAACTATCGTATCATAAGTAAAGACCTTAATGGGTTCAAAGCTTACTCTCACACGTACACTCAGTGCCAGTCGGTTGACGATAGCAAATCTTGAATAGTTTCTTAATATAATTGCCACGCCAAGTTCCAAACGCATAATTGGCGGAGAAGTTTCAAACGCACAACCCTTGTTAACTAAAAACTTCAAGCAATGTTACGCGTTGTATATGTTAAAAATTATGACTTTGAATTTTATTAGTTATAATATACAATTTTATATCGTCTTTAAATTAAAAATAATTATTCAAAGGTCACTAAATTATTCTGTTGTTTCTATTTTACTATTGAACTATTTTTTGTATAAATCAGAGGTCACAAAAGCGCAGTCTTGAATACTTTCTTAATATCATGTCGGAGTAACGTTAATGAGACCAGGGACAGAGCCAGGCACCGGAGGTCAATGTAGGCACCCGGTGTCTAACCAGTAATCAAGAATTAGAAATGTGCTCATAAATTTTCAGCTCAATCAGATAAGAAGTCGACGTCATGATCATTAATTTGATCAAAATTGTACAGAGTTTTACAATATTTCTCTCAAGTCTCTCTTCTTTCTCTCACTGTTTATTTTCTCTTTATCATGAACATTTCTCACACTCAAATAACTTATCAAATATATTTGTACTCAGTTTTAAAACACAATCATGGAAAAAAAAACTCAAAAGTATAAATTTATATATATATAGCAGCTCTTAAGAAGAAAAATAAAAGAAAAAAAAGGAAAAAAATGCAAAAGAATTGAAAAAGGGGAAAAATTGCACCTGCAGCAAGAAAGAAACAAAATAGCTGCTTCCAGGGTTTGATCTCCTAACATCAACAAACTTAAATAAGTGCTTAACCAACTAGGCTAGACTCACTCTTGGTACATAAATGTAACTGTAAACTTATCAATTGTTCAGTGTAGGCCTATGCCTACACTCAACCTTATGTAGCTCTGCCACTGAATGAGACTGATCAATTTTACATTTTTAAATCATACATATAGACTATAATTTTTTTTTTTCCTTAATCCCATTCGTTTTGCATGTTCGACCCATGAAGTAATTGTGGAATACTTTTGAAAAATAAAAACTCGTCGAGAACAATTGTATTAATTATTAATTATTTATATAATTATCTTCTTTATCTAAACCCTAAAGTTTAATGCCTTTATTTTCTCATATATATACATATATTAGGGTTATTAACACAAATCATCATTTATCTTTGCCTTCAGTGCCAACTAACTCCTTTATCTTTCAAGTGTGACAAAATGATCCCTGATCTATTCCTGTAGCGACGCCGTTAGTCCTTTCAATAAAAAAATCGTCTAAATTTTAACGAGAAGCAAGTGTTGCGGTCATGCGTGATTTTTTGCAGGGGTAAAATTATCCTTTCACATTAGCAGATATTTAATATCTATGCTTTTTATATAGAGATTGAGTGTCCAGTATGCATCTCTTCTTCATTTAGCCTCAACTGCCTCTATTTCTCCAACAACCAACACACATTCAACCCACCACTTTATTTCTCTTCTCCAACAACCAACACACATCGTGAAGAATGGAAGCAAAGTGCTACTGTGGTGTCAGCTGGTCACGTCTTGGACTGATAGTAATCTAGGTAGAAGGTTTATTGGTTGTGTGAAATTTGACATTGGAGAATCATGTGGGTTTTTTGCATGGATAGATCCACCTATGTGTGAGTGATCTTGAGCTCCTCCACCACCATTCTCGCATTCAATGGTTGCTTCACCATTATCGGCCACGCCAATATTGGAACCTTCGCACATATACTTTCTATTACATAATTCCAACCACAGTGGCTTAGAAACCCTTGAATGCTTTCATGATCTAGAATTTCTCTCTGATCAACCCATTCTCTCACCACTAACCCTCTCTCTTTAACCCTATCTTCAAATCCATCAGTGAGCTCTTCTTCATTTTTCCTCACAACCCATAAAAAAATCACATTTGATTTTTCCAACCCAGTTTTGATCTCTTTGACTTGTTCCAAGGAAATCTCTGCTTGAGACCCAAACACTACGTAGAGTACTGGTTTTCCTTGGTCTAGCTTGTGATCCAACCACTCAATCCATAAAGGTTTTTGGTTGTTTAGAGGCTTCAATCTTGGTGGCTCAGCTAGACAAAGTGGCCCCACGCACCATGCTTTGGGCTCACACTTGCGGTTCCAGAAATCCAAGTAAATTGACTCAAGCTCGTAAAAACTATTAACCAAAACGCCATAGCTTTTAGATGTTGCGGCTACTGCTTCCATGATAAACTCAAAGTGTGGACCCTTCGATTCACGGTCTGTAAAGGGAGGGCTAAAGTAATTTCTTGTGAGCTTGATCCATGGGAACTCAGGAACCATAAATGGTTCATAATCAGATTCTACTTTCATAAGAAGCTGGCTTTCGCCTACGCTTCCTGATAGAGCCATGGCATAGTTGTTCATACTATAATAAACTAGTCTTGGAATACCATATATGTTGGCTGAGCCAAGTGTCCAGCTAAGAAAGTCATCTGTTACCATAAAAGTGGCGTTGTTAGGGAGAGTTTCTAAGGCTTTTTCAAAGTAGGGTTTCATGTATTTGGTGGCTATGGCGAAGGAAGGAAATAGAGACATGGAAGGGAGTTTGTCGGTGCTCTCTATTCCAGGGGCAACGCCATCGATGTCTTTGGGGAAGGGAAGATCCTTGCCAACTATGCAGGTGAAAACGTTGAAGTAAGTGTTAAATATCTAATAATATGAAGGGACGATTTTACCCCTGCAAAAAATCAATAGGTGACCGCAACACTTGCTTTCCGTTAAAATTTAGACGATTTTTTACCAAAAGGACTAACGGCGTCGCTACAGGAATAGATCAGGGATCATTTGTCACACTTGAAAGATAAATGAGTTAGTTGGTACGGAAGACAAAGATAAAGGACAATTTGTGTTCATAACCCTATTTATTATATATAATACATTTATTAACCCAACTTAATTAAAAATTTTGGCTCTGTTCCTGTTTAATATAATTAATTCCCGCAGAAACTTTGAAAGGTTCCACGCAGAATTTCGAAGGCTTCCAGTGTGGGAAGTTGTTCTGGAAACCTCATGGCAACTAAATACACTTTGATTTAAACACAGATGTCACTAGGTTACCGGGCCACTTAAGTCATGACAATTTAACTTCTAATATTTATACACGCATTGTTAGTTATCACTTTATTTTCATCATTCATTTATTTAAAATTTTATATGTATATATGCCAACTAGGCATATATGTTGATCATTAGAGATAATAAATGAGCGATGAAAATAAAAGATGATAGCTAGTACTATTTTTTTTATTTAAATATGTAGTAATCTAATTCTCATTTGTGTACCAACCAGCTCATAGCTATTTATTGTACCTTTTATCAACAAGTCTATTATTGCTCTAGTGCAAGAAAATGAAACACTACGTCATCGTATTACATCTTCTCATTTTTTAACTGTTCGAAATATAAGTAATGTTTTATGTGATAAATCAGGTGATATTTCACACTTTCTTTAGGCTATCCGGATAGTTTTTTTTATTATTATTTAAATAAAGACTTAAGGTCACACACACACACACACATATATATATATATATAGATAGATGTAATCGACAAAATTCGAACTTATAATTTCTCACAAATTATGCTGCTAGATCAAAGAGTCTTTGACATCCAAATAATCTTTGCACCGCCCATTGCTTGACAAAATAGACCCCAAATTTACATTATCAATGACTGGCGGGCTTTGCTCAAAACTTAATAAAGTGGATTTCATAGTTTTCTTCCTTCATTTCATTTTGATAACACTTAGCAGCTTATTTTAATAAATTGAAAATGGAGACCAAAGACAATGTTAGAGAATGAGAAATGGCATGGTGCCAAGTGTAACCCAAAGGATCCCACTCACGCAAATAAAAGTTGCCGCTGTACTCAAATCACCTTGGATGACTCGAAAATGGCGACATACAATAATCTTTTCGACGTCCACATAGCTGATCCTAGGTTTAGGTTCTTTTCACTCAAAACTTTCTGCAGAAGAATCGCTCTCAATTTGAACATGGATGGCATTGAAGAAGATAGTGTTAATCTGTCACAGATGATCAGGGACTACTATGAACCAGGCTATTATCATTCTTCATCAGAAGCTGTGGAAGATGATTATGGATCAAAGTTTGTCTCTTTAGAGGTATTTCTAGTTTTCATGTATAATCTGTCTTGGTACAAGGTTGTCCCTTATTTTTGATCAGAAGGGTTGACTTAGTTTCTTCTGTTCTATTGGTTTGAAGGGTGGCCGTGATAGCGGATACTATTTTTTCTTTTTGCGGAAGCTAGTTATCGCCCAATTGGTCATCCAACCGGGGCTCTCTTGTTTATCCCCAAAAACCAACATGCTCTTGGTCCAAGTTTTTTTTTTCTTTCTACCCCGCCCTCACCTATTCCATCCCTTGAGTTTCGACCCTGTAGGTCGGGGACAGTAACCTACCAATTGGGCTACTCTAGAATCCTTGATCCTAGTTTTATATAAGGATATTACTATGTGTTTTTGCAGGAGATACTTGAGAATGTAACAGATGCTGAAAAGGAAGTAGTTGGGAAAATCTTGTTGTACTGGAGAGATATGGAACCCGAAAAGCTCAGAAAATGGATTGTAAAGAAACTGGGCATGGACTGTTATGAAGCTTGTCTGTGTAGAACTTCTTGGATCACCAATTTTGGTCGTCCTTCAGGTCTCTCTCTCCTTTCCTTTTCTCCATGTTTAATACACATGATCGTAGATGTCTAGTCAACTGTTGCGTCTCAACACTGTAAATTGGATGACATCGATCATGATATATACCAGGTATTATTCTCCATGGTTTATCTTTAATTGTGGCTTTTTTGTTGAAGCCTTGCGATACAGAAGTGATTATGAATATATTGATGTGATGATGAAGAATGGTGATGATGATCAACCTGTGAGATTGATAGTTGATATAGCTTTTCAATCACAGTTTGAATTGGCAAGGCCTACACAAGCCTATCAAGAGCTATTAAATTATCTTCCTAAAATATTTGTTGGGACTGAAAAGAAGCTCATGAAGATAATCTCTGTGCTGTGCTCAGCTGCTAAACAGTCTCTGAAAGAGAGGAATCTTCATGTTCCCTCTTGGAGAAAGGCTAGCTACATGCAATCCAAGTGGTTCTCGATCGATTGCAAGAAAATTTCCTTCTCAGAACTTGATCTTGATCATACACAAGCAGATGAACCTACCACTGGGAGGAGGAGTTCTGGGTCCTGTCAACTTAGCAGATGGACACCTGCAGTTGTAAAGCACTGGTGAGAACTAATTATCCCATTCGGCTGTCGGTTTTTGTCCCTCTCTCTCTCTCTCAGCCGGTACAATCCGGCAGCTATATCGAAAAAAGTTCTTATCCATAGCTTATGGTTCTGTCACTTCTGGCTTAATCTAGCTAGGCATTTTCAAACAGCAAGGTTGGGAGTGGTGGCCAAATTTTGTTTATCGAGTTTTACTACGATATTTAGCTTAAAGAGTATTGGCGTCTAAGGTGTGGTGTTACGCCTCCAATTTTGATCATTTTGCAGAGTCATGGATTTTGTATGTTGAATTTTGATATCATGTATACCATACAACTACTTGTCTACACTTTTAATTTATGTATTATCAAAGACTTGCTAGTTGGAATGGAAGTCTTAATTTACAAGTAATTTCTCTTCTTCTCTTCAATTGCTTTTCCTTTTCTCATGATGCTGGTAGTGGGGTTATGATCGAAAGTTAACGTTTGTCCATTGTTAATACAGTTATGAAAAAATATTATAAATAATGTACAACAATTAAATTTTGCTAATAACGTTATAATATTATAATAGGATTCTCATTCGGGTTTGTGGGTTACTCACTTTCTGTACTTTGTCTAGAGCAGTATAAAACTCTAGTCCATACCACTGCGCGCTAATGCATTAGAGACTGTTTGGCTTAGCTTTTAGAACCTTAAAAATACTTTTTGTGGGTTTAAAAGCTCAAATTTACTTATTTGGCCTATTTTTAAAAACACTTTTGAGTAAAAGCCAAAGCTGAAAAAAGCTAAAATACAAAAGCTCCAAATCAGAGCTTTTCAAAAACAGCTTTTGCGAAACTCTTTTTTTTTTCTTCTTCTCAAAAATACCCCTTTATATTTTTTAAAAATCTACCATTGCCCTTTAAATATTTCTCAATATGTTCTACCTTAATATAATTACTCGTTCTTTCCCTCATATTTCAACTTTTTTTTTCTCCCAAAGAAGAATAGCATACCAGTAAAGAAGATCAAATAATCATCATTCTTCTCTAAGGTAAGCCCCACATCGCTTCTTTTAGTATTTAAAACTTGTATTATATTATGTTTATTTAAAAGTCCCTTGAATAATTTTTGTAGACTGTTCTATATGTATATATATATGTATGTATATATATATATATGTGTGTGTGTGTGTATATTTGTTTCTGAGAAACAGAGAACATCATGAACAAAGTAATATGCCACAATGTTATGATTATGACAATAGTTCTTTAAAAAGCCTGCGCAAAGCTGTCAAACCTAAAACTATCCCAAATTAGCCATACCTATGTCTAACAGAGATATTTCTTCTTGGAATCGCCTTATGTTTTATTTTGATTCTGAGTTATTATAACTCTGATTAGGTTTTATTTTGACTAAGGTTGTTTGTGGGGTTCATTGGTAATCACTTAATCAAAGAAAATCTCTCTTAAAATAAAATATATTCATCCTAAGCCACACAACCGAGAAGACAAAACAAAAAAATAGAAATAAAAGGAGTCAGCTACGTTTTATTCCAAGCTGCTGCTAGCACTTTGTATTGTGTCTTGGTGATGAGTAGGACGAGTAGGCTGGGAAGATAAAGGCAGGCGGACTAGAGAATAAGAAAAAAGAAAAAGAAAAGAGAGCAGTAACCAAATTGGATGGAATTGAAGCAAGCATATATAGCTTATCATGATTCAATTTTCAACTACAAAAGAAATGGAAGGAAAAACTAAATGTTAGATATTCTGACTAAAATAATTGGCTAAAATACAATATTAGATAATAAAACATTAGTTAGGAGAGGATCCCGATATGTATTATTTTGGGGTGAAAATGGGAAAGGAGAGAGATTGCAAGAGAATGACAAACCAATTGCAAACATAAGGAAAACGATCAAGAAAACCAACTTTGGAGAAACTTTTGCCATCTCTAGCTTGTAGAATTTTTGTGATTTCAGGAATACATCCCAAGTTAAAGGGAGATGTTAGATATTTTCCATATTTCAAAAATGCAATTGGTGTTATTGATGGCACACAAATTCCCACTGTTGTCAAATCACGTAACCTTGTTCGATATATAGGAAGAAAAAGAATTCCAACTAAAATGCGATGGTTGTATATGATTGGGATATATGTTTTATATTTGTATGGGCGGGATGGGAAGGAATTGCACATGATAGTAGATTGCTTGAACGAGCTCTTAGAGAAAATGATATTGGGTTTCCAAAGCCACCTACAGGTAATAGTTTAAAGATTTTTCATCTTTTTATGTAATTCTTTTTTTTAATCTTGATTAAAACATATATTTTGATATTTTTAGGAATATATTATCTTGTGGATGCTGGTTACCCGATGCCAATAGGATTCCTAGAACCTTATAAAAATGAGAGGTATCGCATTCCTGATTTTCAACGATCAGCAGCTTTTAGAAATCATAACGAAGTTTTCAATTACTATTACTCAAGTTTGCGAACTACAATTGAGATGACATTTGGTGTTTGGAAAAAAAGATTCAAAATTTTGTGTACTAGGCCACAATATTCTTTTGACACACAGGTGCAAATTGTCATATGTAGTATGACTATGCATAACTTCATTAGAAGACATGCACTAGATCCAGATGCAAAGATGCAAATTATAGAGCAAGAGAAAGATGACGAACAAGTTGAAGAAATTGTGCCAAATGACTTAATTACGGAAAAAGATTTAAGAAGTGCACGTACTCAAAGAGCTATGAAGGTCTTACGAGATTCTATTAGGGATAAGTTGGTGCATGATAAGAGAAATAAACGTTGAATTTTTTGTTTCAATTCTTAATAGGTTTTTTAAATCTTTCCATGTATTTTGATTATTATTGAATTTATTATAGACATGCTATGTAATTTTATAACTTCTTAAATAATTAGATAACTTATTTGTAGTTTTTATGATTTTATTATTTGTTAATGATTTTGCTATTCTTTTATTTTTCTCATGTTTATTTTTGTTTTATTCAACTATATCGTTAAAAGAGTTTTTGCCAGCTTTTACATAACTATTTTATAAGCCAAACAATTTAACATCTTTAGCTTTGTCCTTTTTGATCAATTTTATAACCCACAGCATTATAGTAACAGACCAAACAGGTTTATGAACAGTAAACAGTACTTCTGACATGACAAGGCCAAACAGTCAACATCTTATGTTCAACAGCACTTCTAATAAAAGTTCTACTACTAAAAGCTCTATAGTTCAAAAGCTCATTTTTCACAACTGGGCCAAACAGAGCCTTAATGCTGATGACTACATTTCAGAATTTGCAATTTTGTGCCGGATAATAGGTTAAAATAGGATTTAAAATTGTGTCATAAAACTTTCGTCTACATGTCTCAATTTACGAAGTAAATAGTTTTGTTCTATCGAGGTCAGAATTTTGACATTGAAGTTGGGAGCTACTCCTGACGAGCTAGACTTTTCAGGTTGGCCTCCGAGTTGAACTTTTCTGGTTGGCTACTTAACCTACACAAGGAAAATGAAGGAAAAAGTGGGGTGATGACCCGGATTTTCCCCTCGGGCGCGCGAATGATTAGTATGTCCGAGATGGTGAAGTAGCTGAGAGCATTTAATGAGCAGTTACCTCAGAAATAAAGGGGTGGACCTCTATTTATACTAAATTTGGACCTGGCAGCATTTAATTCAGTGAAGCTTTATGTTCCATCAGGGCTTTATGTCCCATCAGGGCAGCTGGCACTGAGGTCGGGGTTTTCCTAGGTCGGAGTGAGGTCGGATCAGCATCCAGGTTAGGCATTAGCTGTATATGCTAGGATTGGCTCAGATTAGCCCACCTCATCTCGGTGTGGGTCTCTCACCTCAGCTCGGGATCCCCCTCGTCAATCCCCCCCCAAGTCGAGATCGAGAGGGTGAGATCTAGATTTGGGTGTTGTTCCCAAGCTGGAGGTGCCCGACCTCGGCAGAGTGGGGATGGCCACGTCAGCGGTGCATGCCTTTCAGATGGCTGACACGTCACCTAGCAGTTATGACAAGATGCAACGTTTGGGATTCCCGAGGCGGTTACCAGAGTTGCCTATAAATAGGGCCTTGACATCCGAAATTCATTTCACACTTTGCTTACTAAATTCGAAACTTTCAGGTCGGCAACCAAAGTGGTTGGACACTTTTAGCTCGAAAAATATCTTCTCGGGGTATTCAGCTCGGAATCTATTCAGCTCGGAGTCAATTAGGTCGAAGGCAATTAGATTGGGTCATCTTCGACAACTAGAGCGGTAGGTATGTCCCAACTCCCTTTAGTTATTCCTGCACATATTTTAATTTGTAAACAGGATAGGGAGGTCGGAGTCGGAAGATTCCCAAGAGATGGAGGTGAGGTCCTATGGAGGGGATGAGAATCCGTCGAACTTAGAGTCGACTTCAGATAGAGAGCGCGGTGATGACATCAAAGGCGCATCTCTAGAATCAACTCAGCAATCTAGGCTCAGGGAGAGTGATGATGATTGCCAAGTGATCGAGGTCAGGCGAATGCAAGAAGAAGTCGAGGTGAATCCTTTAGTTGACCTGGGAGACTTGGGAGATAGGGAGAACAATGAGCCATTGAACCAGTTGGAGGGAGTTGAGACCACAGGAGTACTTAGCTGGAGTCTTCACGTCGAAGCCGATTGAAGCAATCCTGGTTAGTGCGGTCCAACCTCGGAGCTCAGCTACAGCCAGCGGTTTGTCGGCTCGGGGATAGAGGATAGAGCAGTTGTTTGCCTACTATAGGCGCGAGTGCCACTCTACCATCCAAATGGCTAATGCTAGGCTAAGGGACTGGTCGGTGGACCAACACCACAAGCTGAAGGTGCCAGGTCAGACCGAGCCTGCCTGCTATCCTCCACCCAACTATTTCACCATTTACGACCTCGCATTCGATGTCGTCCGAATTTCACTTTCCGACTTCATCGCCGGCATTTTGAATTACTTCGAGCTTAGCCCGGGTCAAATGTCACCTAATGGCTGGGCCGTGATGTTGGCGTTTTATGTGTTCTGCCTTGAGAGGAAGATAGAGCCGACCCTGCATCGGTTTAGGCAGTTCATTGTTTGCAAGCCCAACCCAAAGCAGCCAGGGTGGTTCCACTTCGCATCTTAGGTCAGCAACGCCATATTCACCAAGTGGCACTCTTCCAACAAGGGTTGGCACAACGACTACTATTAGGTTGAGCCGGCCGTGAACCCGGGGTGCAGGGTGGATTGTAATCTCACTTTGAAAAAGACTGTGAATGATGACCCCAAGCTCTCAGAAGAGGAACTTGCCGAGGTCAGGGTGCTGATACCCGAGCCGAGTATGCTGATTGATATTGATAGCGTCCTCAAGTGGGACAGAATCCAGAAATCAAAGTTATTCGGGAGAGAACCCGACCTAAGGAGGGAGCACCCTCACCTACTTCCCGAGCCCGAAGAGAATGCAGAGTCCGGCTCAGAAGAGGGTTAGTTCGCAGGATCAATGCCCGACTTCCCCCTCTCCTTGTCTACCGTTGTTCTCTTCAGTTTGCATTTGGTTGTTTTTCACCTCTCTCCTTTGCTTTTGCAGATATGGCGAATACGAGAAAGCTCGCATATGCCCAGATGAAGAGAAAGACCGAGACCAGTAGCGAAGTCTCTGCTAGGTTCGGCTTGGGCTCTTCCGTCCCTCAAGAGCAGAGGCAGCGGCCCGAGGTCTCTTCCAAGAGGACGTCGGTATCTCCCCAGACCAAAAGATTGAGCTCGGGCATGGCGATCCCTGAGCACTCAGTATCCTACCCCGATAATAGGAAACGGTCTCGGCCCGAGTATTCCGAGAAAGGCAAGGCCACGGAGGTGAGCCCTCCTAACAAGGATTTCGTGGAGACAGCTAAGGTCGCCCGCGATCCCAAGTTGGCATCGGTCCCGGCGGAGTAGCTTTCGCTCGACCTGAGGACGGCCATAGTCATGGTAAGGCATACTTGATCGCGTTGATATGGTTAAGTTTTTTGGCTCGGCTGATCATTTTGTTATCTTTCGTGCAGGCTGAGTCCCACATCCTTTCGGCACCTGGCATGCTCGCTTGAGCCCAAGCTCACTGCATCGAGCTCGAGCAGTGATTCATCGACTCTATAACCGAGCTAGAGGCCCTGAGGGAGGATGCCATCCAGAGGCGCAAAGCGGACAAGACGAAGATCGACCGGCTGAAGAGGGAGCTCAAGGCAGAGAAGTCCCAACGCGAGACCGCGACCAAGGATGTCGAGCGCTTCAAGAAGGACAAGTGCGAGGCTGAGGCGAAGCTCAAAGATCTGATAGATTGGGTGGGCCCGCAGGGGGAGAAGGTGGTGGAAGCCTTTAAGTCCAACCAAAAGGCCATGGACTGGTTGACCACAGAGGGTGGGGCGATAGCCAGGTACGCCGAGTTGGAGTACTACTTCCGGGGCCAAGTTGCAGCTCAGGAAAGAGCGAAGACCTTCTTCTCTACCACCAAGAATGATTACATCGAAATCTTGGAGGCTCCGCTGCAGGAGTTCTAGGAGATTCCAGAGCTCCCGGCCTATTTGACGTCCCAAGCCAAGGAGGTGATTGAATTTGTTCAGAAGGGCATGGACTAGATCGGGGATGAAGTCGATGCCACCACCTCCACTGCCGCTCCTAAGTAAACTTTGTAATCGCCCGGGTCGGGCTTTTGTAATTTCTCCTAGGTTGGGCTCCTTTTAATTGTCACTCTTTTCAATTTCAATGAAATGAATGTTCTGATTTTATTTGCATTTCATTTGAGTTCGTACATGTGTACCTTTCTCTTCGCAAATTTCTTAAGTAAGTGGAATCGGACCAACATAATGGACCTTTCAAACTTAATTTAAATGTAAAGAACCGAGCTGGAAGCGATTAACGAATTATCATCTTAATCCGAGCTGGTTAATTGGGCAACTATATAATTGTCGCCGACCTGGACTCGTCAGTTCGATTTAAAATTTGTCAAACTAACGTTGACAGATATTAAGCTTGAGTTTAGACCCAACTAATATTCCGACCTGGGGACGAATTACACCGAGTTGGACCTTGATCTGAACTAGCAAAACTAATCAATTTATTATTGACTATACCCGAGCTGGAACTTTATCCAAGCTGGTTTACTTGGATCATTAGCTCGTAATTAAGCGTGGCCACCACGTTAATCCGAGTCGGGAGTAGCTCAATAGCTAAGGTGCTTAGTCCCAGGTCGGACATTGCACTTGTTTACAAAATCTGTTTGTATTGACATTGTACATGAAGTACTTGGGCTCAGGAGCTGATTAGAAGCAATGCTTAGGCTCGGGGCCTTAGCAAAGATTTCGGCTCGGGGCCTGTACAAAAAGTTTTCGGCTCGGGGTCCGTAACAAAAGATTCCAGCTCGGGGCCATTACAAGAGTTTCTGGCTTTGGGCCATTATAAGAGTTTCCGGCTCGGGGCCATTACAAGAGTTTTCAGCTCGGGGTTATTACACAAAATATCTTTTAAGGTGCTCTGCGTGCCATGCATTCTTCAATAGTTTTTCGTGCTTATCGCGAAGGTAGAAGGTCCCAGGTCAAACTTCTTTCACGACCTCTTACGGTCCCTCCTAGGTCAGGGAGAGCTTGTTGCTCGAGCGCAGCAAAAAGATAGCCTTTCTGAGGACGAGGTCACCAACCTTAATAGGCTTAGGCTTGACCTGTTTGGCGAAGGCTCTTTGCTGGCTAGCATCCTGATTTGAGCTTTAGATCGGAGTTCTTCGGTGAGGTCGAGCTCTTCACGGATCAGTGCTCCGTTTATTTTTGGATCATGGTGGAGGGTTCTACTAGTCGGAGACCCGATCTCCACTGACAACACTGCTTGAGTACCGAAGGTCAGCTCAAAGGGCGATGCTTCCGTTGCCGAGCTGGTGGTGGTCTGCTGAACCCACAGCACCTCGGGAAGTATCGATGCCCACTGGCCCTCTGCTTCCTCCAGCTTGGTTTTCAGGCCCTGCAAAATGATTTGGTTAGTCATCTCAACTTGGATATTACTTTGAGGGTGAGCAATAGATGAGAATCTGATGTCGATTCCAATCTCAGCACATTTGCCTCGAAAGTATACACTGTCGAATTGCCTGCCATGGTCAGTAACGATGACCTTTGGTACCCCAAATCGGCAAATAATGTTTTTCCATACGAAACCCTAAGCTGTCTTTTCTGTTATTCTAGCAACACCTTCAGTCTCAGGACATTTGGTGAAGTAGTCCACTGCTACGAATGTGTGCTTCTTTTGGCCAACACTGGTTAGCAATGGCCCGATGATATCTAGACCCCACTAATAGAATGGCCACGGGCTTATCATCACCGTGAGGTCTGCCGCTGGCTTCCTCTGTACATTAGAGAACCTTTGGCAGGTGCCACACTTTTTTACATACTCTTTGGCATCTTGTTTTAAGGTTGGCCAGAAATAGTCTTGCCTCAATGCCTTTCGAGCTAGAGCTTTGCCTCCGAAGTGGTTTCCACATACCCCTTCATGGATCTCCCAGAGTACATAGTTTCCCTCCTCGGGTCCAATACATTTCAAGAGAGGCCAAGTGTAGACTCTCTTATAGAGTTTCCCGACAATTATGACAAACCTTGAGGCCTGTTTCATGAGTTTCGGAGCTGCTTTTTCATCCTCTAGAGTTATACCCCCTCCAAATAGTCCATGATTGGTTTGGTCCAATCTAGGCTTATATTAAGCTCGGCTACGACTTGCACCCCCAACTAAATGCTCGGTTTGGATACTTTTTTCACATGGACCAGGGCAGGTCGGCTCTCGCCTAAGGCCAACTTGGACAGGGTGTCAGCCTTCATATTCTACTCCCTCAGAATTTGTTGTATCGTGAACCTTTTGAGCCCAGAGGTCAAATCCTTGACTCTGTTGAGGTAGGACAGCATAGTACTGTCCTTGGCTTTGAACTCTCCCGATATCTGACTAGAAACCAATTGAGAGTCGGTGCTCAGGTCGACTATCTGTGCCCCGACTTGAGTTGTAATTTTCAGCTCCACAATCACCGCTTCGTACTCCGCTTCATTGTTGGATACCAGAAAGGTGAACTTGAGGGAGTATTGGTGCTCATGTCGGGTTGGGTCAAGGATGACCACCCCAGCTTCGCTCCCAAACTTCCTTAAGGCCCCATCCACATGGACCTTCCACACGTCCTCCAGGTCATGCTCGGCTCGGCCAGTGCATTCCACCACAAAGTTCGCGATGGCTTAGGCTTTGATGGCTGTTCTGGGCTGGTAGGTGATGTCAAATTGACTCAACTCAACTGCCCATTTCAGCAACCTGCCCGACGTCTTCAGCTTGTGCATGATGGACTTGAGTGGGGCATCCGTGATGACCTTAATTGGATGAGCATCAAAGTATGGCTTCAACTTTCTTGCCGCTGTAATGAGCGCGAGAGCGAGTTTTTCCAAGGAGGAGTACCTCACCTCGGCCCCTTGCAGGGTTTTGCTGACATAATAGACCGGTTTCTACTCCTTTCATTCTTCTCGAACTAGTGCCGCTGCCACTGTTGTCCCCGAACATGCTAGGTATAGTACCAGCTCCTCCCCTACCTCAGGTCGGGATAGCAGGGATGGCGAAGCTAGATACATTTTCAGCTCTTGGAAGGCGTTCTGGCATTTCGTAGTCCATTCAAAGTTCTTAGGATTCCTCAATATTTTGAACAGAGGAACACACTTGTCAGCCGACCTGGACATGAATCTGCTTAGTGCCGCGACCTTGCTTGCTAATTCCTGGACGTCTTTCACGCAGGTTGACGGCGCCAAGTCAAGTATCGCTTGAACCTTCTCCGGGTTGACTTCTATGCCACGGGCTGTGACCATGAAACCTAGAAACTTTCCTGCCTTGAAGCCGAATGCGCACTTTTCTGGGTTTAATTTTATCCCAAAGTGCTCCATTAAGGCGAAGGTTTCAGCCAGGTCGGCTACATGGTCTTCCGCCCTTCTGCTCTTGACCAACATGTTGTCTACATAGATCTCCATGTATCGGCCAATCTGATTTTTGAAAACCTTGTTCACCATCCGAGTGTAAGTAGCTCCAGCATTCTTGAGGCCAAAAGGCATAACCTCATAATAGTAGAGACCTTTATCGGTAAAATCAATACACAATCTCCATCCTCTTAAGGACTTGGTCACTAGCACGACGTTGGATAACCAGATTGGGTGCTAGATTTCCTTTATGTGGCCTGCGTCTACCAATTTGCCCACTTCTTCCGCTATGATTTGTTGCTTATCATAATAGAAGTGCCTGCGCTTCTGCTTCACCAGATAGTGATTCGGGTCGACATTCAAGTAATGCTCAGTCACTCCCTGGTCAATACCTGTCATGTTAGAGGCAGACCATGCAAATATATGTTCATTTTCAGGAAAAATTGGCTTATACCTTTCTTGAGGTCGGCAGAGAGTTCACTTCTGATTTTTGATCTCTTTGTTTCATCAGAGAGTTTCACCTCCTGAAGGTCTTTAGCCGGGGTGCCTCTCTTAGCATCCCTATTTTCCTCGGGCAAATCTGGTCCCCAGCCAACTTGATATTTGGGTCGGAGGGAGTTTTCATAACATTCCCGAGCTGAGAGTTGGGCTCCGCAAATGGTGGCTGTTCCGGCCGGGGGTCGGGAATTTCAGGGCCTGGTGGTAAGTTGAAGGGACAACCCTGAAATGATTGAGTGCCACCTAACCTAAAATCCCATTGTAAGTGGAATTGCAATCCATCACAATGAAGTTGGCTTGCATCGATACCCGCTTGTCTCCATCTTCCAGTTTCAGCGGGAGGTTGATGACCCATTTGGCTCGGTGGGCTTGCCTGGTGAAACCAGCTAAAGTTCCCCTTAATGGCCTGAGTCGGCTCCTATCCAACCCCATCTGCTCAAAAGTGCTGAGGAATAAGACTTCTGTCAGGCTCCCAGTGTCCACCATCAGCCTTTTCACGGTGAAGTTAGCTATTTCAGCACTGATCACCAGTGGATCATCATGGGCAATATCACCCCGTCCAAGTCTTCTGAGGAAAAGGTAAACTTCTCCATCCCCGGGGTAGGGCCCCGCACCGGTCCATACTTCCTCCCAGCCCGAACATAACCCTTCATACCTGCCGAGGTCTCCCCACCCGACGCCAATCCTCCTGCAATAGTTTCAATCACAGCCAAACATTCACCCCCAGCCTGGCGCCTGGGTGGACTTCTCTCTCTATTTCTTTGATCGTGATTCCTGGTCGGCTGCTGATCTACGTACCTCTGGAGGTGACCTCGGGCTATCAATTCCTCGATCTCCTGTTTCAAGTCTTTGCACTCCTCGGTGGTATGGCCATAGTCTATATGATAGCGACAATACTTAGTCCTATTGCGCTTCTCAGGTCGGCCTTTCATCCTTGGAGTTAGAGACAGGTGGTTCTGGTGCTGGATCTTCATCAGTATCTGCTCCCTTGTGGTATTAAGGGGAGTGAATATAGTGAACCGGGAGTTCTGCTTCGGTTGATGAGGCTGCTTACCTCAGTCATTTTGGACTTGACCCCCAGGTTGGGCTCATGAGGTCTCTCCCTTCTTATTGGCTTCTTTCTCCTTGTCATCATCCTTCTTCGCCTGATGGATTTCTTCCGAGTGTATGTACCTTTCTGCTCGAACCATCAGCTCGGCTACAGTATCCACGGGGTCGATGGCCAAGGAGGATGTAAGGGGTCCTGACCTGAGCCCACTCTAGTAAGCCATCAACGCCATGGAGTCCTCCAGGTTGGGTATTCTGAGGGACTCTTCATTGAATCTAGCTATGTAAGCCCTCAAACTTTCCCCTCTATGCTGCTTCACTAACAGCAATGTAGAAGTATGGCGGGTGGCTCGTCGGATTCCCACAAAGCGGGATAGGAAAGCCTCAGCCAGTTGATAAAAACTTGCAATAGAACCGAGACGAAGTTTTTGGAACCAGTCCAAGGCATTGCCAACCAGGGTGGTCGGGAATGTCTTCATCTTTATGAGGTCGGACATATCATGCAAAGTCATGTGGTGATCAAAGTTGAGCAGGTGGCTGGCTGGGTCTCCATCTCCATTATAGACGGCCAGGTTGGGCATCCGGTTGCCAGTGGGTAGTAGCGTGGCTAGTATCTCGGGTGAGAGTGGGCTTACGCCGAGCTAGTTAATGACCTTGGCTATGGCAGCCGCGGTCTTGGCCTGCTCGGGGTCGGCTTGAACTGCTCTTTTACCTCTCGTCACCTCGGGTCCCGCATCGGCTCTAGGAAGCCTTCTTCGTCTTGCATCCGTTTTCATCTTAGGTCTGGGATGCGGAATTGTAGACGCGAGGGCCGTGGTGTAGCTTCTTGCAGAGCCAGGGGACCCCTAGCTAGCCGGGCTACCTGCTCCTTAAATTCCTCAAACATCCTGAGCATCATCCTAATCTCCGGTAACAAGCTAGAGTTGAGGTTTCCATCTGTCATGGGGTTGGTTTGGGTGGCTAAGTGTATGCGTTGGCTCGTTCCAACGTCAGCTTGGGTTGGATTTTGGCTAGGCACCTGCGTGGTTTCGAGGTCCCTATCCAGGTTGGGTGAATCATCTACCGGTGCGTTGTGGCTTCTCGTTTGTACCATGATGGTCTCTCAATGAGTGGTGAGGAGAGTGGTAGAAAGAACTCAATTTCCCACAAACAGCGCCAAACTATCGAGGTCAGAATCTTGATGTTGAAGTTGGGAGCTACTCCTGACGAGCTGGACTTTTCAGGTTGGCCTCCGAGTTGAACTTTTCTGGTCGGCTACCTGACCTGCACAAGGAAAATGAAGGAAAATGCGGGGTGATGACCCGGATTTTTCCCTCGGGCGCGCGAATAATTAGTATGTTCAAGCTGGCAAAGTAGCTGAAAGCATTTAATGAGCAGTTACCACATAAATGAAGGGGTGGAGCTCTATTTATACTAAATTCGGACCTGACAGCATTTAATGCAGTGCAGCTTTATGTCTCATCGGGGCTTTATGTCCCATCAGGACAGTTGGCACTGAGGTCGGGGTTTTCCTGGGTCGAGGTGAGGTCGGATCAGGAGCCAGGTTGGGCATTAGCTGTATATGCTAGGATTGGCTCGGATTAGCCCGCCTCAGCTCGGTGTAGGTCTCTCACCTCAGCTCGGGATCCCCCTCGTCATGTTCAAATATGGAAAGTATTTTTAATCTTTATCCTTTTATTCAAGCTCTATTTGGCACTGATCATACTTACACTTATAAGGCGTTTATTTCCAATTTTATCATTGATAGGGATGTACCCGAGCTTGATGAGATTCCTGAACTGGACTATGGTGGTAACCTCCGCCCGACCTCAACTATCTTCGTGACATAGCTATCATATTTGATAAGCCATAAAGGTCAGCCGGAACCGGACATATATGAAAAGTATTAGGCAAAGTTAAATATTAAATGTTGTTTGGACCTTGAATTAGTATAAATACCCTCTTTATTCGTCATTAAAGGGGACTTGGTACGCATTTATTACCCTCAACTACTACATGTTCAATTCGGATATACTAATCACTCTCACACTCGAAGAGAAACACGGGCCACCACCCTCCTGCTTCTTTCTTTGTTTTGCAAGTCCAAATAACTTGAGATCGGATCACAAAATTCAGACGGATATTAACTTTCCACCCTTATCAGTCATTTTTATATTTCAAATTCAGACGTGAAGTTTCTGTGGAAGACAACGTTTTCAGACTATAGCACCTTAACATGAGGTAGGGATTTTTATATTATATATTTATCTTTCACGAAGCATGTCACCTTTCATTATGATTACATTTTAAGTTTTTTGTAACACTTCAATTTAAAAAAATTTTAAAAAAATTGTTGAAATATGTATTTTATTGCAAATGTTTTTTAACTGTTGCATAATACAAATTTTTTTGTAACTGTTTTATTTAATTGCAATGCTAAATTAATTTTTTTTTTATCACACTTTGTTAATAATTGTTTATGATATTATTTTTTTGTAACGGTTTCAAAATTATGCTTTAATTGCAATGATTTTTTTTTTTTAAAGTTGGTTATTATTTCAAAAAAATGTTATAGTCGAGAATTCGCAACAAAATCATATGTAACAATTAAAGTTTTTTATTACATTTTTTTAACCTTTTTACAACAGTTTTCAATGTTGTGAGAAATGAAAAATTGATGGTGACTTACTATAAAATAAAATTTTATGAACTGAGGATAAGGTGAGTTACTTGACCTCCAAGTTAGAATATCCTGGAAAACTTATTCTTTGTTTAACATGAATGTACATAAAAAGAATCCAACTTTGTGACTAACTAGTGAGCCAAAGCTAAAGCACCAATTAAAAAGCACATAACAAATGCCAAATACGGCTAAGGTAGTGCCATTTTCTATTCTCCAGAAGACTTTTAGAGTTTCACTTTTTAAAAAAGTTATCCATTTAAGTTTTCTATTTCTTATCTTCATTTTTAAGTTCTTAAAGTAGCAAGTCTCAATTTAGTTTTTCTTCTTAAGCTTTTCTATTTCTTATCTTTATTTTTAAGTTTTTAAAGTAGCAATTATCAATTTAACTTTTCTATTTCTTATCTTTATTTTTAAATTTTTAAAGAAGCAAGTTATTTTTTTTCTTAAAGAAGCAGTGGTAAGTGGAGAGTTAGAATACCTGTACAACCCTAGTTCGAAATTCTTCCCTATCACTGGGGATACACCTTAACTTATCTGGTACATGATTTGGGTCGAGCCACTGTACTCCGGAGGTTTTGGTTACATTAAGTCATTAGGCTAACAAGGGGATGTCAGCGTGTCCCATTCCAAGTTAGTAGATGGTGGCTAATCTGATCTATATCTCGTGGGGTAGTTGAGTAAAGATGTTCCTCCAAATTAGCAAAAAAAAAAAAAGCAAGTCTTTCCATTTTTGGACTCATAAACAGATCTATAGTCCCCAGACAAAACACCTTCTTTCAGTTGCTTTCCCTAACAGAAGACTATGAGGATCATTTTTCTTTTTCTTTTTTTTTCTTTTTTTGGGTCATAGGATCTTGGTTTCACTTTGCGATGTTTTACACTTTCTTGTGCTTAAGAAATTATTTGAGCTGAAAATTTAGAAAACTTAGTTTGATTTGTATTGACTGTTTGCTTTAATAAGTTGAAAACATTGACTGTTTGCTTTAATAAGTTGATCATTTCCTATTTTTAAACTTAAAAGACTAAATTTTTATAATTAATTGAATAATATTCTTCATGACGAGATAATCTATCAATGAAGTCATGCAAAAGTTTCTAATCTATATTAATAAAATATGTATTTTTCGTTTAAATAATTACCCTAATGTATTTATAGTATAATCCAAACTAATTTATGTTTAAATTCACATAAGGAGTTCAACTAGATCAACATGTAAATGCTTATTAACATGAGTACATTTTGTACGCGTGGAAGTAATAACATGAAAAAACTATCTTGATAGCACATTTGCGATCAACCACACACGTCTACCTACCATATAAAAATTTGATATACATAGATATTTGACCAATTTAAAGTCAAACCAAAACACCTATATATTTTTGAACGCGAAAGATACACCATTTTTTACACATCATATTTCGGAGAATAGGGATTAAAATTGAATAGAAAATTTTCATTACATTCATTATTTGACCTCTTCTCTAGCAAAAGTATCAACATCGAAAGTAGATTTATGAAGATGCTTATGTATGTACTCAAATATATTAATTACTATTATTATAATTATAAAGCCTAAGAATCATTTTCATCATAGGCTTAAAGTCAATCTTGTGGGTTATTCAAGTTAAGTCGCAAGAAAGGACAAAACATATGAATGAAATTAAATATTAGAGACTTTGAGTGATCCATATTTAGTAAGTGGGCTCGAGATTTTTTTTTTGCTTATGTTACTTAATTGGAAATCAGTTGACATAATCATTTGCAACCTTTGCTCAACAAGAAGCATATCATCATAGTCATCTAACAAAATTGCTATTACATTATTTAATTTATAACAATCAAGCGGAATGGCCAAGTCAAATTAGAACAATTTTTTAGTGATATCATCATAGTCATATAATTTTTGAGTGTTTTAATATTATAAAATACTAAAAGCACATAAATAGGTTTTTTAAAAAAAAAATAGAAAGACCGGAGCATAATTGACTCAGCCAAAAATGGTCTCAGTCAGCTAATCGAAAGATTTATCCTCACGTGATAAAATACTAGTGATTTGAAATTGTATCACTAAAACCTTTCGTATTTCAGAATTTGCTTTTATGTATCGTGATCACAACGCGACTGGCATAGCAAAACAAAAACATAACTGTAGAAATTACGGCGGAGAAAATTTTCCAAATGCTAGGTCGACAAAGCAAAATGCTAGATAAAAAGACTTGCAAACACTCTTAAAATTCATTTGCACGACAAATTTGATTGTGAAATTTTCGAATAGCTTGTCAAAGAGACTTATAGTTTATCCATCCATCAAGGATGACAAATTAAAATGCTTTAAACAAAGCCAGAAATAAACTAAATTTAACCAGTCTGGACCTATATTTTTTGGTTTATAATGATTTAGCCAATTATATTATCTTCATCAAATAGTAATACAAAGAAGCTCAAACGAATTGGTGGTCACCCGGAAGAAGTATTATACCCTTGGCTGAAAGTAACATTTTATGTGCGCAAGTGCACGTCTTCATTGCTTTAGCCTCAATTGTGAACAGGGCCATATTCAAAATTTTTATTCAATGATGGTTAAAAATAGATAATTTAACACTCGTATATAAATATTTTTTTTTAATAAGAGTTAAATTGATTTTTCATCTTAAAAGCACATTTTTTTTCTAAAAAAAATAAGGTTATTGGGGGGCTGCAACGCACTACTTAATCGTTCCAATCCTAATTGTGAAATTAAGTCCTCATAATTTGCTAGAAGATAGCAATTTCCACTACATATTAGATTACTAAAATTGAAGTATTAAGGTTTTTCAATTCCTTGACTGACCGGATCGGTCATCTCTCAGCCCCCTATCACTTAAAGGTAGAGTTAATCCTTAATTCAACTGTTCTCTAAAAGGTCTATCTATTCTATTAGTCAAGCTTGAAAAACATAGTACTATGACTTACCAGATAAAATACCGTGATTAGTGAAAGGTCTGACCTCTCTCCTTGTCATGATATAAATTAAGGTAATTTTGTTTTCCAATTCCGTTTTGACCTCTCTTCTTGTCATTGTGTAAATTAAGGTAAGCCTAATTATGAAAATGTTCAAGGGTAGTGGCCCCCAATTTAATAACACACATTCAAAACATGATTTTATGTTAAGGGCTTATAAGCACCAAGTTATTTCAAAGACATTTAACGCAACACGCTATTATCATACATATAGGAAGCGCGATTTTTAGTACCTTTTACCATACAAAGGTAGTGAGACATTATCTTTGTGTGATATATAACATTACTAAAAGATCGCAAGCGCGAGTGATGAGAGTATATATTCAATGTTTAATATACTAGGGATCTTAGTGTAATCATCACATTTTGTTGGATCATGTCAGTAATCAATATGAAATAGGTGACTGACATTATATTAGCTAGTTAAAATGATGTTCGTAGAAAGTACTAGCTCCAAGGAAGGAAGACAGAATGTCGAAAGTGTAGGGGATAGTAGTATAATTTTTTTTCTCTTTTCAATAAGCAATTATTTCATTCAACTATTAAAAAATGTAAAAATACATGAGTCATCAACAAATAATCAGATACAAAACCTGCCATTTACATGAGCCATCCGTAATATTCCATGAAGTGCAAAAAAAATATATTAGCAATATTATTCACATATTTACTTTGGATAACAATCATTTGTCTAATGTTGAATGTGAAGTTTGTCACGCCCAACCCGAGCCAGAGATCTGCAAAACAAAGAAAAGGAACGACATGGTTATTACCGTGTACCTCCTCGGGTGCAAGAGTCAGTAATGTTGGCTCAGAGATAATCTTAAGGGTAAATAGCGTATTACCCCCTTGTATTTTGTTAAAATGCACAATACCCCCTTGTGTTTTAAAAATTAGTTGATTATCCCCTTGTGTTTTGTTAAAAGTACACAATACCTCCCTGTGTTTTAAAAATTAGCTTATTACCCCCCTATATTTTGCTAAAAGTAGCTGATTACCCCTTTGTGTTTCATAAAAATAGCTGATTGTCCTTTTATATCTTCTAACAAAAGCATTAATTTTTAAAAAGTACAGGAGGGTAATTAGCTACTTTTATAAAATACAAGGGGGTAAGCAGCTAATTAATAAAATACTGGGGGGTATTGTGCACTTTTAGCAAAACACAAAGAGATAATCAGCTAATTTTAAAACACATGGAGGTATTGTGCATTTTTAACAAAACACAAGGGGGCAATATGCTATTTATCCTAATCTTAATGAGCAATGAAAAATTTGACAATAGTATGTAAAAGTTACATTTGAATCAGCTTCCATGTGCTATTTATAATAATGGTCAATGAATCTTTTTTCGTGATCCTCACTCGTCCTTATGCACTATTATTATGACACGTGTCTAGGTGGAGAATGTTCCTTTTGTCTCAATGGGCATTTTAGTAATTCCATAATCTCACCATTTTCTGTCATTATCATCTAACATCCATCAATATCTTCTCAATGTGTTAATCCCCAAGACACGCACTCTGCTATTCCTTTCTTGTCCGATCTGATAAACACAAGCGCAGAATGTAGATTTAGCAAGATTCGCTTTCAAATGGTTCTTCCGACAGATCTACAAAGTCTCTGAAGAATTAACTCCCAGTGCACATTCACATTTTTCATCCTAAGGAGTGAAAGAAAGTGTCTTTAAATTCTGTTGAAAAAAAGACAATCAAAGAACAAATGGTCGTGAGTCTCCAATCTAAGATCACAGAACTCACACTTAACTTCATTGATAACGACCCAATTTAGAAGTCTCTGCTTTGTTGGACTACGATCAAGGCACATTAACCATGTATAGAAACCTTGTTTTAGAATCATAGTTTTATCCTAGATAAGATTAGCCCAGCTAACCTTCGATCTTTTGTCTCTAATGCGTTCCCAAGTTGTTGAGGATTTAAATGTACCACTGCAGTTTGCACACCATTGAACAATGTCTTCTCTACTACGTGAGTGGATAAAGCCCACAATTTGATGCATAAAGTGCAAACTTCTTGGCCAAGACCATTGACCCAATTCTAGATAAACTGCTCAACTTTAGCATTAATGAAATCAGTAGGAAGGACATGATTATTAGTTGCAGCAAAATCCACAACTCTACATGAGGGGAGCCACGGGTCCCAAGTACAACCAAGTTTTCTTACCATTTCCCACCTTGTGCCTCACAAAGTTTGCAGCATTTCCCTATATTTGAGAATACTTCTCCATGTCCAGAAAGCATTTGGTGGAATTTCGAAACTCCAAATATATATCGACATGATGAAAAAGGATTTTGTTGGCCCAAGCACCCCATGGAGATTTATCATCAGTATAATTATCTTTTTGTTGCCATGAAAGTTTGAAGAAGGAAAAAGTAAACAAAAGAGGAAGAGAATAATGGTGGTTTCAAGGGCCTAAAACTTGGTCTAATATGGAATTTAAGGACTGAACTTAATTTAAAATTTAAATGGCTCAAATTTATATAAAATATGTAAATTACATACCATTAACTAAAGGTGTTACCATTTATTTATTTTATGTGGCATTTTTTTTTAATTCAACTCTTACGTGGCATTTTCTTTCTTTCAATATCACATAGAAACAATCCCAAAATATCTCCAATTCATCAGCCGTACAATTAGGGTGAAGTGCAGTAAACCTTATACTTTAGCGAAAGTGCACAACACTCCCCTGTACTTCGAAAACCCCCTGAACTAGTCCCTGTGTTTTTTAAAAGTGCACAACACCCCCCTATAATTAAAAAATCAGTCATATTTAACTGATTTTGTAAAAAAGACGTAAATACCCTCAATTTTTTTTCATTTCTCTCTTATACCATTTTCTCCTTTGTTTAGGCCAAATAAAAAAAAGAAAAAGGAATATATATATATATATATATATATATATATATATATATATATATACATATATACATATATATATACACACGCATTAAAAAAAAAAATACACACACACAACACACAGTGGCAGTAAGAGTGGGGGTGGGGGATGGGGGGTGGGGGTGGGTGCGGGCTGAAGGGTGTGGGGGTGCCGGGTAGGGGGGTGGGGGGGTGGGTGACGGGCTGGGTGGGGTGGGGTAGGGTGGGGTGGGAGGGGTTAGGGAATATGACTTTTTATTATTATTATTATTATTCTTTTAAAAATAGTAATTTGGTCAATTCTTATAATTATTTAATGAATAAATTTGTTAAAAAAAAAAAATCTCACTTAACGCGTGTGAAGTACACTCTCCGTTAAATTTAACGTATTTTTTAACGGTAGGGGGGTGTTGTGCACTTTTGAAAAACTACAAGGACTAACTCAGGGGGTTTTTAAACTATAGGCGGGTGTTGTGTACTTTCGTTAAAATACAATGGGGTCTGATGCACTTTATATTGCCAGTAAATTACACTGCTCCTTTGTAGTTTTGTATCACTACATATAAGCAAAACCAAAGTTTAATAAGTTATCAACTAGAAAATGTTTATTTATCTAACTCTTTCACCATCTTAATTAAAGATGAAAATTTCAAATATCAAAGTTTTCCTTGCCCCACATTATTTTTAAAAACCTCATCTGCCAAGTTAGCATCCTTTTTCATACATTGTTAAACTTCGATTTCCATCAACTTCATAAAGTCTATAACCTAATTTAGAAAGAGCCCTAAACATATAAATCCACCAACAATGATCATTGGCACTTATTTTAAAGTTTCTTTTCCCTTTTTTACCAATCACTTATTTTGGAATTTAATACATAAGAATCATGTGTCAAATTTGAAACGAAAGAATAGTATATCCTAAAGGCTAGGCATTAGATGTGCTATTATGTCTTGTCCATTACATCAACCTTAGAATGTACCCTAGAAAATCTTGTTTATAAACAAAAAGAGACGTTGAATTAATTCCATTCATGTAAAATATGACCTTTTTAATAAATATATAAAGCCAAAAAATCGTTAACAATTGACGGTCATAACACGGTGCCTTAGGCTCCGTTTGTTTACTATACAAAAAAATTTTAAAAAATATTTTTTAAATTTTTTAGTGTTTGGTAATACCGAAAAATTAGTCAAATAAAAAATATTTTTTAGTCAACAATTATTACTACTTTTGCTTGTTAACACTGAAGAATTGATCAATTATAAAATATTTTTCGATCAACAATTACTGTTAGTACAAAATTAAAAAAATATTTTCATGTATTTTAAAAGAAGAAAATATTTTACGGAATTCATTGTATATCTAAACATTAGAAAATATTTTTCAACATCCTATTTTTAAAAAAAATATTTTCTCTCAACAAATTATTTTACGACAAATAAACAAAGCTCAAAAAAATATTTTATTTTTCATAAACAAATTATTTTACATCAAATAAACGGAGCCTTACAATCAAATCATGCTCAATCGCACGGTAGATCCCGTCCTTCACTCAATTTATGCCCATAAAGTTACACATGTGGCTTGAACGTTGATAAACACGTTACTTTATTGTCGATGTTACCCTTATAGTTAGATACCAAGGAAAAAACTCTTTAATGAGTATAGATTGATATTAATATTTTATATATTAATAAAATTTATCTATATAAGTGTTCTTAATTATGTGAGAAATTAATTTATCAGTTCGAATTGATATAAGAATTTTTTTATACCAAGAGAATTGTCTTTCACAAGATAAAGTGACGCTAATATGCTAATTTCTATCTTTAAATACTATCGAGCTATAAACACCCATAGTCGAACCACATTTAACGACCCGCTAATCAATTTATGGAGTAACAACTTAATTTTACGATTTCGAGCACATGAAGCTCAAATATATTATGTCAACGTGTAAAATAATATATAGTATAAACAATATTGTAATTTTTCCTCCAATTAATTTTGAGAACTCTAAGCAGTTGATCCATCTCAACAGATCGAATAAGGAGACCAAAGTCTATGTTGTTTCTTTAATTCCTTTTTCATCTTTTTTCTTTTCGTGGCATAAGTCTTAGGGGCTGTTTCATTCGCGAAATATTACAAAATTCTTGAAAATATAAAATCTTGAATATGATATTCTCATATTTGGTTCGTAGAATGAAAAAATATTTCTGCTCATATCACATTCTTGAGGAATGCAATATTTTCATGATTTGGTTTATTTCTATTCCCATGTAAGGGAGTGAAAATCTCACATTCTCAAGCTGTGTGAATATTTTTTAAAAAATAAAAGACATAAATACCCATCTTTAAAAAAATTATAAAAATAAAATAGAAAATAAAAAGATAAAAAATAAATATAAATTAAAAATAAAAAATAGAAATAAAAAATAAAATAAAAATAAGATAAATAAAATAAAATAAAAATAGGAAAATAAAATAAAATAAAAATAAGATAAAATGAGAAAATAAAATAAAACTAAAATAAGATAGAATAAAAATAAAAGTAGTATAATATTAAAAAAAATATTTATAAAAAGAAAAATAATAACAGTAAAAATAAAAAAATAAAATGAAATTAATAAAAATTATTAATTTTTAAAGTTAAAACTAAATTTTATAATTTAAATTTTGAAATAAAAATAAAAATAAATAAAATAATTTTTAATTTTTAAAATTTCAAAATCTTTTAAAATAAGAAATTTAAGTTTCTACATTTGGCTTGCATATTAGCAAAAGTATACAAAATATAGCGTTATTTATACATATTATATGAAATTTTTGTTTTTTTTTAGTTAGGGGTATTGTTAAAAAATTATTCATAATTTCTAGTAATATTGAGTCTAAACCAAACATAATAAATTCTTCAAAATTTGACAAAATATTCTTGAGAATATTTTTAACGTACCAAATTATTTTAATAACATTTCTGAGAATAACGTTATTCACAAGAATGTTGTTCTTGGAATGAAAAACCAATCCTTAAACCAAACAGGCCTTGAAGAGTGAGAAATGACATGGTGTCGAGTGTATGCAAATCAAAATTGGATGACTCACCTCGGGGCATTTGGTTTAATGATATTAATTTTCGTTTTAAATGTAAAAGATTTTAAAATCAAATTTCAGAGTTAACATAGCTTATCCTAGAATTTTTTTTGACGATATATAGCTCAGTACTTATGGTATGTGATAATATAATATTGAGTTGTATATCTTCTTTATTTTTCAGGAAAAAATGGATGACTTGATAATGGTGACATATAGTAATCTTTTTGACGTCCACATAGCTGATCCTAGATTCTTTTCCCAATTAATTGCATCAGTTGCCTCTATATAAAGCAATGATCAAGCTTTCTGCAGAAGAAACACTCTCTATTTAAGGTCAACACACAAAAGGTTGGAAGATATATCTGCTCAGCAAAACAAGACAGAAATATACATCAAACATGGGTGGCTTAGATGAAGAAAACCTGTCTCAGATGATCAGGGACTACATTGAACTAGGCTCAAGAACTACCAATTCTTATTCTCCATCAGAAGCTCTCGAAGATGATTATGAACCAACCTTTGTCTCTTTAAAGGTATCTTTTGTTTTGATAAAAGGGTTGACTTTGTTTCCGTCTGTTCTTGGTCCAAGTTTTATATAATCGATTACTGTGTGTTTTTGCAGGAGATACTTGAGAATGTCACAGATGCTGAGAAAGAAATAGTTGGGAAAATCTTGTTCTACTTGAGAGACATGGAAGCTAAAAAGCTCAGGAAATGGATTGTAGTGAAATTGGGCATGGACTGTTATGAAGCTTGTTTGTGTAGAACTTCTTGGATCACCACTTTTGGTCGCCCTTCAGGTCTCCCTCTTCTTTCCTTTTCGGGTTGAGTTTCAAAACGATCAAGGGTGTGTTTGGCGCGTGTGACCAGACACAGCCCTCTGAACGATAGTCGTTCCTAGAAGTTTTCATTCCTTTTCTCCATGATACACATGATGTTGTAAATTTAATCAGTTTCTCATTTTTGTGGCTTTTTCTTTTCTTTTTGTTGAAGCCTTTCAATTTACAGGTGATTATGAATATATTGATGTGATGACGAGGAATGGTGATGATGGCCAACCTATGAGATTAATAGTTGACATAGATTTTCGATCACAGTTTGAATTGGCAAGACCTACACAAGCCTATCAAGAGCTATCAAATTCTCTTCCTAAAATATTTGTTGGGACTGAAGAGAAGCTCATGAAGATAATCTCTTTGCTTTGCTCAGCTGCTAAACAGTCTCTGAAAGAGAGAGGTCTTTATCTTCCCCCTTGGAGAAAGGCTAGTTACATGCAATCCAAGTGGCTTTCAATGAATTGCAAGAAAATTTCAGCCTCAGAACTTGACATACCAGCATATGAACTTACAACTGGAAGGACTACTTTGGGTTCCTCTCCATTTAGCAGATGGACACCTGCATTTGTAAAGCACTGGTGACTAATTAATTAATGTCATTCGGTTGTCGGGTTTTGTCCGGATCTCACATATGTCGAGTTCTACCCCTCTTTCAGTCGGTACAACCCGGTAGCCGAACGGGGGAATAATATTTATGTATAGCTTATGGTTGTGTCACTTCTGGCTTAATCTAGGCATTTTCAAAGAGCAAGATTGGAAGTGGCGGCCAAAATTTTGTTTATTGAGTTCTGTGACGATATCTAAGCTTAAAGAGTCTTGGCATTCGAGATGTTATATGCTATGCCTCCATTTTTGATCATTTTGCAGAAGTCATGGACTTTGTAAGTTGTATTATAATTTCATGTCATACCATGTGCTTGCTTGTCTACTCTCGGAATTATCAAAGACTTTCTAGTAGAATGGAAGTCTTTACAAGTTACTCTCTTCTTTTTTTTTCTCAACTTTTTTTTATTAATTTTATCTTTCTTTTCCTTATCTTTTTTGTTTCTCCTTTAATTTGGGATTGAGTTTTCTTTACTTTTGAGTTCGTCTTATAAATATTTGTAGGTTTCATCCTTTCACTCTAACGTGTAAAATCACACAATACGATTTGTGTTTGAGATGTTAAAATAGAGCTCACGATTTGTGTCCGAGACGTTATAACTTTTCATCATGTTTTGGATAGAGTTGCAGAACATTAGGTCAGACTCAGTTTCTGTACTTTGTCTCGAGCAGTATAAAAGTCTAGTCCATCCTTACTGTGCACTGTTGACATTTTTCATAGACTAGATCTCAAAGCTGCAATTTGTGCCTAATAATGAGGTAAGCCACAACAGACAAAACACTTCCAAAGTTGGACGTTATTAACCTGGATAATTAATTGGGCATAGAGTTACGAAAAATATTATAATGTTATAAATGCGGTTATTTAATTATTGTAAATTATTAATAAAATATATTTACAAAGTTGGACGTAATTAACCTGGATAATTAATTGGGTACAGCGTCATGAAAATTGATCAATATTATAATGATATAAACTTTAATTTAATGATTGTGAGAAACAATGTAGATAATTTATACTTGTATATTGAAGGGTTATTAAAATAAATGATCATTTATTTTTACTGCGTGTGTTAACTAACTTTCTTATTTTTTAAGTGTGATATTTTGGTCTCTGATTTGATACTAAAATGACGTCGTTAGTCTTAATATGTGAAATCCGTCAAAAAACTAATGGAAATGACATGCTTTGCTCACGTGCTGACTTGTAATAGATTATTTTACTCTTGCATAAGTCAGCACGTGAGTGAAGCATGTCATTTTCGTTATTTTTTTGACGGATTTCACATATTAGGACTAACCACGTCACTTTAGTATTAGATTAGAGACCACAATGTTACACTTGAAAGATAAGAGAGTTAATTGGTACACACGATAAAAATAAAGGATCATTTGTGTTAATAACCCTATATTGAATCTTGCTTGTTATATTATAGTGATATAAAATGATCTTCTCATAATATTACTTAGAAATTTTTATTTTTTTTAATTTAAGAGAGGTTTAAGTTGTACAATATATATTAAATAATATTTTTATAAAAATTAATCTCACAATCTTTTATAATTATAACGAAAAATATATCACTAAACTAAAGCCGTGGTCACTTAGAAGAGCTTTCTATAATAGGAAATTAAACTAGGATTTATCTGGTGCTCTTTTGGGTAATAGATTTAACTTGGGTAACAAATACCTTCTGTCACTTCTTACATTGACCAAGTAAATAGTTATGTTCCTATTAATGTACTCTATGTTTATCCTTTTATTCAAGCTCTATAAGGTACTGGTAATTTTATTCTTATACTAAGCATAAATTTCCAACTTGGTCAGTTCTATATTTCAAATTAAGATACGAAAATTCCAAATAATTAATTTAGTGGTAGAATATTTAAAATGTATTTTATTTCAAGTTAATAAAGAAGTCAATTTTTTTAGAGCCAATTCTGGTAAGTTTTATAAATGATTAATTTAAACCGTATTTTTTATAAATAAATTTATGTGTCTTGAAAATTTTAGTACTCCTTATATAAGTTTGAAAACTTTAAAGAGAGACTTTTTTTCTCATTAAAAGAAAAATTAAGATAACAAGTTGCAACTCCAACAACTTGGAATCTTAATTAATTTGGTTTGTTTAATTTATTATAACGAAAAAGATTCAACTACTTAGTACTATTATATTATTTATCATTCCAGGTAGCATAATGACAAGTGCTTAAAGCAAAACAATTTCTCACGAATCGAGGATAAGGAGAGTTACTTGACTTCCAAGATAGAATATTCTAGAATCGTTTAGCTAAACATATTCTAGAGAACATGAATTTACACAAAAAGCATCCAAACTTGTGATGTGCAAGCTAGTGAGCCTCTTCAGAAGACTTTTCAGTTTTTGAACAAAAAAGCAAAAAGAAGACTTTTCCGTTTCATTTTCTAAGAAATTCTCGATTTAGTTTTTCTATTTCTTATCTCTATTTTTTACAATACTTGTTTAATAATAGAAAATTGAAACTTCCAAAATTAAGCACCGAAAGATTTAATTTTTTTGGAGTAGCAAGTTTTTCACTTTTTCAGAGAAGTGAAAAAAAAAAAAAAAAAAAACACTTTCTTTCAATATCCCCTTTCCTAACATAAGTCTACGGAAGGCTTGGGTTCACTTTAAACAAGAGTTGCTAAATCGTTTCTTGTGCTTGTAAACACCAAGTAATTATGTGAGTTAAAATTTTTAAAAAAGTATTTTTGATCTAGACTCTTTACACTTTATAAAAAATGTGACTTAGACTTAAATTTATTGAAAAGTGAGACTGAAACTCCATTCTGTTAAGTTTTGGTTAAAAATCCCGTCAAGTTAAGGCTAAATGTGTCTTTTGCAAATTATTATTTACAAGAATAAAATTACATTTCACCATATTATGATACATGTATTGTTCAAGGTAAAAATCAGATAAATGCTATTCTCTATTTTGTCTATTTATTCTCTCTTTTACTTCCTCTCTCATCATAATTTCTCCCCTCTCTATTTCCCATCTTTTTCTCTCTCTATCTCATCATTTCGTCTCTCTCTCTATTTCCACACTTTCTTCTATACCTCATCACCCAATACTTAGTCTCCTAAAGTGAAGCTTGTAGTTAGGGGCAAAGTCAAGATTTTAATATTGGAGGGAGAGACATAAGAATATTCATGATAAAGGGAAAAAAAATAGGAGAGGTCGTTAACTTATTTTTAATGATACTACATAGATTTTTTTAATGACAGTAATTTTTTTTTTTTAACAATACTATATAAATTTTTTTTTTTTAAAAAAAAAAATCTTAAGGGGGCCGGGCCAGCTCTGCCCCTGCTTGTAGTGGCATAATCAGGGAAAGGAAGGGATTGAGTAGAAGAAACTAGGAAAAGAACATGGAAGAGGAAAAGAAAAATAAAAAGGGAAAGAAATGGGCATGTCAGGTATACTGCTTGGTGTGTGTGCAAGCTTGTCTGAATGGTGGGATGTTTGCGCCTAGAGGCGTCCATTTGTAGGGGTGTGTGATGTGCATGTTAAGGCCAAAAATGAAATTTTATACATATTTAACATAAAATTTAATATAAGAGGTCTGAGTCTTATTTTTTAATAAGTTTGGGGTTTGAATCACACTTTTTATAAAATGGAGGAGGTCTAGATAAAAAAAAAAAATACCCATTTTAAAAACCTTTGTTTGGCTTATATGATTTTTTTAATTCAATATATATGCAAATTGATGATTTTCAACTTTAAATTTTTTTTTTTAAAAGAAGAAGATATTTTCGTAATTAATTGAATAATATTATTCATGACAAGATAATTATTAAAGTTTTGCAAAAGTTGCTAATCAATATTAAAATATTTAATTCTTCATTCAAAGAATAAATTCAACTCTTCATTCAAATGATAATCATTAAGGTTTTGCAAAGTTGGTAATCAATATTAAAATATTTAATGTTTGATCATTCAAATAATTAACCTTATAAATTAATAGTATGCTTCAAACTAAATTGAGTCTACGTACACTTAGAGAGTTGGACTAGATTAAAAATGAAAACTATTATAAACACGAGTAGATTTGCAGGAGTGGAAGTAATAACATGAAAATTTACTTTAAAAGCAAATTAACCCATTGACCACACATCGTGTCTACTAGCCATATTAAATTTTAAACAATTATAGATCTTCAACCAAACGTAAAGCCAAAGCAAAACACCTAGCTATATAATTTTTAAATCCCAAAAACACATAATTTTACACATCATATTTTGGCGAATAGAGACAAAATAATGAATAGAATAACTTTTCTACATTCTTTATTTGACTTGTTCTAATCTTGGAAAAATAGCAACATTGGAAAGTAGATTCGTAAAGTCAATATTCTTTTGGCGTTATATATTCAAGTTAAGTCACAAGAAAGAACAAAACAAATGAAGGAAATGGTAACTCTGAATCATCCATATGTAGCAAGTGGGCTTGGAATATTTTTGCTAATGTTACTAATTAATTAGAAATTAGTTGGCATAATCATTAGCAACCTTTGCTCATCAAGAATCATGTAATAGTCATCTAACAAAATTGCTATATATTCCATTATCTAATTTAAAACACGCAACGGGAATGACACAGTCAAAATTTAGAACATGTATTTTTCCAAAGCATGAATTTTGAATATTAGTTTATAATATATGTTATTCAACTAATACATTTTTTGAGTGTTTAGGATTATAAAAATAGCAAGTGATCTGAAATTGTAGGACTAATAAAGCTATATATAGCCGTAAATATTGCCCAATACTCTTAAAAAATCATCTACATGAAAATTTTGATTGTGAAAGATGGAAATGGCTTGTCAAACAGCCTATAGTTATCCGACAAGGACGACTAAATGCTTTAAAACAAAGCTATAACGATTTTAAAAAATAAATAAATTTTGAGCCTTGACCATTATTGTATGATTAATTAAGTTATCAAAATGTTTAGGTAAATGGCATTGGCCAAAGAAGATTAGATTGATAATATTTAAGTACTTAGATAGCGATTGGTACACAAAAATAAATTTAGACATTAATAAAATGAGCTAAGGAATGGAATGAACTTGAGAATGAGAATGACATATTTGGTATGACTTTAAGAATAAAGATAGGAATGGATATATTGATTCCAAGCCTATGGTTGGTAGTGTGTACACAAGAGTAATAATAAGAATGACTTATATAAGATAACAGGATTATCCTTTTATTATTACAATATTAAAAATAAAAATAAATGTGAATATAAACGAAAACAACATAAACAAAATAAATAATAAAAATAATAATAATGATATTATTATTATTATTATTACTACTACTACTACTATTATTACTATTACTATTATTATTGCAACTATTATAATATAGTAATAATAATAATAATTATTATTACTATTATTATAATAGAAAAAGAAACTATATATAAATGGGACATGTTTGTAAAAAGTTATATTTTGATGGGAGTATGTTAGTCATTTGATAAATAAGTTTATTATCAAACACATGAAAATAGACTAATCTCATGTGTTTGCTATGGAATGACTAATTCTATGTATGAGGTAATGAAATTACTTCGAGAATGAGATTCTCAAATTAATTCCTTCATTCCAAGAATCGAAATAAAGTTTAAAATATCATTACATTCTCAATTCATTCTAATAAACTAATCGTCACCTTAGGTTTTTCAATTTCCTAACCTATCTCCTTGTCGTTGTGTGTATTGGGGTAATTAAGCCTCACTGTGGAAACGTTCAAGGGTGGTGATGCCCAATTTCTGAACACATATCCAAAACATGATTTGGTGTTAAGGGCTTTTAAGCACCAAGCTATTTCAGAGAAGCAAGGCCAAACATTTTTTAAAACCGTGACAAGAGGTAGGTAGACTACGGACGAACATTAAAGAAATGCAAAACGGAGTTTTTTTTTTCCTTTTCTCTTCTTTTCTTTTCTTTTTATGACGGAAAACTTATTTGATAAGTGTTTTGGATTTATATTAAAAGTGTCTATTTTAAAACTTATGACCTCACTAAAAAAAGAATGGATTGTTCCAAAAGAAATTAATTTTTTGACTGATTTGAAACTGTGACGTGAACAAAATTTTATTAACTCATTAAGTGTGTGACATCCCATTCCACTTCACTTTTGTAAAAAATATTTGTTCTATTTGTAATGATTTAGATTCAAAAGTACTGTTAACAAGGGCTTAAACATTTTGGATCAATTGATAAGGCTCAATGCATTAGCAAATCAATAGTTAGGTATGGATCATTACAGAAATATCAGAGTAGACTACCAAGTAAAAGTGTGCGCTCTTCCCACAGCTTGGTGGCCCTAAACTGTGGTTCTGCCTGTTTTGTTTGGTGTGATGAGGACGTCACCTATTTAAGGTAGAAATCTACGACATCCCATCTCACATAGGTTCTGCGATCGATATTTGTTCAGTTCATTATGAATTGATTCACTACTATTATTGTTAACACGAGTTTAAATATTTTGAGTCAGTTGATAACTCTCAATGTGTTAGTCGGCTAATAATTGAATCTGAGTTATTTCATGTGGTATCGTATCAAAGTAAGTTACAGGCAATCTGAACTGTGGTTCTATCTGTTATATTCTGGCCTCTCATCCTATATAGATTTTATAAAAAATATATATTTATTTTGTAATGATTTGGATTCACTAGTATTATTAACAAGAGTTCAAATATTTTAACTAATTGATAAGACATTTGTTGACAAATTAATAATTGAACTTAAATTATTATAAAGTATTTCATCACTCGACTAACCGGTTAGAGTTTTTTTTTTTTTGTTTGTTCTTTTTGACCTTTTTGTTTGAGATGCAACTCTCGCTACGATCTATGGTTTATGGTACGCACACCTAGCAATGGAGACAGTCATATCTGAGATCTCATCAGAAAATTTCAGAGTTGGGGGTACTTCAGATCTCAGTTGGTACCTAATTTTCTACCCATAACCAAACCTAGCACCTAGGTCTGACCGAATCTCTTGAGTACATCAAACTACTCATTACTTGAGCTTTCCTTCACTTCAACTAAATATTCTTGAAGAATATCACAACTTCAATTCACTGTCAATCAGTCATCATCTTTCGGGTTAGGCTGCAAATAGTAAATCTAAAGTTTACCATTAATGGTTTCCTGAAAATTGCATCTTCACATCAAACCTTTCAGACCTCTAAAAGCTCGCATGCGGACACATCTCACAAGGTACCATAATAGATGCACCGCCAAAATTTCCAAGTTGCTCTTTTGTTGGGAAATTTTGGGGAGGTGGGGAGGGGGTGATGGGCTGTTCAAATTTATATCAGTTCTTTTATATAAATTTTCTTTTATAAATTTAATTGATAAAAGAATTATTATGTAAATATGTTGACATGGGGGTACCATGGTAAAATTCCCGTGCATGCATATGCAGAGCCTGCATCGGTTTCAAATTAAAAATTCCTCAAATTTAACATATTGAGCATAATTTATAGCCACATACCCCTATTTATTAAGAAATAAATCTACTTATAATGTTATTATATTATCAATCTACTAATAATAAATAAATTAATAATACAATTATTATGAAATAATTTTACGTATCAGAATCCTTGAATCCGGACTTTCAGCTGCTACTGGGGGTTATTCCGTAACGAACTGGGGGAATGGATGCAAGGTTTTACAATAAATCTGGGCATTGTTTGAAGAAGCTCAGCGAATTGCCCGTATACACTTAACAAACGAATGTGTTAATACAGACACATCAACGATGTATACAACATGTCACATTCTATCAACATGTGAAGCTAAAATCATCTTTTATGCGGCATGAAGGCAAAAGAACTCATTCATGCACACAAACAAAGTAGCTTTCGATGAATTTCTATTCTCATGAAGCGTTGAAGAGCTTGTGTCTTTCTTACTCACTCACTTCTTTGTACTTGCAGCACTAATATGGTTCAGTCCGCAGCGTAAAATGCTTACTAAAATCCCACAAGTAGCATTTTGTAAATCCACTAGAAGGGAGCGGTTGTGTGCGAGTGAAACAATTTAAACCACACTTGTGCTTGCGCGAGCAATTCGCTGAGCTTCTTCAAGGTCCTTCAGAAACCTGCAGGCACCAAATAGAAAAAATTAAGCAGATACCTTTTTCAGCAACAAAAAGCTTTTAGGATTAGAGTTGAGACTTCAGCGAAAGAGTGTGCTATTCGGGTCCAATTCGGATTTTGAATAGTTCTAAAGTATACGAGAGACTCAGTTTACAGACCTCTTAGAATTGAGGACTGCAGAACCACCAAGTATAAAACGAATCCCAGAATTCAAGGAATTCTGTAGAGCGACAGATCGTGCTTCCTCATACACAGTCCCACCAACAATGAAAATTACAACCTCCTGGGGCCTGCCAGGATAAAATAAAATAAAATAAAAAAAGATGGTCAGTAATCTTTTGCTTATTTTATCATGTTTTTAATTCGTTATTATCAATCCATAGTATATGCAACAACAATCATATATGAGGTGCAAGCATGACATAAAATTGGCTTTTGCTAAGATCCTTAAAAATTGAATTCAACCATGAACGAGATGCAATATCCAAAGAGAAAAGAGGGAAAGAGTAAAAGAATAGAAGACATCAGAGAAAATTGATACATCATAGAGGGGAGGTGCACATGAGTCCTGGCTTACAATTGATCTCAATAATAATACATTGCGGCAGCCAAACAAGTTTCTTTCCACCACTGCTCTAGAGACTTTTGAAAAGAGGAATGGTCACAAAATGCCACCATTGTAAACCATAGAATTGACTAGCTCACTAACAGTGCAACACTTTTCTCATGAAAAAATTAGATTGAAAAATGGCATCCACATTAAGCTTACAGGATCCACATTCCCATTAACAGCTAACATCATCTACATTAAGATCCACCATGATGGTTCCATCAGAACCTGCTGTTCGGAATGCATTGATCATACACCATTTCACTTAGCTCTACTTGGACACATTTTGCCTTGGTCAGGAAGAGGGATCTTTCTCAAAGCCTAATCTAAGTTCAGATTCAGAAAATGTAAACAGCCTAAATCTTCAACCCATGTGGAAGAAAGTCACCTGTTTTAATTAGCCATTGTGTGTACCTCTCTTCGAATGAGTTATTGGGAAAAAAGAAACTTCCCATCAGTAGTGTTCAATTCTAGGCTTCTGCAATTTCAACCATCACATTTTGCACTCCCAGTAACAAGAGACAAACTTGCATAAGCATGTTTTTCCTTAATATTTGACGGAGTGGAGAGTTAATGCAAAGAGAAACAATACAAGAACTGCCTAATGTACAAGATGGATAATCACGGATAACTAACCTGCCTTGCTGAAAGTGGTTTCCAACATAAGGGTAGTCCACATCTCTCAATCGCCCCTTGATGATGCTCTCCATGGTTTGAAATAGAAGAGGCTGATGCTGGGTGTAAACATTCTCCACCCCCTGCAGAAAGCACATGAAGAAATTCTGAGAACCTGGAACATGCTTCCAAGCAAAAAGTAGCAGAAGGGTTCCTGATAAAATAAACCTTGAGCCCACGAGCCATGTTTCGTGCGATATTCAGGAAATCTAAGTTCCCATAAAGATCTCCAGTTCTCTTATCAACTCCAGCTTGCTTTAGTAAGAACTGCAAAAGCTGCAAATAAACACAGCTGATATAGTAAATTTATAACCTCAGCAAAATATGGAGAAGTTGACACACTAACACGTACTTTTTGAGTCAAATTCATCCTCCAAGCTTGTTTACAATCTAGAATCAATATTTATAGAACAAATCAATAGCATCTATAAATAGATGAGTAGAATAGGACTAATAAAGCTAACCTTTACTTAGGAAAACAACAGGCTTCTTTACTCTTTTAAAACCACAAATCATGAGATTTTGGCATTGGTTGGATACAACCATTGAGAAGAATCAAAGGCAGTAGCTTTGGGGTATAGCATGTAGGTTCACCCCATACGCAGATAAAGATACACGGAAAAAGGCAGTAGCTTGAAGGCATGGAGCGACACTGTGTGTGTGCGCCAGCAAAAATTGAGTCTTCAAGACTGGTTGTTATCCAAAATCAATATTTACTGACTACAATGCCAGCATCCATAAATATGTCAGGAGCATAAAATTAATAAAGGTGACTGATAACGAGGGCATAGCCTCCTAGTAGGAAAAAGAGGTTCAAGCAAGGGTAAAGGGATATTGGAGCGTTTATTGATCCATGTGAGCACCTATAATATAAATTCACTCCGGGATAATATCTGATTTTGCTTCTCTCTTGAGAAGAAGGAAGGGGCACATAGGCTTGCAAATTAGTGAGATTTTGGTCAGCACCCATACTATGCATGGAGTTTCATCAACCCAATCCAACAATATGTGTATAAGAAAGGCAATAGCATAAGCAAGGCAACCAGAATGCTAAAGAATAAGTTTTTTTTTTTGTTACCCCAGGCTTATAATTGGGAGACAGGGATGCTAATTTGTTAAACAGCTGCATCAGTTGCACAGGACTGTCCTTCTCATAGCGCAAAGCATACAGCATGACTAGGCGTAGTCGGTCAATATCAGAGACACTTTCATTATTTAGAAGATTCGTCACAGCCTGTACAGAAGCACACATGACAAAGGAGTCATTTAGATGTTAAATCCAATCACTCAGCAACAAGAGAAAACTCAAGTGATTAACTACTGAGAAGGCTTCCACTTCTTTTGTGAAGCTATTAAAGCTACACTAAATGAAGACCGTTTCAGGAGGTAAGCACATGCTGGTCGATGTTATTGATAAAGATTACTCAAAGAGCCTGTTAAGTGCATTGCATTGCCAGTAGTTAAGCTATTCTGGTATATAACTAGTTTTTGTCCAATGACAACTAGTGTTACATTACTGTTGCTCAGCTTGTCATTTTTGAGAGAGAGAGAAAGAGAGAGAGGCTACAGAAAATACATTAGCATGCTTGTCCAGCGAGTCTATTATGGTGCTGTGGACCAAAAAGGAATTTAAATAGCTTATGAGGGAGTCAAACTTTCAATTATTTTATAAGTCTAAGTTCTCAGAATAATTTTTTTTTTCTCTTGGTCCAGACATTTTATTTCTCTTAATAAGGAGTACACTCCAATGAATTTAAAATAAATAGGGAGTTTATACATTTTCATTGAAACAAACTTATCAAAAAGGAAAATAGAAAAATTTTCTTTTTGACAAAAGTGTTGAAAGAAAAAGAAAAGAGAAAATATATATTGATTGAAGACAATAGGAGCCACCACCAACGATAGCTCTAGAACAAAGGAAAATAGTGACTACATGTTGAAATCTTGGTGTTCTAAAATACAATATGAGAATACCTATTTATAGGCCTCATAACTTGGTGGCCAATAATAAGAACTAGACTAATTAGGAATATAGTTCAATAAGAAAACCTGAAATCTAGTCTAATAAGGAAACCAATTTGAATAACGCCTAGATCTAAACTAGTGCCTAAACTAGTGCCATAAAATAAGGAATAATATTAAAACCTAAAATCTATTTCAACAAGAAATAAATCATCATAGTTCCTAAAGCCCTTGTAATGCAAGTTAGGGCAGCATAATTAATATTTATAACTGCTTCCAGACTGATTATTAACACTATTGCTACCATACTAATATCAAAAGCTTTCATCTTATAATGCCCACAGCCAAATGATATTCACTAGACTAAAACAAGTCAAATCATATCTTTTCATTTTCTCTGTCAAATAAATCCTAAATATTTAAGCGTTCTAAAATGCATCATAAATAAGACTGAACCCTCTAGATCTCACGTCCAGGAAACACATTTCCAGAGGGAAATATAAAATTAGTCAAGGAAATATAAAATTAGACAAGTCTATAGTGTTTGGAGCAATATATGATGAAACCACTAACGATAACATTGCTGATACACTTGTCACAAACCAATCTATAGAGCCAATTCCAAGTCCTCCCATTTCAGGCATGCATTCTCAGTAACAGTTTGCATAAATAGTTCAAATTCATTCAAACATTTGGGCAATCTCAACTCAACTTCAGATATCCTCTGACTGTTTCAACTTCTTCGATAAAACAAGTGTAACAGACACAATACAAGAGAAGCCAAATCACTCACTTTGACCAATTTTTTAACCCTATCACCAGAAGAATGAAAAGGTTAAGTTATTTTTTGTTGATGTTGATAGTGCTTCTTACAAACTCCAAAATTTCACCTTCTCCACGCTAACAGTGACTCAAGCACTAGAAGCCACCTTCTACAACCTCTAGAAACCAATGTAGCCATCTACTATAGTCGGTAAAATAACTCATATACCCAAGTATTCTTCTAAATTAGTTTAGTAAACTTTTAACACTAAAGCTTGTGGGTGTAGCAGTCATATGTCAATATGGTATCAGGCACCGCGTAGCAGCCTGTTTGCAACGTAGTGCATAACTTTTGACAATCACCTCTTTGTAAGGTTACAGTAGCAAGTGGATTACATTTTCCTTATGGTTTAGGATTCTTGTAGTGCTGAGGCACCGAGAACTTATATGTAGTTGCATTTACTTCTATACTGCATGAAGAACAAAAGTTCACAAAAACTCCTCAGCAGTTGTGATCCATAAAGAGCTTCAGTACAGAGAAATAGAATTTCTTTTAATTTACATTACCTTTACTATCTTTGTTATGTGCAATTTTAAGCCTTCACTAACAAAAACTGCAGTTATTACTTCATGATATCTGTAACTTCTTTTCCAAAACTCCTAAAGCATTCCACATTCGATTTATGCCACCAATAAAAAGTAAAACTCCACATGGTCTTCCCTATGAATACCTCATTCATGAACTTTACCACATTATCAACTTGAACACTCCAATTCTAGTGACACCAGTAATGGAATATTTGGGATCACATATTGAAAAGGGATTGTACTCTGTCAGCCCCCTCATATGACAATCGACAGGAATCAGAATTTAATGGCAGATCAAACGACGAACTACCTCAAATGCAGCCCCTTGCCCACCATTACAAGCCAATTCCTGTTCTGTTTCTGAAACTAACATGAGTTTGCGCTCCTCAACAATTTTGCTCATTTCAGTAACAAGGGTAACATGCTTCGAAACATTCCCATGCATCTTTCTGTACTCTGGGTAGTTGTCCAGAAATTTGGCCATGTCCTCTGCAAAAGCACAAGAGCAACTCTGACATCAGAAGTTGTTTGTTTTGGCAAAAGCTGGATAACTACGTTTATGAAATGGAGATAAACATAAATATCAAATGTTTCCAACATACATACCTATTGTCTGGATGTTCTGGTTGCTTTTAGCAACTTGTTGAAAATCATCCACCATTTTCTTGATATTCATTCCAATATCTCCAAAATTTTCATACATATTAGTTTTGAAAAAGGCATCTTGCTCTGATGACAACACAACCTCCTAAATGAATTAGAAATAAATAAAAAGACCCATCAGATGTGGAAACTACAAGCTGAGAGTCTTGTACAACAGAAATAAACACTCCACCTGTTGATCTTTCGGAAACTTGCCAATGTTTCTCAATTCTACTTTATTGTCTTGAATGCCTATCAGTTCATGAACCATTGCCTACAAGATGATCAATAAACTTCACTGACTTAGTTGCAATGTCTTTGTAAGCATTTTAAAGGTCAAAGAGTACTTAGGAGTAGGAATCTCATAAGCAAAGCACCTGATACGTCCACTGATTAAGCAATGGAGTAACAGGATCATCCCTTCTATCAATTATAAGCAACAATGGAGAAACTTCAGTTCGTCTGAAATCAAAGAGACCTTTCTCCTGCTGGTACATCAGCTTCTGCCATATCATGGAAAAAGAACACTGTATGAATTCTTTAGAGAATCAAATCCATAAAGTTTCAATTGTGAAATGTGTCAAGTTGAATAAACACCAAAAGGGAAAAATTCATAAAAAATTAGTATTCTGTCATCAATTAGACACAATGAATATGCATGAAAATTCAATTCATAAGGTTAATGCAGGTTAGCATTCAAGAAATGTCCACTTACCGATGCTTCCTGTGCTATTCTCTTTGCAATATCAGATGTCCGTGAATATCTAATAGCAGGCCTCCGTTTTAATGCTAGGAAGAGTGCAGCAATCCCATCAACAACTCGATCACAGAAGTGCTGTAAACCTGACGGATCTACAACAGCTGGGAGCATGTACATTTGGCTTGATGCCGTATTCAAGGTGAAGTGATAAGGGTCAATGGCTACAAAATCTGCATAGAATTCCTGCAAAGTAAAGTTAATACTTGTTGCTGAAAAGTATTTTTTTAGTTAAAGGAATCAGTCCAACAGATATTGAGTAATTTTGGTAGTTCAGGTTAAAGGTCACCTAAAGCTTTCTTCTTGCAGTAGGTTGAATGGATAGAAAGGCATATAGTTTATTTAAAAATGTGCGTAAAGAAAAAAGGCATGAACCACTATAAACTTTAGGTGACCTGAACTTGCTGGACGACTTCGTATTCATCTGAATCGGCTAATAAATGAAGCTGTGTATCTTTCAATATGTTGGAGAAAACTGCAAAAGACAAAAGAGTGTTCATTCTTAGCAGAACTTACATGTTATTTGGTTGCACAGTAGAACTTGGATGGATTCATAACTTTTGATCTAACATTAGATCTTTAACTTTTATTTGAAGCCGCACTTCTTTGAATTTAAGAGTCTTCCAGCACTACATATAGTCCACACAATTGTCATCCATGGAGAAACAACACAATACTTACAAAGGTGATATTCTCCAAATCGTGGATTAGCTAATTGCCGGCGCATATGTTGAATATTCTCAGATGTTGGACGGAGAAAATAAACTGCTTTAAGATGAGATATGGGTTCTTTTGACAACGAAATAGAATCTACTAGTTCCACAAGAAACACTTCTTTCTGGAGAAGCTCCGACTGCGAATATACAACGCTCACAATACTAACCTGCAACTCAATAAATACAAGTTAAAAAACTCCAAAACAAAAAATCACCCTTTATCTTGACATAACCATCTAACTCAACTGATATGGTCAAAATATCTATTAGAAAATCAAAAGAATAGCCCTTTTTACTGGAATACAATCGACTAACATCAAGACTCGTCATATGAATCTTTAATTAGGTGAAAGAAATAAGATGCAATACGAATCAATTCCAACTAGTTGAATAAAAGTTCCCAAAATAACCAACTGTAATCTGACATTCAAGAACTTTCTCCAAATAAATTTCTCTTTTAAAATTACCACGATCAATACTGTACCATCTTGCATCAGCAAAACTAGCTATGCAACTTAAACAACTAACCTCACTACCAAGTTCATCTTTTTAATAGTACATTCAATTAGTTTATGTTTTACGCGGGACGCGGAAAAGGGCATGTATCCACTTGGCATTTGTAACAGATTTAACCTATAACGAGGAAATATTTGCGAGATAATCAGTAAGCACCCCACAAGAACGCAGCAGTTTTTCTTCTTTCACAATCACCAGTGTTCTAACCAATCCACATTGAACCAGATCACACAAAAATCTTCACTAGACCCGCGAAAGAAATCCATGCTATTAAAAACAACCGCACGTTATTGTAAAACAAAAATTAATAAGAAATTTAAATAGCTAAAGGAAATGATCACATCAAGTAAAATTCATAACCCCATTTAATAACTAGCCCATTTCAACTTATTTATCTCAGGTTTAACATTTCTCAAGATTATAAATAAAAGAATAACAAATAAAAATTAAAAAAAGAAAAAGAAAAATGGGATTCGATTATTGATCATAATTGAGAATTATTGGGGTTCACAAAAGTACAAACCGTGGAGGAATCGAGGATGAGGACTTTCATGCCGGAGATGTCCTGTAACATGCGGTTCATGTAATCTCTTGCAGCTGTTACTGCCGTCATTTTCGATCATCAAAATTTCACAGCTATAGTTTTGGAAATCTATATTGGTTGGTATTTTCAGTTTTTTTTTATTTAAAAAAATTTACAAATAAATATTATATCACTTAAAATATTAAGTCAAAGAATAATCTCACAACCTCTCACTATCTGCGATACCAAATGTTACGGGCGGTATCTTCAGTTATTTGAGCCAAGGTTCAGCGGGTGTGTATTTTGCTATAACTAACACTTGAGGATATTTATGTCATTTCACTTCCATTCTTGCCTCTTTTTTTTATGATTTTTAATTTTTTTGAAGGAATGGAGCCTAGTGTAGGTTGTAAATTTTAAGATTTTGTGTGGCTTGATTTGAGAAGATTTAACAATTATGAAAAAGAGTTAATGGTGGTAAACTAATAATTCAGTTATAATAAATGTATTTAAATGGTTCATAATTATCGAATTTTTCAAATCTTGATTATTTAAGAGGCTTGATTTTAGTTCATGCAACTCTCTCGTCTAATTTTAAAAATTTATATGCATGTTACCTTTTTTTGTCTGATATAAGCATACTATTGCTGTTCACACAAGTTGGCTCCGGCTCCGTATGTTTGTAATAAAATAATTTGTTAGTGAAAAGTATAAATATTAACGCAAAATATTCTAAATCCTTTTAGAATATTTTTCTTATCGGATAAACATTAGGGACATATTCACATCAAAGCGGATAATATAAATGTCCAACAAATGACATAGTGTATAAAACACATAAATATATTCTCATTAAACCTTAATAAAGTCATCTCAAACTTTAGTATTAGGACATATCTCCAACAATATATGCTAAAATAAAGGCATTAAAAAAACTATACAGATAAAGAAGGTATTTATATAATTTAATATTATATTACAATTGTTATTGACAAGCTTTCATTTTCTAAAAGTGTCCAATAATTACTTCATAGAGTAAACACATCAAACTAATGAAGTCAGTACTAAAGAAAAGAAAAAAGGGCAGTACGAAAAAGAAAGAAATTTAGTAATCCTGTAACCTATATGTAGACTTTAATTTGTGGTGAAGGTATGTGTTCATTTTCATTAGATTTTGAAAATATTTATGCTGTTGACAAGAATTTGAAAATGGGGGGAAATACAGCTTACTCTTTGTACTTATTATCATGTCATACTTTAATAATCTAATAAAATACTTGTATTGTGCACATTGAGGGGTGAAGTGCATCAGACCCCCTTATACTTTAGCGAAAATTTACAACACCCCCTTATAGTTTAAAAACTCCCTGAGTTAGTCCTTGTACTTTTTCAAAAGTACACAACACCCCCCTACCTTAAAAAATTCGTTAAATTTAACGAAGAGTGTACTTCACACTCGTTAAGTGAGATTTTTTTTTTTAAACGAATTTATTCATTAAATAATTATATGAATTGACCAAATTATCATTTTTTTTTTGCCTAAACAAAAGAAGAAATGACAAAAGAGATAAATGAAAAAAATGAGGGTATTTACGTCTTTTTTACAAAATCCGTTAAATATAACGGATTTTATAATTGTAGGGGGGTGTTGTGCACTTTTAAAAAATATAGGGACTAGTTCAGGGAGTTTTTGAATTATAAGGGGGTGTTGTGCACTTTCGCTAAAGTATAAGAGGGTCTGGTACACTTCACCCTATATTGAGTAGTGATAAATATAAAATGACGATAATTTCTTTTTTTCAAAATACACAACTAATCGTATGTACTTATCATAAAAAGCTAATTAGCCCCTAAAAGTTAATCTTAACCATCATTTAAAAATCTTTTAAAAAAAAAAAATCCTTTAGTAGATTAAGGGAAACTGAAGTTTTGCTTTTAAAATTTAAACGAGTTTATATTAAGAGAAACTGATGAGTTAATTTCCTAAAATAATAATTGAAAACTCCTTCAATTATTCCTTAATTATAGTAGATTCAAATCCTTTATTTTAGCACTATATTTCAAAGCATTGATCACTTAACACAGACAAGTTTATTATTCCTCAGTCTAGAAAAATGTTGAAAGAAACGAGACAGGTCAGTGATTGCAGCAACAGCTGTTAGTTTATTAACTCATAAAGGTGTGCTCTTTTCTGTTTGTGTTTTCTTTTCTTTTTGTTCTTTATTTTAGATCATGAAGGTGGGAAATTGGACAACAGCCTCTGTTAAAACACTCGAGAGTTGTTGGAATGATCGAATAGTGAACTGTTATTATTGGAGGTCTAGTTTGTACCACGATTTAGAAAAGAAAAAAAAATGTAATAATCCTATAACATAGATAATTTATAAGAGTGTAATAAAAAAGAAAACTGTTAACAATTTAGCCATATTTAGAGCAAAAAAAATTAGCGACATTATTATAAATAGTATATGTTACTGAGTTAATTTAATATATATAGTTAAAAGTTATAAATTAGAGCCCATGTTATTATAATAGTTCAATATTTATGAAAATATGACAAAAAGTCCCTCATCATTAATTTCTTAAGATATTGCCACTTTCTTATAATAACATGTATTCATAATAAGTTAATATTAATAAGAATGAGGGGAAAAAAAAAGCTAGCCTGTTAATTTAGTACTTTAGTTTGGTTGTAAAGATTTAATGTGCAACAATTTTTTTTTTTTTTTTTTTGTAATTTACCTCATGAAATTGATGTATGGATTGTTTCGTGCAGTTCACTAAGCAAAGATGGGGAAAAGATTTAAAGCTGCAGACTTTATGGGGAAAAGCAAGGTGATTATCTCTGATTTTATGATTTTAGTGTGTTTATTTAAGCCCTATGCTGTGAGAAATTTGATTCTGTATTTTTTATTTATTATTTTAATGGTTTTGATAATGCATGGTTCAATTCAATATCTGATGTATCATCTTTATTTAATTAGTTTTTTTGCTACGTAAGAAAGTCATTTCATTCCACTTTTACAAACAAGTACAAATGCTCAACTCAAGTTGATACAACATTCTGTACAAAGGATACTATTTTCCAAACCATTATAATAATTGTGGTGTAAATCAATTTTTCCTCTAACATCCAAAAGAATTTGATCAATGATTTGTTCTTCAATATTCGCAGACGAATTATAGATTATATTGTTTCGTTCGATCCACACATAGTACACACAAGCACAAAGCGCCACTTTGATTAGATCCGCTTTCAGTCCCCTTTTACGGCCCATTCTAGCCAGTTTGACAATAGTGTCCCAATCAGCCCCAAGATTGCCACATCTTAAACGTCTAGCAGAGTTTTGCCAAATCATCTTTATTTAATTATTTTTATTTTATTTTTCTTAATTTTGTTTTGTATTTTGCTTTTCTTCCTCTTTTGTTGACAGCGTTGTAAGAGAGAGCCTTCTCTAGAGGATGATAGAATTAGTTGGTTATCTGATGATCTTCTTGTGTATATACTATCATATTTGACGGTTAAAGAAGCAGCACGTACCGGTATTCTTTCAACTAGATGGAAAGATCTCTGGATGCATACGTCAAGGCTAGATTTTGACGCTGCCGAAGCTTTAGACAAGGTAGCAAACAATCCTAACTTACACGAGAGGGAAAGCAGCAAGTACGTCGAATGGGTAAACCAAGTCCTGAAACGGCATAAAAGCACCAAATTAACCGGTTTCAGGGTCTGTTTTGATATAAGGGAATCACATCAGCGATGGGTTAGTAAGTGGATTAAGTATGCTTATGCGAGGGAAGTGCATAAGCTGGAGTTGGATTTGTCAGTCAGTTATGGTTATCGGTATCAATCTTGTACTTTTCCTCGTCCGTTCAGGCGAACTTCTTCACGTGAGCCTTCTTCTGATTATTGTGGTCTTAAGTCCATTAGAGAACTGCGTTTGATTAGTGTCGAAGTTACCGGAGAAGTACTTGAATACTTTTTGCTTAACTGTCCTTTACTTGAAGAGCTGATAGTTCGTAACTCAAATGATCTGGATACTCTTGAAGTTTCTGGTCCATCTCTCAAGTTGAAACACTTAGAAATAAGCGATTGTTATAACACAGAATTCATCAAGGTGTCCAATACAAATCTCATCTCACTTATATTCCATGTACCAGGAATATTACAGCTTCATGACGTTCCAATGCTTATCGAGGTATCTATTCGTGGGAGAGATATTAATCGTATGGTATATGGGGGTTATGTCAGCAGTGCCTTTTCTTGGCTTTCCTGCTGCCTGTCTCAATTGGAGGTTCTTACCCTGCATACTCCAGATTATTCGATAGTAAGCACAGCTGCACAGGTTCACAATTTCTTTAGTTCTTCTTAGTTTTAATTTATCAGAAAACTGATGGCTGCTTTGGTATGACTTCCCAGCAAATGATTACTCGCTACGAGTTTCCTGAACTAACTCAACTCAAGCAACTGATCATAGTAGTTGAAGCACAGGACGATACAACTCTCATTGACATTGCATATCTGATGAGGGCGTGTCCCTTCCTGCAAAAATTAGTGGTAAAGGTACATTTTCTTTCATCGGAAGCCTAAGTGAGGTTCGCCTTTTCTAGTCTTACATTTTATAGTATTACTGCAAAATAACTTGAATTTTGAAAACCTTTTCAACAGTCCGTGAGAGAGTACCCACATGTGAATTGGTGGACTGATGTCAGTCCAGACTTTTGGAATGGCAACACGTTGAATTCTGCAAAGCAATGGACTAGCACTGACTTGCCGATTAGCTTTAAAACTTCTTTTACACGATAAAAAAAGATATATATAACTTTTCTTCCCCTGCTTTCACTGGCTTTTGCTACATCTGCATATTGTTTCTCTGATCTAGCTTTACTTCTAGCCTCTCAGTATTTGGAAGAAATCACTCGATTACGATGTACTAATTTTATCAGTGCGCCTCTACGTTGCTCTTTTTGGCAATGTCAAACCGGATCTCTAATGTCTCTTAATATACATTGTGCAGGGCAGTGAATGAACTATGCCTTATGATTCTTCTATGAAGCTCAAGTTTATAAATATTAGAGGGAAACACTTAAAAACATAAGCCGGATCTGATCTAGCTAATGTTTTTAAGACTTCTCTAATTATGCCTTATGGTGTCCTAATTGTTGATGTAGTTCTTTTTGTTTTCATTTCCTTTAAAGTTCGAAAATACTTACAGCGTTTGATTGGTGTTGAAATATGTATGTCTTGGTAGCTGCATTCAAATTTTATTTGTCAGATCCAACACTACTATTTTTCTTTTGAGCTTGCGTGATGTGACGATTACTTTTTGCCTTATGTGCAGTTGCTTTGGAAGAACCCTCGAAGGAGAAAAAGGAGGATCAAGAAGGGTATACAAACTCCTTTCCGACAACTTAAGCAGTTCGAGTTGTCTGGATATTATGGCCGTACCAGTGAACTCGAACTTGTAACGTACATTTTAAAGAATGCGACTGCACTAGAGAAAATTACCATTGATCCTCACAATGATGCGTTCTCTCGTGTCAATCCAATGCCTTATCAAGTTAAAATGGTGGAAGCTGCAAGACAACGTGCTAAGGAGCAGCTTAGAGTAGTACCTCAACATGTTGAATTAGTGATCCTGTAGCTGTAAGTGGTATAAGGATAGGCATCAATATCTCACGTTCGTGGTGCTAATAATGGAGATAGTTCTTAATAAAAATGAGTAGTATAGTTAGATTAGTGTAACCGATTTCACTTAGTGGGATAAGATTTTATTTGATTTGGATTTTATGATATTTTAGGTCAAAATGCATTACCTTTCCTTTTTAAGAAATGCTGTTTAGAAATAATTTATCAAATTTCTGATTTCTTCTTCGTAGTCTACTTATGCATCATACATAAAATTTTATTACCAACAGATTGTGTTTTTTCCTTTGTATTCAATTGTCATATCTTTGATTCAAAATTTAAGATGCCGACAGATTTCTTTCAATTAATTAATGGTGAAAAATTATTGAATGAATTAGTTTTGCATATAAATGATATATTAAAGATTATATGATACAAGGTGATCTTGAATTAAAGATAAATGCAAATTAATTATCAATATATGGAAGGTAAATAGTGAAAGTAGACAGAAAAGACTCAAATTTCTAGACATCATAAGAATTAATGAAATAAAAAGAATATAATTAAATGAGATATGATCGAAGAGCACAAATGCATAACCCGTCAAAGAAATATAAGAGTACTAAAACTCAACTTTTTCCCCTAGAAACTAAAAACTATTGAGATTATCGGGTAGCAACTTATTATAATAAAAGAGTTTGAAATTCAAACCATAAATTCAATTCTAGTATATTGAAAAATAAGGGTAAAACATTTCTATAACCACTAAACTATCTCATCAGACCTGTTTTGGCCATTTAATTATCAATTGAGTTTTATTTTGATCATTCCATCAAATTTTTAACTTAGTCACATTTTGAGTTATTTTTAAAATTTTGTATTGCCTCAGGGCTTTCGATTTAACAATTCATTTATATATATTGCTTGTGTTTTTGCTTTAAAAAAATGGGTTGGTTCGAACCCATTTCAATTAACCTATTTAATTCGTGTAAAATTAATAGATCGAGTTGGGTTTATTTTTTTGAATCTTAACACTACCCAACCCAGTCTAGCCCAGCCCAAATAATAACACACTAGGCTAACCCAACCTAGTTATTAACCGGCCTAAATGAGTTTATGGTTTGCACTAACCTAACTCGTCTCAAATAAACGATAAAAAAAAAAACAATTGTACTTGTGGAATAATATATATGCAAAAACAAAGGCATTAAGAAAAAGCTATATAAAGAAAGAAGGCATTCATACACAATTAATAATCTATTGTAACTGTTCTTGACGAGTTTTACCTCTTCCCTCCAGTACCTCTTCCCTAAGAACTCAAATCTAAACTACCACCTCAATCCACCACTCCCACCACCTAAATCTCTACCATCACCTCCGATCTGCACCCTACACCACACGATAAAACCGCTTCGCACCACCACTGCCACTTATTAAGTCGCAAGCCACCAGCCAAGCACCAACATTTCAATTGCATCAGAAACCTAAGTTACGAAAAAGCTTGCGAATTGGAATGTAGGTTAATGTCCAATCCGACAATTTTAGCTTTTGCTAATGTCCATTTTCTTCTCAAAATGATAACAAGCTTCTTTTGGTAATGATTTTGAGCGCATCTGTTGATGAAAAATTTGGCTCTTTGTTCTTCTCGATGAAGAAAGCTTCAAGCATGCAGTTCAAAAAATATCAATGCTTCCAAGGATCAAGTTTAGAATTTACGACTGCAAATTTGCTGTTAATCTTTCCTTAAATTGCACAAAAGTTATATCTTTCCTTAAATTGCACAAAAGTTTTGCTTAAATCTTGATTTAGCAAAGCTAGGGTTAGGGATTTGAGATAAAATAGTGGTAAAAATTGTTACTAATTAGACAATTGTAGTGAAATTCCCAATTTCGCCCCTGAGATATCATTATTTTTACGACCTCGTGCCTCTCACATGCACTTGACGACTAATATTGGACGAAAGTTTGTTCGGGGACTAACGGTCTCATTTTATTGAGTCAAAAGACTAAAATGTTCATTTGTAAAGTTAGAGGATTAAATTGTCACTTCAATCAAAGTTAAGGGACCATTCAGGGTATTTATCTTTTATATATTTAATTTAGAAGTTGAAATTAATATAATTGTCTCATATATATAAAGGATTTTTAGTTAAAAGCTAAAGTTAAAAAATAAATTAGAAAATAAAAAGCCCTAAATCGGAGTTTTTTAAGAAAAAATTTTGTGAAACTATTTTTATATTACGTGAGAAGTTGTTTTCTCTATTCTTTTTCCAAAAAATTCGCTTTCATAATTTTGGAAGTACAATATTGTCTACAAAATTTCTCAAAATTATCTCTCAATATTTTTTTAATTGAGCTAAAGTCACGATCCATGTTTTCATTAGATTTTGAAAATATTTCTGCTTTTGACAAGATCAATTCAAAAATGAGGGCAGTACACTTTTTTTTCCTTCTTAGAGGCTACCACCGTGTATTATTTGTTGATAGTCCTAAGACACCTTACTCCTCGTATTATTCTAATAAGCTAATTATCTCGTGTCATGCTTAAAATGTGCAAACTGAGTGTAGACCTGACTCACCTTCAACTCTGTTAACGGCAAAGATGAAATGATGATAATACCCTTTATTCAAAATGCATACTACACCTATGTACTTATCATAAAAAGCTAATTAGCCCTTAAAAAATAATCTTAACCATTATTTAAAAATCTTTTTTAAAGAAAATCTTTTTCTCTTTCCACTCTATCTCTTCTCTTCTCTCTCTCACACCACTGAAGTTTTGCTTTTTAAAATTTAAACGAGTTAAAAATTAATCTTAACCATCATTTAAGGAAAACTGATGAGTCAATTTCCTAAAATAATAATTGAAAACTCCTTCAATTATTCCTTAATTGTAGTAGATTCAAAGCATTGATCACTTAACAGAGACAAGTTTATTATTTCTCAGTCTAGAAAAAAAAAAAAATTGAAAGAAACGAGACAGATCAGTGATTGCAGCAACAACTGTTAGTTTATTAACTCATAAAGGTGTGCTCTTTTTGTGTTTGTTTTTTTTCTTTTTCTTTTTGTTCTTTATTTTAGACCATAAAGGTGGGATATTGGACAAAAGCCTATTTTAACACTCAAGGTTGGAATGATCGACTACTGACATGTTATTATATGAGTTCTAAATTCGTATTATGGTTTCAACCAATATTGTAAAAAAAAAAAAAAAAGTTATATGTTAAAATATGTGTTATCATAATAATTCAATAGCGTATATAATTTATAAGAATGTAATTTTAAAAAAAACTGTTAACAATTAGCCATATTTAGACCAAAAAAAAAATTAGCCACATTTAATTTAATATTTAGTTAAAAATTATACATTAGAGCCCATGTTATTGTAATAATTTAGTACTTATAAGAGTATATCGTAATAAGTTAATATTAATAAAAATGAGGGAAAAAAAACTCTCTAGTTTATTAGGTTATTTTGGTTGTAAATATTTAACGTGCAACATTTTATTTTATTTTTGTAATTTACCTCATGAAATTGATGTATGGTTTGATTTTGGATTGTTTCGTGCAGTTTAATAAGCAAAGAGAGGAAAAAGATTTAAAGCTTCAAACGTTATGGGGAAAAGGAAGGTGATTATCTCTGATTTTAGTCTCAAGAAGTATAGGGCATTAGCTTTATTTGTTTATTTAAGTCCTATGCTGTGAGAAATTTGATTCTGTATATATTTTTTTATTATTTTAATAGTTTTGATAATGTATAGTTGAATTCAATTTATGGTGTATCATCTTCATTTAATTAGTTTTATTTTTTTTCTGTTTTTCTTTTCTTCCTCTTTTGCTGACAGCGTTGTAGAGAGAAGAACCATCTATAGAGGATGATAGATTTAGTTGGTTAACCGATGATCTTGTTGTGTATATACTATCATATTTGACGCTTAAAGAAGCAGCACGTACCAGTATTCTTTCAACTAGATGGAAAGATCTCTGGATGCATACGTCTAGACTTGATTTTGATGCTGCCAAAGCTTTAGACAAGGTAGCAAACAATCCTAACTTACACGAGAGGGAAAGCAGCAAGTACGTCGAATGGGTAAACCAAGTCTTGAAACTGCATAAAAGCACCAAATTAATCGAATTTAGGGTCTATTTCGATATAGGGGAATCATATCAGCGATGGGTTAGCAAGTGGATTAAGTATGCTTATGCGAGGGAAACGCATAAGCTGAAGTTGGATTTGTCAATCAGTGATGGTATTCGCGGTCCGTATCAATCCTGTACTTTTCCTCATCCCTTCAGCCTAACTTCTTCACGTGGGCCTTTTTCTGAATATTGTCGTGTTAAGTCCCTTAGAGAATTGTGTTTGATGAGTGTCGAAGTTACCGGGGAAGTACTTGAATACTTTTTGCTTAATTGTCCTTTACTTGAAGAGCTGATAGTTCATCACTCGAATTCTCTGGAAACTCTTGAAGTTTCTGGACCATCTCTCAAGTTGAAACACTTAGAAATATGCTATTGTTTCCACACAGAATCCATCAAGGCGTCGGATACAAATCTGGTCTCACTTATATTTCACATAGCAGGAGATTTAGAGCTTCATAATGCTCCAATGCTTGTCGAGGTATCTATTCGTCATATGATATATATGGATTATGTCAATAATGTATTTTCTTGGCTTTCCTGCTGTCTGTCTCAATTGGAGGTTCTTACCCTGCATATTCCAGATCATGCAATAGTAAGCACAGGTTCACAATTTCTTTACTTCTTTTGAGTCTAATTATCAGAAAACTGATAGCTGCTTTGGTATGATTTCCCAGCAAATGATGGCGCACTACGAAATTCCTGAACTAACTCAACTCAAGCAATTGATCATAGCAGTTGAAGCACATGAGGATAGAACTCTCGTTGACATTGCATATCTGATGAGGGCATGTCCGTTCCTGCAAAAAATTGTGGTAAAGGTATATCTTCTTTCATCGACAGCCTTAGTGAGGTTCGGTTTTTCTAGTCTTACTGCAACATATAGTGTGTACGTTACGTTTTCTAGACTTACTGCAATATAAGTTGAGTTTTGAAAACTCTTCCTACAGTCCGTGAGAGAGGAGGTGGATCCACATGTGTATAGGGTGGACTCATGTCAGTCTGGGCTATTTAAATAACAACACGTTGAATTCTACAAAGATATATAACTTTTCCTCCCCTTTCACTGGCTTTTGCTCTACTTCTAGCCTCTCGTATTTGGAAGAAATCCCTCGATTACAATATATGTAATTCAGTGTCCACAAATTTTATCAGTGTGCAGAGTATGTTTCTCTTTTTGGCAATGTCAAACCGGATCTTTAATGTCTTTTAACTTACATTGTGCAGGGCATGAATGAAATGTGCCTTATGATTCTTCTGTGAAGCTCAAGTTCATAAATATTAAAGAAAAACACTTAAAACATTAGTCGGATCTGATGCAGTTAACATTTTTAAGACTTTTCTAAATACTCAATAGAATTACTTGAATGTCGCTTTTGAAACTCCTCTGAAGTTCATTGTGGCCACATTTTATATTTTTGCTTTGTAGTCCTGGCTACCTGGGATGCACATTATGGGATTTACGATCATTGCTTGTCACTGAATTTACGATCATTGCTTGTCTCTACCTTTACAAGTGATTGTGAGAAAGCGAGTTGCGTGCAGTAGAGGTATGCATGGGTCGGTTTAGGCGGTTTGAATGATATTTTTCGAATCGAACCAATACATTCGGTTTGAAAAAATTGAAACCAAAACTAAACCATACATTTTTCAAAACCACCCAAAATTGGGCAGGTTCCAAACTATTAGAATGGTTTGGTTCAGTTTGTCGGGTTGATATCTGTTACTACCTACTAATATAATTGCTTATATTAAAAATGTAAATAAGAACAACAAACAAAAAGAAACAACATACTTGTTTATACTAAAATACCACAAACTAATTTTTACATTGACCCCAAATTCAAAATAGTACTTCCCATAACATAAAATAACCATAAGATATTAGTAATTTCCAAAATAACAAAACATAGCCAAACACAAAATGAAAAAAAATCAGCACTTGAACCAAAAGAAAGTGCAACGAAGAAAAAAATCAGCACTTGGAGCGGTTTGGGTTTATAGGTTTCAACGTTGAAAACTATAAACTAACCCATATAGTCGGTTTTTATAAAATCTTAAACCATAGCCAATAAATTTTTTAAAAAACTACCAAAAGTGGGTTAGTTTTGGTTAGGTTGGGCGGTTTGAGCGGGTTGGCGGTTTCACTGCACACCCTTAGCGTGCAGTGTCCTAAATGTTGATGTAGTTCTTTTGTTTTCATTTCCATTGAAGTTGGAAAATACTTACTGCTACTGACAATTGATTCTGGAAATACTTATGGAGTAAATTATTTGTCGCCCCCTTATGCTTTGCACGAAATACTCATTCACTCCCTGTAATTTTAAAATAGACTCATTACCCTCTTGTGTTTTTTCGATTAAGCTAACGCACCCAAAATCTCTTATCCGTTAACAAACGTTACCAAATTAGTTAATTGATCGTTATACCCTTGCATAAAGTTAAAATCGAAAAAACACAGGGGGATAATGAGCCTATTTTAAAATTATAGGAGGTGAATGAATATTTAGGCCAAAATACAGGGGGACGGCAAACAATTTACTAAAAGTGTATTTTTGTCTAGCAACGAATTTATTTAAACGAAAAGTATAAAAAAATCGCATTTAAACGCATGTATTGTAATTGTTGTTAAATTATATGACTTTTTTAATGGAGGGAGCGTCAACTACACTCTGAAAATCACAAAGAGATAATGGGTTTATTTTAAAAAGATAAAAAGTAAATAAATGTTTAGAGTGAATTGCTAGCCGCCCCCTTGTGTTTTACTCGAAATACTCATTCCCTCCCTGTGTTTTTAAAATAGGCTCCATACCCCCCTGTGTTTTTTCGATTGTATCTCACTGACTCCATCCGTTAACAATTCCGTCAATTTGAACTGGACGTGCATTTCACGCGGAGCATATGCATTTTTTGCTGCTTACTGGTGCCATATCATCTTTAAATGAACAACACATGGACCAAAATGCCCTTGAGATAATATATAAGTTGTCCTCTTCTTGCAGCAGTAAAATACACGAGAAAGCAAAACATTGAAGCTAGCTGAAGAATTTGATTTTTATTGTTGGTAAGTGGGTTCATCTTGTTTTTTATTTTTTTGTTTTTACGTTATTGTTTTGTGATAAGATGCTGTTGATTATTCCTAATTTTACGTTCAAACCATTGATTTTTACTGTTGGTAAGTGGGTTTAGCTTGTTTGGTTTGTTTTTTTTTTTTTTTTACGTTATTTTTTTGACTAAAATATGCCAATGACGTTGGTTATAAGTCAAAAATTTTTGTTGTGGACTTATATTTTAACCCCCTACTAAGCAGGTTAGATTCATGTGTTTATTCCTAAATTATATGTTAGATTCATGTGTTTATTCCTAAATTATTTTTTTCTTTTGTTAATGTGGTGGGTTAAATTAGAGACAATGTCAACATTGAGCAATAGGCGTTCAACCAATGACTACCCAATTGAGTTGAGGTATGTGCACATGAGGTGTCGGTATTGCAAGCGACTTCTTGACATTCGGATTGTGTCAACAAACAGGCCTACCAAAGGAATGTTATTCCACAAGTGTGATGATTGCAATTTTTTTAGATGGTGTAACCCTCAAAGTGTAGTTTGGGCTAATAATGGCATACCTGTTATTCCACCTAGGAGATCTACTACATATGGAGGAACAATCGAAGAAGGTGGTAGTTATGAGAAGGAGGTCACATCTCGCGCCTACGACAATGGGAGGAACAATATGCAGGATGTTGGATGGCAGAAAATGACTTTTTTTGCCAGTGTTGTTTGTTGTATAATGGTGGTTGTCCTTCTTATTGTGATGTTACTGTACTGAAAAGAGAAGGGGAGTAGGAGTAGTAGTTGTAGCAGTTGCAATGTACGCTTTTATGTTGTAATAATATATTATTAAGTTAGGTTGTTAACCCCTATGTTTCTTTATTATATGCTTTTTACCTCCCTGTGTTATTTATAATGCGGCATTTTTACCCCCTGTGTTTTTTACAACAAAGCATGTTACCCCCCTGAGTGATTGCAACTTTGTTTTTTATGGAAGCAAGAAATGAACGCCCTGACATATAAAGATTTATAAACCTGTCATCAAGATGTTTCCAACAAGCAAAAGTCCAAATGACATATAATACGACACTTTAAATGCTTTCAAAGGCAACTTTACCAACCAATATAGATATATTAATTGCCAACCATGTGGGGAACAAAGACAACAAAACAACATTATAAAAAGCATCTCCCCATCATCCCATCATCGATCCTGTCTAAAAGCAATAAAGTTGAGTGGTTAACATCAACCAAAGTAGCCAAAGTAGCAAAAACACATTCATAAAATATACATTGCCATTGTCATTAAATTAAAAGACCATATATGTTATCTAAATCTTTCATTTCTCCCTTCTCTTCTTTTTCATATTCTCCAAAACTTGTGAAATGCTTGGGAGTTTTGACTGTTTAGTAGAAGTAGAAGCTTCATTGTTTTCTTTAGTACCAGTCAAGGCTTTGTTTCTGAAACTATTGTAAACTTTTGCACCATCACCACCAGATCTTGCACCAACACCTCTGCCAGCAACAGTCGATGCACCATCACCACCAGATCTTGCACTAACACCTCTGCCAACAACAGTGGTTGCACCATCACCACCAGATCTTGCACCAACACCTCTGCCAGCAACAGTCGATGCACCATCACTACCAGATCTTGCACCAACACCTCTGCCAGCAACAATCGATGCACCATCACCACCAGATCTTGCACTAACACCTCTGCCAATAACAGTGGTTGCACCATCACCACCAGATCTTGCACTAACACCTCTGCCAGCAATAGTAGTTGCACCATCACCACCACATCTTGCACTAACACCTCTGCCAGCAACAGTCAGTGCACCAACACCTCTACCTGCAGCTCCTCAACGAATAAGAGATTTTGTGTGTCTTGGGGAAAGGTTTGATACTGACTCTTGAGTACTTGGAGGCTGTGAGAAAACATATGATATGTAAGTATGTTTGACATTTATGAAAAACATAAGAAAAATATATGAGACAAGTAAGTTTAGTTCACATTAGGTGCATCTGGCTGAGGCACCTCCATGTTTGACCCACTTTGTGTTCTCATTTCCTGTAAATAATTGAATTATTGAAATCAGTGTTCTTTTCATAATTGCATTTTAATTGAAACTTAAACAAACCAAAGTACCTTTATCAATGGTGAATCTGGATGGAATGGGTTTTAACATGTTTTTTTGTTGTGTCCTTTCATCAAACATATTTCGCATATATGTGTCAATCCCTTTCTAGTAGACATTGTACTCTGTTTCACCTTGTCAACAGTCTTTCTCCTCGCTTGTTTAGGTCTACATGCCTTTCTTCTAACAACTAGTGCCTTCAATGGTTCTGAATCAGTTTCAACATAGTCATTAGGTCCAGGCACAGGATGCACCATATGTGCATAAACCTTTAGATATGTCTCCTTAGTATAACAAGGGTCAATGTAATCATCCATCTTCTTCCTGAATTTGTTTATACAAGCCAATGCATGGCAACAAGGATGGCCATCCAATTGGAACATACCACAGCTGCAACTATTGGTAGAAAGATTAATGACATATTTGTGCATATTCTGAATAACTTCATACTCTTCAGCCCCTGAATAGGTTGGATACCAACCCTTTGATGCCTCAAGTAACTTCGCAATTTTTCTCCTAATGTTGGGACAAATACTACCTTGAAATTTTGCAATTCCTTCCCTCTTAATCTCAAGTCTAGTCATGATCTTTCCTCTTATAATTTCAAACATTGTTACAATTGGCTTGTCTCTAGCATCTAAAATGTAATTATTGAATGATTCACAAATATTGTTCACTAATGTATCAGTCTTTGCATCAGTCGGAAAGTGAGATCTAGCCCACTGTGTAGCAGGGATTCTCCACAACCATTCAGCTGTAGTTTCTTTATCTCCAACCTTCGGATCTGCCTTTTCTATTGCCTTCATCACTCTCTCAAACTCCATCACATTTGCTGTGGAGGCAGCCTTCCAAAACAGTTCTTTCAAAGTTAATCCCTCAAACTTCTTTTTGAAATTCTCATACATATGGCGCAAGCAAAACCTGTGGTGCACATTTGGATACTTATCCTTAAACACTTCCATCAAACCTTTTTGTCGGTCAGAAATGTAAGACCATCCCTTTTCATCTGGATGACCAATTACGTTGTGTAATTGCTCCAAGAACCATGACCATGTTTCCCTACTTTCAACTGGTACGACAACCAATGCGATTGGAAATAGGTTATCATTCCCATCTCTCCCAATAGCACACAACAATTGTCCACTATATCTAGATTTTAGAAAACATCCATCTAAGCCAATGAATGGCCTACAACCAGCTAGGAACCCATCTTTCATAGCAGCAAGACAATAAAACATTCTATCAAACACTGGTTCTGGAGTTCTATTAACTCCTATCAATATAGTGCTTCCGGGATTGTGGTGTAAAACAGTAGCAGCATAATCTCTCAACTTGGTGTATTGCTCTTCAATATCTCCTTCTATCAATCGCAATGCCACTTTTTTAGCTCTAAGTGCCTTGTATTTGCTACATGAAATTGATATGCCAGTGAATATTGATGTTTGCAAATCAGCTAGACTTTCATTAGGATTCTTTTTCACATGCTCCTGCAACCTGTTGCCCAAATACTTATAATTTGCAAGCTTATTTTCAAAATCCCAATTACAATTATGCTTACCCGATAGTGATTTAATTTGGTATTGTTCACTTCCCATGATTGGGGAAGCATGTACCCTCCAAGTGCAGTTATTCTTACACTCAGCTGTAACCCTTTGTGGCTCATTCCTAACCCAATGTAACTCAAACCCATTTCTAACATCATAGTCTCTCAACACTTTCCTAAATTCTACGACATTCTTAAACACCATCTTTACCTCCAATTCAAAAGTTTCCATATCTACACCATCATGGTACTTGGGCACACCTTTCAAACAACTCATATCATGTTCTGATGAATCACTGCCCCACCCGTCATCACCTCTTGCCTTCATTTTCTTCTCACGTTCAATCATTTCCTTCATTTTTTTCTTCAAATAATTGTACCTTTCTCTCCGTGACAGTCCCTTATTGTTGTCCTCCAAGATGTTATCATCATTAGAGCCTTCCATATCTGAAAACATCCAACTAGGTGTGTCAGACTCTATGTCAGATTGTACCTCTTCAGCAGCAGAAGGGACATAATCACTATCTTCATCATCATCACCATCACTATCAGTAGCAACTGCTTCACTACTTTCACAACTTCTCTCTTCCACAAGGACATCATTATTAGTTGTCTCCTCCATAAGAACTTCATTATTTGTTATGCCCTCTGTATGCACATCATTTATCCCCTCTGTATGCATATCATTTATCCCCTCTGTATGCATATCATTTATCCCCTTCATAGGAACTTCATTTGTCTCTTCCATAGGACCAAAGTTTTCACCAATCCACAAAGCCAAATTACCACAACCATCATTCATACCGAAAGTATCATCCACATCATCCATTATGTAATTTTATAACACTATGTTATAGATTGTTATAGTTTTAACATTACAACCATTAGCAATATAAATAAAAGCCATGATATAGAAAAGCACTAATTCTGAAATGCCCAATTTCAAAAATGCCCTAATTCTGAAAAGCCCTAATTCAAAAAACCCTTATATTACCAAAACCCTAATTAGAAGAAAACCCTAACTAATTTGGAGTACCTTAATTAATCAAAGCCATAATATACCTAATATGGAAAGCAACATATTAAAAATTATGATTTTTTTGCAAACCCCAGGTAGAATGTCGAGGTTGTCCCTTTTAACAATGATAACAAACCCATCAACAAGTGAAAACGACAAAGAAGAATAAAGCAAAAAACATATTGGGACCACAACAATGTAGAATAAACAAAAGTTAAACAAAGGAAAAAACCAAAGTCAAACACATACCTGGACTTCGAAGAGTGCGTACTCGACTTTATGTTCAAGATCTCAACGAATAGCAAACGCGATTTTGTCTGCGTCAAGTCACGATTTTCTCAGATTTCTTCAATGTCGTCTTTGATGCTTGAAGTGAGTGTGTGTGCGATTGTGTGTGAGTGTGTGTACGACTGTGTGTGAGTGTGTGTGAGTCTGTGTGCCTTCGTCAATTAGAATAAACAAAATGAATCTGACCTTTTTTTGTTTTAACTTTATGTAAGGGGGTATAACGGTCACTTCACTAATTCGTAACGTTTGCTAACGGAATAAAATATTTTGGGTGCGTGAGATACAATCAAAAAAACACAGGGGGGAACGAAGCCTATTTTAAAAACACAGGAGGCGAATAAGTATTTCGGACAAAATACAGGGAGACGATAAGCAATTTACTCTAAATATTTACAACAAAACACAAAGGACGGCAAACAATTCACTCAATACTTCTGCAAAGTCCCTTTTGGCCCTCGTCGTTTCGTGTCTATTTTTGTGCACGCGCATGCTTCGTATCTGTCGACCCGTCTTTGGTGTCAATGTCTGAATTGTATTACATCCAATGTTTGATTGAAGCTCCATTCAGATTTTATTCTTCTTATCTAACACTTTATTTTTCTTTTGAGCCTGCGTGACGTAACAATTACTTTTTGCCTTATGATCAGTTGCTTTGGATTAAATTTAAGGATGGCAGTAGATAGTATTTAAATATAAAATTAGTGAATATTTGATTCGATTATAATTTAATAAAAGAACTGATAGGTTATCTATAAGAGTTTGATTTTTATAAAAAGCATCCGATAAATAATTCGATAGGTTTTAGTTTTATATAAAATAACCGATGAATAATCCGAATTTGATAAATATTCCATTCCACTTACTTTTTTACTACTTTTTTGCTTTTTAAAAGATTTGTCCATACTTTAACTTGAAATAAAAGAAAAGGACACCAGGTTTACTTTTTTACGTGAGCATGTCTGGCTTTTGTTTTTTTGGTCGAGAGCACGTTTGCCTCATTGAGCACGTCTGCCTCGTTACAATGCACAAATATTGTAATTTCAATGTATGCTTTAATTTAAATTTTATTGTTGTTTATGTAATTTAGTTCATGTTATTTTGTAAGTATTTTAAACATTTAAGTTGATTTTTCTAGCTTATTGTAAATTTATTTTAATTTTAAATTTTAAAATATAGATAGGTTTTTTTATTATTTAGTTAATTTTTTAATTAAACGGTTCGGATCCAGATATTTACGAATTTTTTTATTTTTATCGGATTCGATTTTGGTATACAATTTAAAAATTCGACTGATATCCGATACGGTTTTGGTTTTAGAATAAATAAACGGATTCGGATTCGGATTCGAATTTAGATAACATGTTTTTCGCGAATATCCGATCCGTTGTCATCCCTAATTAAACCTCAAAGGAGAAGAACAAGACTTAAGAAAGGTATAGAAACTCCTCTTCCACAACTTAAACAGTTCAAATTGTCAGGATATTATGGTCGTATTAGTGAAGTTGAGCTTTTAACATACATTTTGGCAAACACAATTGCATTGGAAAAAATTACATTGATCCTCACACTGATTGGTTCTCTCGTGACCATCCAATGGCTTATCAAGTTAAAATGGTGGAAGCTGCAAGACAACGTGCTAAGGAGCAGCTTAGAGTAATTCCTCCACATGTTGAGTCAGTCATCCTTTAGCTGTATGTGGTATAAGGTTATCCTTACTAGAGTCTCTAAAATAGAGACTCTGGTAAGGACAACCTAAGGATATGTATCTATATCTCGTGTTTGTGGAGTTAATGAAGATAGTTCTTGATAAAAATGAGTAATATCAGTAGATTAATATAATTGATTCTACTTAATAGGATACAATTTAATTTGATTTAGTTTTTATCGTATTCTAGGTCAAAATGCATTACCTTTCCATTTTAAGAAACGCTGTTTGGAAACAATTTATCAAATTTCTGATTTCTTCTTTCGATTTCTACTTATGCAACATACAGAAAATTTCAATACCAACAGATTGTGTTTTCCTTTGTATTCAATTGTCATATCTTTGATTCAAAATTTAAAAATAATTTTATGCCCACAGATTTTTTTCAATTAATTAATGGTGAAAAGTTATTGAATGAAATTAGGTTTGCATATAAATGATCTATTAAAGGTTATATGACACAAGGTGATCTTGAATTAACGATAAATGTAAGTTAATTATCAATATGTGGTACATAAATAGAGAAAGTATATAGAAAAGATTCAAATTTTCTAGACATTGTAAGAATTAATGAAATAAAAACAATCTAATTAATTGACATGTGATTAAAGAGCACAAATGTATAACCCAATCTGAAATCAAACCAAGAAAATGCATATTTCGCTAATAAGTCAAAGAATTATAATACTAAAACTCAACATTTCCCCCTAGAAATTAAGTCAGACTTTTGCTTGCTTAACCGAAAAAGAATAATAATAATTTTCCCCCTAGAAATTAAAAGCTAACTTCATATATAAAACAAAATATGCCAACCCTAAATCACATAAAAAAATAAATAATAAAAAACTATCGAGACTATTGAGTAACAACTTATTATAATTAAAGAGTTTCGAGATGAATTTTACTTTAGATGCAAGACGTCTTGAGATCTATTATTGTATAATATTTTATGTGATGTAAAATGCCTTAGAGTTCCCTTAAATTAAAACAAAAAAAAATTACAAATTCAAACCACAAATTTAACCTATTATACTAAAAAATTAAAAAATAAGACTTAAAAAAAAAAAATTCAAAGGAGGCATAAATTATTTCATATCACTTAAGATATTACACACAAAATATATATAAACCGCGTCAACTTTTTTTATTTTCTTTTCAATGCATAAGCAACAAAAAGAAAGAGTCAAGGAAAACAAAGAAAATCAATATCCAAAACAATTTCTCAAACTACATAAGCTAATAAAAAAATTACTATTTAGGCAAACACAATCTCGTATTAATTATGGTATTTTCGATTCTAAAATATAAAAAATGGCTTCCCAGCTCAAAAGTGTTAAGAAAATAACTATATAACAAATGAAATGTGTGAACATTATGTAGTATAGCAAATAGTGGGTGGGGTTGAGGGGTGGCACATGGGTTGGATGGGATGGGGTGGGGTGGGGTTAGGGGGTAGGGGGTATGGATGGGGTTAGGGGGTGAGAGAAGATGAAAAGTTTTTTTTTAAAAAAAATTAGTATAATAAAAAAATAGGTGAAAATAAAAAGAAAAAAGAAAAAAAATATATATAAATTATAAAAAGGATAAAAATGTCATAGAGAAGGATAGTGTAAGGTTTTTCTAAAAATACAGGAGAGTTTGTGATAGTTTTGTAAACACAGGATGTAGTGTGATAGTTTCGTATATCATAGGAGGGTGGAGTGATATTTCCCCTAAAAATTAATCTTAACCATTATTTAAAAATCTTTTTTAAAATAATATTTTTCTCTTTCTTCTTTATCTCTTCTCTCTCTCACACAACTGAAGATTTACTTTTTAAAACTTAAACGAGTTGAGTAATGTTATATATTACCATTTTTTCATAATTCTTTTATCATCTCCTATGTGTCATCCTACATGGCATACCAACTATATTATTGTTCAGTTGGGACTGAAAAGACGCAATTTAGTACTCCTATATATTGATTACTTTTTCCGGTGGAGGCTAAACTGATTTTTAAACTTAACAATATCTTAAAAACACACATTTTCACACAATGGTGCCCCAACTCACTCCTTAATGGCTGCGTTCTTGGAATTAGTGGTGACTACAACCTCCATTAGCTTGTGAATGGCTCTGTCCTTGTATACAGATCAAATGACATAACACACATGAAATGGAACAACATTAGATCCCCTTCTTATACGATATAATTTTTTCAGTTTTCTTTTTTATCTCAATTTACTGCTAACAAGCGAAAAAGAATATTTAAATTAGCTCTCATGTGGAAGCATGCAATACTTGATTATGAGAAAGTAAGCGTGCTTGGATTTTATATTAATCAATTCTTAAATTTTTATTAAATTTTTGGAGAATCATTGAGAGACTTTGTTAAATTTGTGTAAATTGAATAAAGTTTGAATATTCTTTATGCTTAGTTTGTTAACTCTAGTATGACTCTTTATGATTACATTTGTAACGCCCCAACTCGACCTTACCTATGATCAGTCAGGACGCAACGGAATTTTGGCAGTATAACAACAGTAACTTGAATACCAAAGCTCTAAACCAACCTCTTTGTAACTCATACAATCAACTCCACAATCAAGTTAACAACATACAATGCAACCAAAATATACTTTAAACATTCTTTCACCATTTCATCCATAAGTTATACACCTCCGTTCCAACATCATACATCACTGAGTAAAACCATATACATACATAACATATTATACTAGCTTAGCAACTTATTTAAACCCAAAAGTAAGACAACTAAACTAGCATAACACTTTTACTATCTTTAAATCAGTTTATACAATACAACTTTTAAAAGTTTGAAACTCTACAACATAAGTCATACTACAACATAGTATAAAACATTTCAGCTAAGCATCAGGAAATGACTCTGGCACATAAGACCCTTCAACAAAAGTCACATTCTCAACCTCTTGAGGCACATACCCATAGTCCTGTTCAGTACCACCTGTATGCATATAACGAATGAGAGTGAGCTTATATAAAACAAGCCTAGTGAGGATTCGATAGATCTTTTAAAAGTATTTACTATACTCCTTGAAAATCATCATTTGAGCAGTAAACACATAACATACATCAATAACAATATAAGCACAACAATAATAATAACTAATCAATAAGGATACTCTAGTTGGTGTAACTTCAAACACCATCACGATCTCAACCATCTTCTTATAACTCCCCATTACTCACACACCCGAAGTACCTCACTAGCCCCTCATTCCATGGCACCTCCACCCATGCGAGCTGGGGATAGTCTATGATAGTCATGCCGTTATCAACCCGACAGCGCAACGCTGCCCGAGAGGTGGCACACACATACCAAGACTCATAACAATAATAATAATCATTCATATCACATGAGGACAACAAAGTAGGTTGCCTATCTCCCGACTTCATCAATTATCAATCAGTTAACATCACGTCAACAACATAACATCAATTAATCAATTAACAACCCAACATCTAAGTTAGATGACAAAGTAGACCACCCAACTTAACATGCATTAAACCACACAACCAAACTCGAATCTAACCAACAACAAACCATGATTCAACTACTCAAACCCCACTCAAACAACTAAAGACATTATTTCAACATTTAGAGAAAGACTACTGAAATTTCAAAAGGTCGTAACTTACAATCTACTAATCCAATAACCTCCAAACCAGTTTCTATCACTCACCTACTCAAGCAACTACATTAACCCTCTCGGAAACCAACCACAATCCATTCAAAACAAGCCCAACAACCCTAAAACCTCAATGTACCATGGCTGAAATTTTTGAATTTTCACCACGACATCATAATCAAAATTTCGGCATTACAACATTACTACCATGTATTTAAAAAACTTTTATAAGCTAACAACAATCAATTCCAACTACCACAACTCCATTAAATCAACAACAAGCCAATAACTCAATTTTAATACCCGAAAAATAGAAATACATGCTACAACCGATCAAAACTTATATAAACACACATAACTAATCCTTAGCATCTACTGAGCAATAATCTAACATCAATGCAACATTTTAACAGCTAAAAATTTAATTATATGAATTGACATAAAAATAGTATTTTGAGATCTAGAATTTTTCTCTCACCTTTGATGTTATATGATGCAAGAAAGGTGTAGAATGGATGCCCAACAAGTGCAATCAAACTTTGGTTCAAGATTATTGGCTTTGTATTGCAAATTCTATGAGAAAAATTGATAAAAAATAAAGCAAAAATGACCTTGTGAGTTTCGGCCATGTGTGTGTGTGTTTGTGGTGTTTTGAGCTTTGTTTTGTGAAGTATTATGCATATTATGTATTTAAAAGCGAAGTTAAATGAAAAAAAAAATGCTAAGGTCAAAGTTAGTATTTTAGTCTTTTAATTGTTTTTCTAGTCTTTTAATTAGTATTTTAGACTATTTTTGCTCACAACATGCAATTAACTCCTAGACTATTTTAAGTAGCATATTTTTAGTTGACAAAGAATTTCATATGTAAATATTTTCACCCAACTCGGTTAAAAACTCGATTTTTCGTAAAAGAAGGTGTAAAAACTTTTAAAATTCCTAATCCAATTTGAAATTCGTTTTAATCAGACACGGGTCTATTAATATCTGATAACTAGGTTTTAAAATATTTAAAACACCCGTGTAAAAATTTTAGCGGACGTGTGCTCAAAACACTGTTCACAAAAAACGTCGATAAAATTTCTGATGCCGATTTTGATGAAAATTTTATGAATACACACTTAGCACGTAATAGGAATATAAATTACAGAATTGACACATTTTAACTCATATAACACATAAACATGTCAAATCACGCATATCTAAGCAAAGACGAAATCTAAAGTCTCACAATATTAATTATATATATATATATATATATATATATATACCCACACACGTATATGATTGTATATATGTGGTAGACAAAGACCGGAGAAGAAGATGAATAAACATTGAAGGAGAACGGAAGAGGTTTTGATTTTGGCTGAAAAATTATTTGGAGTCTGATATCGTGAAAGAAAAAAGGAAATTTTTTTTGGCTAGGCAAAAGAAGGAAAGATTTAGGAAAATATTAATTAAGAGAGAGAAAAAATTAAAAAAAGAAGAAGAAAGATAAAAAAAACAATATAGTTGGTATGCACGTAGGAGGTAATAAAAATGTTATGAAAAAATAGGTGATATATAGTATGACTCAAACGAATTTATATTAAGGGAAGCTGATGAGTCAATTTCCTAAAATAATAATTGAAAACTCCTTCAATTATTCCTTAATTGTAATAGATTCAAATCCTTTATTTTAGCACTATATTTCAAAGCATTGATCATTTAACACAGACAAGTTTATTATTTCTCAGTCTAGAAAAAAAAAAAAAACGAAAGAAACGAGACAGGCCAGTGATTGCAGCAAAAACTGTTAGTTTATTAACTCATAAAGGTGTGCTCTTTTGTGGTTGTGTTTTACTTTTCTTTTTGTTCTTTACTTTAGACAATAAAGGTGGAGATTTTTTTTTTTTTTTTGGGTGTGAAGGTGGAGATATTTGACAAAAGCCTATTTGAACACTCGAGAGTTGGTTGAAATAATCGAGTACTAATTTGTTATCATGTGAGTTCTAAATTCGTACTACAGTTTTGACTACTATTGTAAAAAAAAAAAGTTATATGTTAGAATATGTGTTATCATAATAACTCAATAGCATATATAATTTATAAGAATGTAACTAAAAAAACAGTTAACAATTAGCCAGCCACATTCTTATAAATAGTATATGTTATTGAGATAATTTAATAATTTTTAACTCTATAGTTTATTAATAAGAATGAGGGAAAAAAAACTCTATAGTTTATTAGGTTATTTTGGTTGTAAATATTTAACGTGCAACAATTTTTATTATTTGTAATTTACCCCATGAAATTGATGTATGGTCTAATTTTGGATTCTTTTGTGCAGTTTACTAAGCAAAGATGGGGAAAAAAATTTAAAGCTTCAAACTTTATGGGGAAAAGGAAGGTTATTATCTCTGATTTTAGTCCCAAGAAGTTTAGAGCATTAGCTTTATTTGTTTATTTAAGTCCTATGCTGTGAGAAATTTAATTCTGTACTTTTTTATTATTTTAATGGTTTTGATAATGTATGGTTGAATTCAATATCTGATGTATCATCTTCATTTAATTAGTTTTATTTTTTGCTTAATTTTTTTTAAAATTTTTTTAATTTCGCTTTTCTTCCTCTTTTGCCGATAGCGTTGTAAGAGAGAAGAACCATCTTTAAATGATAGATTTAGTTGGTTAACCGATGATCTTGTTGTGTATATACTATCACATTTGACGCTTAAAGAAGCAGCACGTACCAGTATTCTTTCAACTAGATGGAAAGATCTTTGGATGCATACGTCTAGACTTGATTTTGATGCTGCCGAAGCATTAGACAAGGTAGCCAACAATCGTAACTTACACGAGAGGGAAAGCAGCAAGTACGTTGAATGGGTAAATCAAGTCCTGAAATGGCATAAAAGCACCAAATTAACCGAATTTAGGGTCTGTTTTGATATAGGGGAATCACATCAGCGATGGGTTAGTAAGTGAATTAAGTATGCTTAAAGTATGCTTATGCGAGGGAAGCGCATAAGCTGGAGTTGGATTTGTCAATCAGTGATGGTCATCGCAGTCGGTATCAATCTTGTACTTCTCCTCATCCGTTTAGGCTAACTACTTCACGTAGGCCTTTTTCTGGACTTAGAGAATTGTGTTTGATAAGTGTCGAAGTTACCGGGGAAGTACTTAAATACTTTTTGCTTAACTGTCCTTTACTTGAAGGGCTGATAGTTCATAACTCGCATTCTCTCGAAGTTCTTGAAGTTTCTGGTCCATCTCTCAAGTTGAAACACTTAGAAATATGCGATTGTTATAACACAAAATTCATCAAGGTGTCCAATACAAATCTGGTCGCACTTGTATTCCATGTTCCGGGAAAATTGCAACTTCATAATGTTTCAATGCTTGTCAAGGTATCTATCTGTGGGAGAGATATTGATCATATGACAGATATGGGTTATGTCTGTAATGTCTTTCTTCTCTTGGCTTTCCTGCTGCCTGTCTTAATTGGAGGTTCTTACTCTGCGTATTCCAGATTATGAGATAGCAAGCACAGGTTCACAATTTCTTTAGATCTTCTTAGTTTTAATTTATCATAAAACTGATGGCTGCTTTGTTATGACTTGCCAGCAAATGATGGAGCACTACGAGTTTCCTGAACTAACTCAACTCAAGCAATTGATCATAGTAGCTGAAGCAAAGGATGATACAACTCTCATCGACATTGCATATCTAATGAGGGTGTGTCCCTTCCTGCAAAAATTTGTGGTAAAGGTATATCTTCTTTCATCGACAGCCTTAGTGAGGTTTGCTTTTTCTAGTCTTACAGCAAACTTATAGTTGTGTAAGTTACGTTTTCTAGTCTTACTGCAACATAACTTAGAATTTTGAAAACTTTTCAAATAGTCCGTGAGAGAGTAAGTTGGTCTCACTTGTGTATGGGTGGATTGATGTCAGTCCAGGCTGTTGAAATAGCAACAGCGTTGAGTTCTGCAAAGCGATGGACTAGCACTGACTTGCCGATTAGCTTTAAAGACTATTTGCTTAATTAATTGATTACCACATTCAGATTCTATTTTTTCATACAACTTCTCTTACGCGATAAAAGAAGATATATAACTTTTCTTCCCCTTTCACTGGCTTTTGCTACATCTGCATACTATTTCTCTGCTCTAGCTCTACTTCTAGCCTCTCGTATTTCGAAGAAATCACTCCATTACAATATCTATGAATTTTACACAATGCCTTTGTAATTCAGTGTCCACTAATTTTATCAGTGTGCAGAGTATGTTGCTCTTTTGGCGATGTCAAACCGGATCTTTAATATCTCTTAATATACATTGTGCTGGGCAGTGAATGAAATATGCCTTATGATTCTTCTGTGAAGCTCAAGTTCATAAATATTAGAAGAAAACACTTAAAAACATTAGCCGGATCTGATCCAACTAATGTTTTTAAGACTTTTCTAAATATTCGATACAATCTTCATGAATACTTGAATGTTGCTTTTGAAACTGCTGTGCAGTTCATTGTGGCCACATTCTATATTTTGCTTTGTAGACCTGGCTAGCAGGGATGCAAATTATGGGATTTAAGTTCATTGCTTGTCTCTACCTCAACAAGTGATTGTGAAAACGCGAGTTGCACGCAGTGTCCTAATTGTTGATGTAATTCTTTTGTTTTCATTTCCATTGAAGTTTGGAAATACTTGCTGCTACTGACAATATTCTGGAAATATTTCTGCAAAGTCTTTTTCGGCCCGCGTCTCTCCGTGTCTATGTGTGTGCTCTCGCACGCTTCAGACTTGTCTCTGGTTTAACCCTGGAATCGTGCGTCAGTGTCTGAATTATATCTCATCCAATGTTTGATTGGTGTTGAAACATATATGCCTTGGTAGCTGCATTCAGATTTTATTATCTGATGATTATTTTGTGCCTTGTGAGCAGTTGCTTTGGATGAAACCTGAAAGGAGAAGAAAGAGGCTTAAGAAGTGTATAGAAACTCCTCTCCGACAACTTAAACAGTTCGAGTTGTCTGGATATTATGGTCGTACCACTGAAGTTGAACTTTTAACGTACATTTCAAAGAATGCGACTGCACTGGAGAAAATTACCATTGATCCTCACACTGAATGGTTCCCTCGTGTCAATCCAATGGCTAATCAAGTTAAAATGGTGGAAGTTGCAAGACAACGTGCTAAGGAGCAGCTTAGAGTAGTTCCTCGACATGTTGAGTTAGTCATCCTCTAGCTGCAAGTGGTATAAGGATACGCGTCAATATCTCGCGTTTATGGAGCTAACAATGGAGATAGTTCTTTGGCAAAAAGGAATAGTATCATTAGAAATAATTTATGAAATTTCTGTTTTTATAATATTTTAGGTCAAAATGCAATACCTTTCTGTTTTAAAGAAATGCTGTTTAGAAATAATTTATCAAATTTCTGATTTCTTCTTCGAATTCTATTTATGATCATACAGAAAATTTCAATACCAACAGATTGTGTTTTTCCTTTGTATTCAATTGTCATATCTTTGATTCAAAATTTAAAATAATTTTATGCCGACAAATATTTTTCAATTAATTAATGGTGAAAAATTATTGAATGAATTACTTTTGCATATAAATGATCTATTAAAGGTTATGTGATACGAGGTGATTTTGAATTAAAGATAAAATGTAAATCTATTATCAATAAGTGGTAGATAAATAGAGAAAGTATATAGAAAAGACTCAAATTTTGTAGGTATTCTAAGAATTAATGATATAAAAACAATCTAATTAAATGATATATGACTAAGAGCACAAATGTATAACCCACACTGAAATCAAACCAAGAAAATACATATTTCACTAATAAGTCAAAGAATTATAAGAGTACTAAAACTCAACTTTTTCCCCTAGAAATTAAAAGCTAACTTCATATATAAAACTAATACATGCCAACCCTAAATCACATATAAAAGAACAAAAAATTAAAAACTGATAAAATTATCAGGTAGCAATTTATTATAATAAAATAGTTTTAAATTTGAATTACTAATTTAATTATATTATACAAAAAAATTAAAAAATAAGATTTTTTTTTATTCAAAAAAACTTTAATTTTTTCACATTAATTAGAGATATTACATACGAAAATTTACCATAAAATTTATTGTATTTAAAGCGAAAAACGTACCATCCGACCAAATGGCGAGGGGTAAAAAAAAAAGGCCCTATGACCATTCAACCACAGAACCGCCTAAATAGCCACACCAGTTACCACCACTCTGACACAACCTTCTCTTCTCCAATCACACCACCCTCGCACACACCACACACGCTGTAACTTCTCTTCCTCTGTACTTTTTACTGCAACCGTAACTAGAAAAAGTTCGTGATCTATGAGCTAAAAAGACACTTAAAAATAGCATCATACCAAGTTTGTTTTACTTTTCATTTGGACTTGCTTTACCCAGATCAGATGATGCATACCCAAAGCTGCCATTAACCAAAATCATCAATATGAGAGGAAGCCATAGTGGTGGTTCACCTATTCCAGCTGAGCCAAGACTCAGGCTTTCTACATCCACGTAAGCCTATAAGCACTTATTCATTTTAAGCTTTTTTTTAATGTATTTTTATGGCTATATTAGTTGTGTATGCTAAAACTGAAGTTAACAATGCTCATTTTTTAATAATGGTAAGCTAAATAGTGAAGACCCAAGTGGGATTAAAGCATATCAAGCATTTGGGGTAGGTTTTGGATGCTGAGGTTTTAGTTTTTTACTTTAGCTTTTTTTTTTTTTTTGGGCAAGTGTTGTTGAGGCTTTGGTTGATTCAAGATTTTGGGATTTTGTTGATCTTACTTTGTAAGAGGCTGCATTGATGTAATTTTTAATTTGATGCAGTAGAGGGGATTAGTTATGCCTCATCAGCACGTGCAGCCGTGCCCGGGAAGAGGGGGGAGGGTGGCTGGGATTGAATATGGTTCAGAGGAGTGAGCTTTCTGTCGCGAATAGTAGATGTACATTGACATTTTGTGGCTTGAATGATGTGGGTCGTCAGTTTGGGCGAGAGTTTTATGATTCAGGCCTAATAATCTGTCTAGTGATATTATTGAATATGTATTAGGAAATTAGTTGAATTTAATCGAGTTAATCTCTGTACGATTTAGTGGAGGTCTAATTAATTATGAAGTTAGGCTCAGAAGTTAGGTGGGGTAAGAGACAAAATGAATGGCAAATATACAAGTTCTTTCAATTAAATTCAGCTTCAAAGAGTTGGAACAGATATACCTTACTGGCGATCTGATTGAGAAGTGGATCTGTGGATCCTGTTTGTTATAATTAATCAATCTCGGATAAATTGGAAGTTCGTATAAGTGCAACAAACAATCTCTCATAAAGAATTGTTTCATTTTTTATCTCTTCCTGTCTTATTTAAGTTTGATCAGGGGATTGCTAATGATTAAACAGTAACTCTATTACTTAGGATAAAATATTGTCTGCAACGGTTCTATAAGGTCAAATTTTTCGTCCGCACAATCTCTTTAAGGACTGGTAATGATATAGATGTCAAACTGGAAGCGTCTAATAGTACTGTGCAAAGGATATGAAGGTTTGGATTGTGTCCACTATTACATTATACGTGGAGAATCCGAGATCCTCTAATTTCTGTCTCCCTGTCACTCGTGAGCTCTGTCACCACATTAGGCAGCGTTTGAACTTTTAGTTGCTATTTTTAGCAGAGCCTCTCTTTGTCAGTGAATGCTGTAACTTAAAATGCAGCTTGCTTTGTCTATCACAAGGAATTTCTGCTGAGATGAACCTTTCTTTATTGGAGGGTGTGGATACAATAGAATCAAAGCTAAAGCAGGGGTTTTGAATTTTCCCCTTCTTCTAATTCAAAGGACCTTAAATTTTATTTTACATCAATCTGTCAATAACTTTGCATTTTCCTTTCATGTGGGGGAGGGGGAACATATTGATTTCTGCAATTTTGGTTTTGTTGATTAGCTACTTTTGTTTAGGTACATTGACCCATTATATCTTGTTTTCCTTTTCCTTTTCCTTTTGTTGTTGGGTTCATTTGGGTTGAAGTCATGAGGATGTAGTGTTTCGTCTTTGACATATGCATTCGGTTGTGACCAATGTCGACTGGAATTTGGAGAAAAGAAACAGATTCATCTATTGGGGTAGAGTAGCTCTAAATCATAATATCTTATTTGCTGATATGCTAATAAAGAGAGAAGGGTGCATTATACTTGTAAACTGACTGCTAAAAACGAAATAGCGAGAATTTACACAGTAGGTTGGATCATGCGAACCAACTTTACCTGTTTTGCCAGGTTTCATGTAGTCACTAGTGTGAATTTGTATCTTGGCACTATTTACCTTCTACTCTCTTGTGACAAAAAATTAAGTTGGGAATTATAAGAAGTTTTTTCTTCAATATATAGAGAAAATGTCAGTTGTTAACAAAAGCTATGCTTTGAAATGCCTCCACATTCAAATAATCTCTATTTGGCATGAACTCCTCATATTATTTATTTAATATATTGATTTCAGATTGCTTTACAATTTTTATGAGCTGTAATTGTTTCACTTGTTTCCACCTATTGGGATATGACTAGTTTGGTTTGGTTTGGTATATGTGTTTCACTTACCATTAGTTTTATTTGTTTCAGTGAAGAGACAAACAAAAGAAGGCTTTTACGAACAAAAATTTTCAGAGATGGGGAGAAGCCCGTTTATAGTTCTAGCCTGGACAGGATCTTGAAATACAAAGTTCCCACCTTAAAGCTTGTGCTGGCTATTATCATAGTGGGAGCATTTTTTACACTCCTACATTCTCCAACTATTCATGATGCAGAATATGTATCTGGTTCTCTGTTGCGGTATAAGCCTGTTGCAATCATGTTCCAATACCTTTCTCCTTACAATTATCATTATAACCTGTGGAGGACAGTATGATTTATTTAGCAACTTAATCTGCATGTAGTGAAAAATGCCCTTTGATTCTTTGATGCAATGGATTTTGTACACAGACTGCATAGGATAAGCAATCATGAATTTTCTGGTTCTCATTTGTGTACATTTCTTGCAGACCAAATGAATTAGATAGACGGATAAGGGAAAGATCTGCTGCTGATCGACGTTATCTGTCTCTTTTGGATATCAACTGGGACCAAATGTCCAGAGTTATTCAGAAACTAACTGATAGACATGATTATCAGGGGATAGGATTTTTAAATTTCAATGACAGTGAAGTCGATCAATGGAAGCAGTTGCTACCAGACGCAGAGCAAGTTATTCTACACCTGAATCATGTCTCGAAAAATATTACATGGGAAACATTATACCCTGAATGGATAGATGAAGAAGAAGAGTTTGAAGTTCCCACTTGTCCTACTTTACCCAAGCTTCAGTTACCTGGTAAACCAAGGATTGATCTCATAGCTGTGAAGCTTCCGTGCAATAAGTCCGGTGACTGGTCAAGAGATGTAGCAAGTTTGCATTTGCAACTTGAAGCAGCAAGGCTTGCTGCTGCTGCTAAAGGATCTCATCCAGTACACGTGCTTCTGGTCACCGAGTGTTCCCCAACTCCAAATCTCTTTACTTGCAAAGAGTTAGTTGTACGTGAAGGCAACGCGTGGCTGTATAATCCCAATCTCCATATATTGAGGGAAAAGCTCCATCTTCCAGTTGGGTCATGTGAACTTTCTGTTCCACTCAAGGCGAAAGGTCAATTACTAACCAACTATAATTATGTCAGTTATTTAATCAATTTATAAGTCCCAGCCAGCATACTTGCCAACTCTCTTCTCTCCTCACCATAGTACACTCTGTCCACATGATGAGCCAAGGCCTTTTGACCTGTATCATCATGCAAGTTGGAAAATAAGAGTTGCATTTTAGAGAAGAACCAATACAGTTTTCTCTGTGGCTGTTAATTTATTCTGTGAAAATTGAAAAAGAAATAGGTAGGTTGACTTCTGAAAACGGTTTGATTCAATGGCTGGCTAACATTAAATATTTATGCAGAGAACTGGCACTCAGGAAATCCACGTCGAGAAGCATATGCAACGATCTTGCATTCTGCACATGTTTACGTATGTGGGGCCATTGCTGCAGCTCAGAGTATCCGCATGACAGGTTCAACCAGGGATCTTGTGATACTTGTTGATGAGACCATAAGTGAGTACCACAGGGGAGGTTTGGAGGCAGCAGGTTGGAAAATCCATACAATTGAAAGAATCAGAAACCCAAAGGCTGAGCCAGAAGCCTACAATGAATGGAACTACAGTAAATTCCGCCTCTGGCAGTTGACAGATTATGACAAGATCATCTTCATTGACGCAGATTTGTTAATACTGAGAAATATTGATTTCCTGTTTGAGATGCCCGAAATATCTGCAACAGGAAACAATGCAACCCTATTTAATTCAGGTGTCATGGTGATTGAACCATCAAATTGCACATTTCAGCTGTTGATGGACCACATCAATGAGATTGTATCTTACAATGGTGGTGACCAAGGGTATTTAAATGAGATTTTCACATGGTGGCACCGAATCCCCAAACATATGAACTTTCTGAAGCACTTTTGGGAAGGTGACGAGCCAGAGAAGAAAGAAATGAAAATACGTCTCTTTGGAGCAGATCCTCCTGTCTTATATGTCCTTCACTATTTGGGTCTGAAACCATGGTTATGCTTCCGAGACTATGACTGCAACTGGAATGTAGACATATTACAGGAGTTTGCAAGTGATGTTGCACATAGAACATGGTGGAAGGTTCACGATGCAATGCCAGAGAACTTGCACAAGTATTGCTTGCTGAGATCCAAGCAGAAGGCAGCGCTGGAGTGGGACCGGAGGCAAGCGGAGAAAGGTAATTACTCTGATGGTCATTGGAAGATTAAGATACAAGACCCGCGGCTAAACATTTGCTTTGAGAACTTCTGCTTCTGGGAAAGCATGCTTTGGCACTGGGGTGAAAAAAATTGGACTGACAATGCAACAGCTACTCCAGCTTTGCCTGCAACTACTACAGCATCTCTATCTTCTTTGTAGTTTCCAGTTCTATACATCCACCATTCATGATACAACACATCTGATAGTTTGCAAGTTTGTTATTACGAGAAGTTCCTATAAAGAATCGGAGTAATGACATATATAATACTTAAATTCTCGATGTAGATTTTCCACTTTATAAAGAATTTAGTTTATTCTTTACATCCTCGTCTTCCTGCTGTAGCAATTATCATGATAGCGCTTTTACGCGATGACTTTTTCACATCTCTTGCAGCTTAGAATTACTTCAATGATTGGTGCATTTATGTCATATTTGAGGAAATGTCTATCCTCATTTCTATGTGCGACTTTCTTCACATTTACGCATAGGGCAGAAGATCAGGGTTATACACTAAGCAGTACAGAATTGAGCCATTTTTGAACATATCTGACACGTTTCAAGTTCATAAGCGAGACTAGTGTCATAAGTTTAATAATAACTACTTGACCTTCAAATTTATTGGGTCAAAATGGTAAATTCAAATTATTATTTAAATTCACAATATTTATTTATGAAACGTTCACTTTATATGTCTTTTACCAACATTGGACATTATGATCTTATAGCCGAAAGTCATCATTTTCCTGCGTAAAGTCTTGCTTCCAATATAGGCGAGTTCTAAAAACCAACTTTTAAGATAAATAAATAGATGTACATTGTGTTGCAAAATTTTCACCGAGATATAACATAAAATGGTTATTCTTAAGCCTTCAACTTGTCAAAAGGATTCAATATAAGGGATTTTTTTTTTTTTTTTTTGCACTAAGAATTGCCATTTTACAGAATCGATTATAGCTTAGCATTTCCTCTTCTATCAAAATTCTTCATGTGAACCCCCACTATTTGAAATAATGTGCTAACTTGCTAGAAGACGGAAAAATGAGATCAACACAACATATCTATCAATTATAAGATAGTTAGGTATTAGTTTTCGAATAGTTAGTAAAACAATATGAAATGTCTTTATTTACAAAAAAAAAGAAAAGAAAAAGTAAAACAATATGGAATACCTTATAGTAGGCAAAACAAATAGTGTTAGATCAATATCAAATTATAACCACTAAAGCTACATACATAATCTAAACTCAAACTTTAATTCATGCATCAAAATATTTATAAAATTGAAACACAAGTTCCAACACATAAATTGGAAAAAAATAAAACACATAGTAAAACTAGAAACTAAAACCCGTTAATCGCTCGTAAGATCAAACTAAATAAGTTAATGACAGACGCAATAAATCATAGTACAAAATGAGCTTTATTTATACAAACAATATACATATAAACAATATGTAGATAGTGAATGCTAATACGTATTAACCAACATTATATTTTTAAGTTTCAATAGTGACTAAGCTTAAAATACGTCTCCATAAAATTTGAAATTATACTAATCGATATTATCCCATTAAACACCTAAAAACAAAATATTGAATAAAATAAACAAAACTACCTGGAATATCTCATTGGTAAATGAATTATGAGTGTTCGGCTCAACTTACAAGCTAATAAACTTGTAAACTAATGTTTTATGTCATTCCTTTATCTCAATTCGTTCGGTCTTCTATTCGCAAAGGAACAAGATCTAGATTTGACTAGGGCGTTACTATGCGAGTGGAAAGATTTAAGTGAGCTAATAGCGAATAGACTTTGCCCTCCCTTTCTTTAGACTTGCAGTAAAACTGAATAAGTTTACTCAACTTGCGACCACCAAGGCCTCCCAAAAGATTATGACAGAAGAAGATTCCAACAAACAAACCTTTGTATAGGCCGTACTTAATAATAGTAGAATTTGGTATAAATATGTAAAATTGTCCCTCCTAAAAAGGGATTTCCTAAGGATCTAAACCCCAATCCCTTTTGGGTAGGATAAGAATTTATGTATAAAATAGTAAATCTCTCGTGTATATGATAAAAATTTTATTATATAAGGAAGGGTGATGTGATAAAAGGGTAAAATATAACATTGTTCACGATTAAAATAATATTTTTTGTAACCAACAAAAAACAACTTATATTCCACGTCACCTGGGAGTCCATTCGTGAAAGGAGTGAGGAGGTTACTTGGGATAAACTCATCTGGGATAAAACTATTATACATAGACAAAGGTTTTATACATGGCTCGTTTTGTTGGACAGGCTTACTACTAAAGCAAAGCTATCCGAATGGGGTGTTATCACTAATGTTAATTGTGTTTTCTGTGGTTTGGGGTTGGAATGTCGTGATATGGGGTGTTATCACTAATGTTAATTGTGTTTTCTGTGGTTTGGGGTTGGAATGTCGTGATCGTCTTTTCTTTGAATGCCCTTTCACTAGCCACATTTGGAAATGGTGTGCCAAAAAAACTTTGATGTGGAAATCTGATTGTTGGTTGGAATACTATTGTTGATAAGCTTAGCACATTCTGTAAAGGACGGAGCTTGAATGTTGTGATTATTAGAAATGCATTCAATTCTTGTATTTATAACATATGACTTGAGCGCAATGATCGAGTATTTGAAGCCACTTCCTAATCTAAAGAGCAAATTAATGCAAAAATTATTTCGGATGTTAGGGACAAAGTTAGCTTATAATATAAATAACCTAATACATTAGGTAATACCCTTTTTTTTGTGTGTAGAAATTGGAATATTTTTATATCTTATCTTTTCCGTGACAGGTATTTTGTTATAAAGTTGCTATGATTGTAGAATTAAATGATTTACCTTTGTCGAGAAAAAAAAAAAACCATTCCCTACATATTTTACACCACTCCCACAACTAATTTAAAGCACATTTTATTTATTTTAAATAAAATGAAATTTAAAATCGCGATTTAAATTAATAACTTTAATTACAACCGACTTTTTTTTAAAAATTAATATGACATCATCAAATAAGCACTTTTGACTTTTACATATAAGTACTTCCTATTTTGCATCTTTTTATTTTTATTTTTATTTTTATTTTTATTTTTATTTTTTCTTTAGTACAAGTACACAAGAACATCATATATTCATATATCATCAATAAAAGTCAGTTCACACGCGCACTCACACGCCCCCAAAACCCTCACCTCTCTGTCTCTCTCTCTCTCACGCAGACACGCACACACCTCACTCACTCAGACACAACACACAACACACACACACGAAATTCAGCTGCGTCTGATGTTGCTTATTCGCACTCAAAAGAGGTAATAGAGAAGCTTCTTTTTTTTTTACTTTCTGCTTCCTTTCTGTATACTGTACCTAGGGTTTCAATTTCCTTTTTCTTTTTCTTTTTTCTTATTTTTCTTTTTATTTAATTTTATTTGTTTTAGCTAGAAAAGTTTATTTATTTACCTGAAAATTAAAATAAGAGAAATTATCAAGATATATGCAGTTTTCTGGAACAGAAGAAATATAGAAAGATTCTGACTGAAGTTCCCTAATTGATTATTTATTTGGGATGGTATACTGTAAATTTGAAGTAAGATATACGGTGGAATCGCGTATGTATCGCGGTAATAGGGGTAGCCGGGTAGGGATCGGTGTTACAAGCGTGGTGTGTTTTTTAAGTGAGATTCGACTTGTAAATGGATGTGAATGTTTCCCACAGAGGACAGGTTAGGTTATAGGGAAAGGCCAAAAGTCTCAAGTGTGCTTATGAGGATGGGGAATTGACGACATAAGACTGAATTGTAAGTGCTCGGTGCAGAACTTTTTTTTGTATAACGTGAAATGGTTTTTCAGAATATAAAATGCTTCGTGTTGGAGTGGTTGCTAAATTATTTTTGGAAAGAGAAGTAGGGTGATGACGGCTTGTGAAATCTAAATTTCTTATTGGAGGGAAGTAGGAGGTGGTGTGGATATGGATACTTAGGAGAAATGTCCAAGCTAGGAAGTCTTTGAGCTGATGCAAAAGTTGGACGGGGAGGATGTTGATAGACGCGGAGGGACTGTATGAGATAGCCAGTTCCTTGCGAGTGAATCGAGAAATTTCGTGCTTTAAGGATGATTGCCTGTGTTTGATTTGGAAGCAGCTCCCAAAAGTAAGCTCACAGGAGATAAATTATGTACGACAAGAATTGTGCATGTGAACTGCTGACTCTTTTGCAAAGTTGACTTGGAACTATTAATTATTTACTTTACTCTGGCATAGAGAGCGTTCTTCAGTATGTTTTTTCGGCCTGTTGGCTGGTTCATTTCGATATTGCTGCATTTTTCACTTTGGAACACTGTTATGACAGTTATGTTCTTACTTTTCAGTTTTCAGTGCTTTGGATGGATGGAGGTAGGAGGATTTTGAAGGGAGCTGTGTGTACTCTTATATGATACTAAAGTGAAGTCTCTTTTCTTGAGCTGGAGTATGTATGGAAGGGTTGAAGAACAAAAAACTTTGGAAACAATTCTCTCGATTATCTTTTTATGCATTATAGGAGTTGGAGAGAACCGTCTATAGTTGAAGGCTAACTTGTTAAAACACTCTTAAGAAATTACAAGGGAGCAAATAGCAATAACTATACTACAGAGTATGGTATGTTTTGCATAAGTTAGAAATAGGAAATTCAGACAAGACCAGTGATGGAACGGTGTCAAACTTAAGGTATGATAAAACTCATAAGGTAATGGTCGAGACCAGTTAGCTTGCCTGAGAGGGCAGTTTGCTCTTAAAACGGTATTTTTTGGCCACTTTGGCTGAGTGCATGGTGCTTTTTGTGGGGCTGATGTAGCGTTGTATTTTATTCAAGCTGTCATGCATGGTTGATCTGATCAAGTGCTGGGGAATTTTTCTTTTTATATGTCATTTGATACGACCAAAAAAAATATGTCATTTGAGAATTAGATATATATCATCTGAGGCTTTTTTGCTTTCTAGTTTCAGATAGCAGGCATCACTTTTGTTTTAAGGGGTTATGTGGCAAACCCACCCTCATTCATGGTCTATACACTTCTTCAAATCATATTTCCTCAATCTTTTAGTCCGTTTTTGCCAGGTTAGCAATTATTCAGTGTAGTGAGACTAAAGTTGTGGGGATTATTCTTGTCTATTTCTTTTTTGCTCTTCTAGGTTTACAAAGACTAAGTTATTAGTCGGCAATCAGCATGGATGTACTTTCTTATATGCTTGTCCGTCTGGGTGGAGCCTCTTCTTTGAATCTGTTAGCTAGCATCCCTTGTTTGCGTGACTATGTAGATGCTCATATGTTCTGTTATCACAATTTTTTCAGTTGATTATTCATCAAAGTCTTTCTATAATACCTCCATTATTTACTTGCTAGATGAAGCTGCTTTGGAAGAGATAGATGTTGAGAATCCTTGACTAGGTACACTATGGGTGATAGTGGTAGACGACGCAGTTCTATGTGGGATGTAGAAGAAGAGAACCGACCTTTTACTAGTAGAGGGCGTTATCGTGAATACTCTTCTTCAGGGGCTGATAATTCAATGAGGCATAAAGATCATTCTGGATGGACATCTTGGGAAGACAACGATGATAGCATTGTGAAAGACAACATAGACATTGCTGAAACAAGAGAACGGATAGAAAAGAACAGCTACTATAAGAATATGTCTCCTGGTTTGGATGGATTGGGGCAGCAAAACTGGAGTCATTCCCCTGATAATAGATGGAGTCAATCTCGAAGGTTTGTGATATTCATGCAAATTAGTGGCTTGATTGTTTTGATCATGTGTTTTGAAGTGGAAACTATGTTTGAAATGAATTGAAGGTAGTCTTAACTGGCACGAGAGTTATACTGTACTGCTAATCTGGACAATTCAACTGTTTCTATTCCTTGTGCAGATTTTAGTAGCTAGAGGAATTCTGTTAACTATTGAATGGGGCCACTAGAAATACTCTTAAAAAAATATATTGTATTTATTCAAATTTTTATTTCTAGAAGTAAAGGCACTGAAATTATACAAACCTCTATTCTGGCTTGCTTATAGATGGTGTTCTATGTTTTTATTTTGATACCTAGATGTTACTGTTTGAGATTAAAAGATTGATGACAATAGCATGTTTGCTCTTATGTTTCTTTGCATGAGTTACAAAGCTTGAAATTGGAATGTGGAAAGTTACTTTGAGCAAATTATTTCTGTCAATTTTAATTCTAAAGAAGCAAACACTTCCTTCTAGGTTGCCTCCTCAATTTCATTTGTGGACCTATATCAATCTTTTAGTTTGATGTCAGGTACACAGGGAGAGGGAGGAGCAGGAGTAGGAGCAGGAGCAGGGGCAGGAGCAGGGGGAGAGAGAAGAGCAGAAGCCGCAGCCGCAGTTGGAGCAGAGGAAGAAACAAGGGCAGGGGCAGGAGCAAGAGTAGGAGTAAGAGCAGGGGCAGTGCAAGGGGTCAGACCAGGAGTCGTAGTCCTTTCCATGATCAAGGACGTGAGTCATATGGATGGAGTGACAGAAGAAGTGGGAGTGGTAGGTTATCTCAAACCTGCAGAGATTTTGCAGTAGGAATGTGCAGGAGAGGGAGTCAGTGTAGATTTCTTCATCAAGATAATGTCGACCACAGGGATGCTGATTGTTTAGAAACTGGCGTAGCAGGAAGATGGAGAAGTAAACCAGAACCTAGCCGTGGTTCGAGATATCCTCATGATAAACCACGGGATAAGTTTTCTGATGCTTATGATGGAGAGGATGAGCCACCCAGAAATCGGAGCAGAGGTACAGTTTCTTGCGTGGATTTTATGAAAGGTAACTGTCGCTTTGGAGCAGCATGCAGATTTTCCCACCATAGTGCTTCTCAAAATGATAACTATGATAGAGGCTTTAGGAATAAGCTTGATCCTGAACATGAGCGCCGTCAAAACAAAGCTGGGAAAACTTTGTGCAAGTTTTTTCTAGCAGGGAAGTGCCAGCGCGATAATTGCAGGTTTTCTCATGATGGTCCAACATCTAATGACCTCGAGGACCGATCACATGATAACAATGGAGGCCAGGGTGTGGGTGACTTGAATAAATGGTGGAATGGTCCAACGTGGGATGACACGGCCCCCACAGCAAGGCTGTCAAATGTTAGAACAGAGTCAGGATGGGGTGAAGGTGGGGAACCAAACGTGGATTTATCTGAAGAATTCTCCATTGATCGAAGGAGTGATGGGAGATGGGGCCATAATTTAGAAAATGAGAGCAGAGTTTTAAGCAGCACAGAAGTTGATGATAAGGGTTTTAACAGAGATAAATACGATACCTTTTACCGAGGGAATGGCAATAGCGGTGGAGAGATGGGTGTTGCCAAGCCTATAGTCATTGAAAATTCTTTTGGAGAACAAGGAGACCGCCTAGTCTCCCAGAACTTTCAATCACAAAATGCGGATAGATTCTCTCCTCGTCAAAGCCGGAATCTGAGTGGAGAAGCTTCCAGCCCTTATCTGTCAACCACACCTCCAAAGGTATCCATGAATTCTGATATCCGTCAATATCAGGGGCTCGCAGAACTCAATAGTGCGAAAGTATTCGGTTCTGGTCCACTCTATGAAGTAAAGGATTCTGCAAATACCAGTGGACAAAGCATCAACCCAGACAATAGAAGTGCATTTTCTGAGCATTCTTCGGTATTAAATGGAACAGATCAAGGTCAGCATGTGATGTCACCATTATCAAGTGCACATAATGTTGATCTGAATCGGCCTGTGCAACATATAGGCTCTCCTTTAAGTTTGCATGATGAGAAGCAGAGCCATCAGCAAGAAGTAACAACAGCAGAGCTGCAGGTGTCCACTGCCCCATACTCTTTTCCTGCTGCTGTACCTGGTGAGCGGCTTGCTCCAATGACTACCCCTCCACCACATCTAACTCAGAATCTTTTGGATGAACTCAGACCTCAACTCCGTACAGTGTCAGATCTCTCGAACTCTATGTCAGTGGCACCTTCCAATGCTGCACATCCGGTGCTAACCAATTATACATTGAATATCACTGAGACAGTTCAATGTCTAGATCGGTATAATCCTGTTAACAATGGCACAGAGCATGCCAAGTCTAGCAATAATGACCCATCTGGTAATTCATCCTATTCAAATGGACAGGAAAATCAGAAGCCCATGGAACTAGTGTCATCGTTGTCTATTATTAATCCTGAATCTGGTAAAATTCAACAGAGTGGCAATTTAGATGTTGAGTTCCATGATGCTTCAAAATTAAATCAGCGTGAAACAACTGAGAAATCTGAAGCAAATGGAAATGGTAGAATGGTTGCTGTAGACTCCCAATCTGTGGCAAAAAATATTTGTTCTGAAAATATGGATGGCCAAGGAAAGGATGAAGGTGGCAATAGTAACAAAGATGACAAAGGAATACGGTTATTCAAGAATGCTCTTATTGAGTTTGTTAAGGAGATCTTAAAGCCCACATGGAAGGAAGGTCGAATGAGCAGAGAAGTTCACAAAACTATTGTGAAAAAGGTAGTTGATAAAGTGACCAGTTCAATTCAGGGTGAACATGTACCCAAGACACAAGACAGAATAGAGCAATACCTATCTTCTTCTAAACCTAAAATCACAAAACTTGTACAGGTGAGTCTTCATTTTTTAGTTTTTCCTATTTCATGGAAATTCATTTCTTACAGACTGAATAACTTTACTGGCAAACGTGTTGCTTATAGACCTAAGAAGTAGTTAATTGTTGTTTCCATTTTGTTCTGTCGTGAGCGAAATAAGAGAAAACAGGACCATGGCTTTGTTGGGCCTTGGAAGTTTTTGCTACATTTGGGTCAACATCTGACTAAGCAATTTGCATATGTACATGTGCTTGTATTTGGGATCTTTAGGTGGCATTTGATTGCCTTTGTGTGTCTGGAATGTTTATGCTCGTGCTTGTGCATTTGTGAGTTTTGGTTTTCTTTGGATGGATCAGCCTTTTCCTTGGAAGGAGAAAATGGGGTTGGAGCAAAGGGTTGGCTAACTGAGCTACCTGTCTGCAATTGAAATATTTTTGCTGGAATGAATGTTTCCATTTACGAAGCTAATGTAGGGCTGATGGGGATGATGTCCTCTCCCAATTTTTTTTTTTTTTTTTTCTTTTGCTTCCCCTCATTTTTATGTAATTTTTCAAGGTTTTATTAACTAAACCATGACAAGTTTCTACATCAACTTTTATCTGTACACCAAGATTCTTTAAGATCTGGTCGGAGTCCATTAATTCTTACATGGCCCAACTACTTGCAAGTTTCTGGTATTATCTGATTGTTTGGCATATTGCTGATATGTCAAAATCATGTTACATGTTGACCATGCTATCATTTTGGAAGAATTTGCCTTCACTACCCTAATATTGCCTGACAATTGTCCATATATGCCAACAGTTTTTGCTCTTGCTCATCTCAGATTAAACTAACCATTACCTTCTTATCCTTCTATGCAGGCATATGTGGAGCGATCTCATAAGACTGAGTCTTGAACAATCTTCCACTCACCACTCTTTGTTCATGTACTGAATATTTAGCATGGATTCAGGTTTTCAGTTGAACATAGTTTGCTTTGTCTCTATGTAAAACTTCCAGCAGTCAATATGTACTTCTCTGTACTCGTTAGAAAATAGATTTAATGGTTTTCTTTATCCATTTCTGTCAGGGCATGATAACTGCTGCCTTTCAACGCTTCTCTATGTTGTAGTCTTATATGTGATTGCTCACTTCATTCCACATTCTGAATTATTTGGAGCTGGTATTTTCAGTTTGTTCTTTTCTGATTTTGGAAATCTCTATTGTTACATATTCTCAGTCTCGAGGAACTTTCTTTATTTCGTTTTTCACCACGTTATTCATGACAATAAGAATGCCTTTGGTATTCATTGTGCTCACTCTGGTTTGACTTTATAGAAGATCGATGTTTCTTTCGTGCCCCTTGTATTACTTGTTTGGTTCGTATTCAAGATTTGTTTCTCCAGAAGTTCCACTTTTGGAGGACATTACTTGGTACTTTTATTGTCTCATTTTAGTTGCCATGGTTATTGGTAACTATTGTTCACAGAACTGGTTCTTAACAGAACTCAACTTCCCGGTATGTGTTTTGTTTTCTTTTTTCATTTTCTGCCTCTTTTGGCGATCAGGGAATCTTTATTTAGCTATTAACTAATCAAGTTTGAGCCACAGATCGTGCGGTGGCTCTCCCACCCAATCTCAAAGGGCATTGACTAGTTTTACAGAATCTGGAGGAGAGTACAGATGGCAAACTTTTCCTCCTGGATCGCAGCCCCCTTAGCTAGGGACTGCGTGGAAATTGGATTCCCTGTTTGCATGGCTGACCCAAACAGTGCAATCTGGCTCCAGCAGGGTCCTTCAATCCAACACAATATTCACAAGCCATGGAAGGACTGGTGAGAAGCTCCACAATAGAAGATGCATGTGTCGAGAATAATTTGGTGGAAACCCTGCCGAGAAGCAAGTTCCAGCAAGTCTGGGACAGCCAATAAGTTTGCAACTTGGTTACTTGCTGTTCAGATTCTTCTATAATGACTTGCAACCCATTTCACAAGCTCATCCCTTCATAACGTATGAGGCAGATTTAATGGTGATGAACTGTGTATGTTATCAAGATGAAATGATTTATACAGTTCATCACCATTGCATCTCCAAAAATTTCAGGATGGCCCCTGCCATAATGTTACGAGGGGTTTCAAATTTTTCCCTAATGGCCCCTGCTGCCCTTGCCTTGTTTTGATTGTTGGGAGCTACCATCTGCAGTACTCTTCAGATAGCCATGCTGGTGGCTCCCAGCTGATGGCTTTATATCGGCTTCTTAAATTGGTTTGTCAGACAGTTGGGTCTTAGACAGATATGTTATATAATCCATAGCTTAACATCTTTTTACAAGATTTATCTTAAAGGAGTTGCTAAATTGTTTGGATTTAAATATATTTTCTTTTTCATTGTTTCTGGTGGATCTAAGAGGGGGGGTTAGGTAGGGTGGGGGGAACTAGAATGGTTGCTTGTGAGCATATTCCATTTCTGATTTGGAGCTGGATATCTTGTTGATCTTTGTTGGTTTATAGGTTTTGCATTTGCTCATCTGACGGCTCATGGTGGCTTAAACTTCTGCACTAGGATTAGGTGTCATTGGGAGGTAAGAGATGTAGTCATGTACATTTGTTCAAGACAATACCCTGAGCTTTCAAGTGAAACATGTTTATCTTGAAACAAACATGTGTGCAGATTAACTTGTTAATTTTGGCGTTGAGCAACCCCTTTTCTATGCATATTTGAGCAAGTTCCCACGACGTTTCGACCTTTATTGGAAAATGATATGTAAGGTGAGATAACGTCTCCTGTAATTATGGGATAGTCGTAGTGCTACCTACCATATGTTGATGTTTTTTTGGTGATTGAACCTCCTATACAGAATGACAAAAGAAATGGTATAGAATCAAAGTTTAATGAGAATAATTTTCTAATGGAAGCTTGTTCAAATATGCATCGATAAGGGGTTGTAAATTATAGGGCCACTTTTTTATTCATTGGTCGAGTGGCCGATTTCATGTCATAAGACCAACCTGTTAAATGTTGGTTCAGGTTTTTTGATGGTGACAACGTGGTTGGACAAGTTCAAGTTTTATAATTTCTCTCTTTATTGTACATTTGAAGAACGATATAGGGAAATGCACAAACTAGATTAATAAGACCTAAAATTTATAGTGTCGTTAACAAACTAGATTAATAAGACCTAAAATTTATAGTGTCGTTAACAAGGATTAGAAATATTCGATATTTCACCTCTCGTAACTAATTTACAAACTTATTGGTGTGAAATGGAAAGGTCTAACATCTTCTTCAGAGAGTATCTTGTAATTTTTTTTTTTTTTGGACAGAAAGAGTCTAAAGTTGTAATTATAAAGAGATTAAATTAGGCGATATTTTACTCTTTTTGTTTTTGTCTATGAGCAGGGGCGGAGCTGGCAGGGGCCCCGGCCTCTCTAATATTTTTTTTAAAAAAAAAAGTTTATGTAATATCGTTAAAAAAAAGTTACTGTCGTTAAAAAAATTTATGTAGTATTGTTAAAAATAAATTAATGACCCCCTTTATTTTTTTTCTTGTTATGAATGTTCTTATTTAAATTTTGATCTTTTCAATTTTAAAATCTTAGTTTCACCTCTGTCTATGAGTACAAACAGGTGCAATAGGGATATACAACTATGACATCCCAAAGGATGTGCTAGCTCCTGGTTTACAAGTCAATCAACATATTAGTTAGTTTCAGGAAAAATTTTACAGTTAGTCTCTATTGTTTATAAATTTTTTTAATTTAATCCCTATTATTTAAAATGTATCAATTTAGTTCCTATTGTTTCTTTAAAAGTTTCAATTTCATTCCTATTGTTTAAAGTTTCTCAATTTCATCCTTATTATTTTCTAAAAGTTTTAATTTTGTCCCTATTATTTTGAAAAAAGTTTCAAATTAGTCCCTATTGTTTCTAAAAAAAATTCAATTTAGTCTTTGAATAATAGAGATGAATTTGAAACTTTAAGAAAATAATAGGGATGAAATTGAAACCTTTTAGAAACAATAGGGACAAAATTAAAACTTTTTTAGAAATAATAGGAACTAAATTAAAACATTTTAAACAATAGAGATGAAATTAAAATTTTTAGTGAAACAATAGGGACTAAATTGAGACATTATTTTAAACAATAAAAATTAAATTGAGACATCTTGTAAACAATAGAAACTAAATGTGAAATTTTCCCATAGTTTTGCAATAAACATGAATTACACGGACACACTCTTACAGTTTTCTATTAATGGTTGGCAATGGGGCGGGGTAGGGGCGGGGGGAGCTATCCCCATGCCCCGCCCCGTCACTCAAAAAGCTCCCCCATCCCCTGCCCCGTCCCCGCATTCTGTACCCCAGCCCCCTACCCCGTCCCCGCCCCTGAATCCCCGTGGAGAATGGGGATTACCTGCGGGGTTTTTATTATTCTTTTTAAACCATAAGAATTATAATTAATTTAAATCATGCAACTTTAAAATATAAATTAAAGTTATACTAATGATAAATATAAATATAGATCTTAAATAAAGTCTAATATTAATTATTCTTGCAATTAAATAGTAAAAATGATATTATAGTAATTGAGTCCCAAATATTTAAAATAAATTTTGACTTAACTATTGTGTATGAGAACTCTAATTGAAAAAAAACATTTCTTTGTGCTAGTGAGATTGCATTGATTATTATAATTTTTTTTCTTATCACATGTCACATATAATATTAGTTGCAATTCTTTAAAATTCATCTTTAGTTATATTATTTGAAACTTTTTGAAGTGCAACTGAAATAATTAACAAATCTCTTAATTCACTATGAACAATAATAAAATTGAGGTATTTATGTCAAATGATAGCCAATTTCAAGTTACGGCATACAATGATTTTAAGAATAATTATAAAATCCTTTCAAATAATCTAATTGTTCTTTTCCATTTTATAATACTTTGCTTAATGTTATTTTTTACACTTTTATATGTATAATTTTAATACATATATAATACTAAAATAATAAAAATAGCTATCTATATATGCGGGGCGGGAAATGCTTATCCCCGCATCCCGCCTTGTCCCCGCGCGGGGATTAAAAGTTGATCTCCATCCCCTGCCCTATTCCCCATTTCTCATTTTAATTCCCGCCCCATTTGGAGCGAGAGTGAGGCGAGTACCTACAATCCCTGTCCCCATTGCCATCTTCAAGTGCTCAAACATCCATTTTTTCAGCTTTACACAATCCTGCCTCCTCCTGCAAGATCCGAATTTCTTTTAACACAATCATTAATATTTAATTTATATCCATATTGAGGTTTTTCCCAATCAATGTACACTTTTCACAACGTGATCTCAAGATGATATTTCCACGCTAGTTATTTTCTACTACTACTGCATGCCCTTTCCATTAATGTTCGCAATGACCAAAAAAGAAAAAAAAATTTAATGTTAGCTTCTAGTTCGTAATTGTAATATTATTGAACAATTTAAAAAATTTAAAACAATAGAGACCAAATTGAAAAATTGTACAAATAATTTTTATTATTTTTTCAAAATTTTAAATTTATCCATATTTGAATTTACATTATTTAAAATTAGTCAATTTAATTTATATTACTTTTCAAAAAAACAATAACCATTGCTTGCCCTTCTCCAATCTTCCTCTCACACACACACCACACACACACACACACACACACACCCCACCAAACTATATTCTGAAACAGGCAAAGGAAATGAGCTTATTGACAATATCCAACTTACCATCCAACTGGTGCACTACCTCAACTGTAATTCAAACACCAAAGCAAAGCACTATAACTTCTAGTATTAGTTTAAGTAGTAGTAGCAGCCACAGAAATAATATTATTTTCCCATTTTGTCCCTACCCTTTTGTGCATATTTACAATAGATCCCATATTGTGAATGCCAAGAAGAAGAAAACTGCAGAGTCTGAACCAATTCTCAAACCTTCCATTGTTGAAGAAGTTATAATGGATGATGATGAAGATGAGCTTATTCTTGATGAACTTGAAGATGGTAATTTACATTAACCCATATTTTAATGATATATATTTATTGTTAGTGGGGCCTTGGGTGTATTCCCAAAGTTGCCAGTTTGAGTTCCCTGAGGGGCGACTAAAAGTTTATCTGCCCGTTAATTTCAGACCCATAGGATTAGTTGGACAAAGTCCCGACACCCACCAATTTCAATATATATATATATATGTGTATGTGTGTGTGTGTGTGAACATTTATAGTTTCACAAAGTAAACAATTACTTTATATTATCTACATTTCTGGTTTTTTAACATTATGTGGTAAAAGTTGAAAACTTGAGGAATTGGGTTTATGTTTCTGTATGAATTATGCTGTAGTTAGGATGTATGGGCTTAAGTTAGCGTTTATTACTGAAAAATGGATTGAAAATTTGGACTTCGTGTTGAGTGAAGTGTAAAGAATCTCAAGTTACATATTAGACTTTGTTAGTACCGTGGTAATCTAGTAACGCCTATTATGTGTATTAGAATGTGGCTCGCTATCTCTGGTAATTGCTGGAGGTTTTCTGTTATAGACCATAGGGGTTTTGTTTGATTATTATGACACCATTGGGTCAAACGTGCAAATTTGACAAAAGATAGGGAGTGTTTTGCATAATTGCATTGTACCTTTTTTATGTTTATAAAAGATTGTGTGTAATTTTTTTTTTTTCTTTTTTGTCAGAAATAGAAAATGTTTCTTTTAATTTCCTAGATAAAGAAATGGTGGTGTTTGTTTCCCAAAAGAATAAAGAAATGAAAAAGAAAAGGTGGTGTTTTGACAATGTGAAGATTGTGCTGTTGCCAATTTAGTTAAGTTGTTTGGATGAACACAATGTTCAGCACACAAAAGCACTTTTATGTATCGTATATGTGGCAGAGGTATGTAACAAATGCAATATGTTTAAAGCTATACAAATGAAATACACAATCGTACAATTGGAAAGGACCAATCACCCAACTGTACGATGTAGAACAATGGAAATATTTATATCAATTGTTGATGATAGTCAGGAGGCTTTCTACTAATTACCGGTTGAGCCATAATGTGGTGAAGAGGAATGGAAGCAAATATTCTTACTCTTGATATTTCGTTCTACTGTAAATTCTTACTCTTTTTCTTTTTGAGACCTATCCTTACTCAAGATCGTCAAGAGATTTTTCGGTTACTTGTTGCATTTAAGAAAATAAAGATGTTCAACTGGTCGAATGGAAAAGAGGAATGGCTAAACAAAATATGAGTAGGATATCTAGTATTGCAAAGAACTATGCCTGTTTTGGCCAGTCAATGGCATTATAAGGTGATGAATTGTTTTCCAAATTTCTTTGAGAAAGATGCTTATGCAATGCTGATTCTTTATTTATATCCATTGGATCTAGAATTTTTTAAGCTCATTTTCTTTTAGCTGTAGGAGAAAGAATGGGGAAGGTAATGGCTTACATTAGGATAGTCCTTATTCTTGTCATTAGTTCTCATTTCAATTGGAACAATCTTGTTTTATTTTCTCTTTAGTTTTTAAATGGATATATCAATTCATTCTTTTCCTTTACTTTTAAAAATAAATATTGGTTACTATGCACTAAACAAACAATAATGTCTTACTTACAGGGGAGCTGGTGGAGGATGATAGTTATTTCGAAGATGATTATTTTACGGAAGACACTGAACCATGTGTAAGTTGCACGTTGTAAATTGTTATTGTTCCAAAATGCCTCTTAGTTTCTACCATTACTTCATGTCTCTGAGAAGCATGGATACCAACTTGAGATACGTGTATAGCACAAATTGGATATATCGACAATAAAGTGTTAATATTTTAGGAGACTACATGGTCAGGACATGTAGTTATCAAATTCAATTATAATACATTGGCTTTATCTATAAACTGCAATGATATCTCATCTTGTCATGTCATTACATACATGAAGACAACAAATTGATTATTAATTCACGAATTTTAATATCTTGAGATATCAATCATCTAAGTCGATACTTTCCATAAAAATTACATGATTTTGATGCAAATTTTTCACAAAGTGCCAAAAGTTCTGAATTTTTATCTTTTTTTTTTTTTTTTTGTTTTCTTTATTATGGACACTATCCATGGATTGTTGGACAAGTATCTAAGAGTGTCTAGAGTGTGTTCGGGTGCCCGACGCATCTCTGCGTAGAATTGTTGCATGTCCAAGTTTCTTAGCTGTGTAGTTTATCTCAATGTGAGTTAAAACTTCAGCAGCTTGTTTCAACTCCTTTCTTGTGCTTTTCTAAGGTTGGGGATGGATCCGGAGGAGGTGGTATCTCTCTCGCAGGAACGTGGTGGGATAAAAAAGCATTAGCTATTGCTGAAGAAGTTGCTTCATCATTTGATGGAGAATTGGGAATATATGCCTTTAAGACATTACTAAATGCCAGCATTCAAGTACGCGTAGAGCGACTTACAAATAAGTAAGTAACTGTGCAAACTTTTCTAGCAGCTGTCAAAGACAATTTTCTAACGTAAATTACTGCATCTTTTTCTTAAATGTTTCTTCTAAGGGGGAATGGAAGTCGGTTATTCACACCTATCAGGCTTGCTCGCGGAAAATTCCTTTCTTTCAATCTTTCTATTTTGTTTTATCTTGAAAGAGATTTTGTGTTGTTACTTTTCATTTTACCTCTCTTGTAAGAGTTATCACCAAAAGGTGATGGTAAAGCTTTAACTTTTATGAGACTTATTAAGTTTTTTCTTTTACATTTACTAGTAATAATTTCTGCTTAGTATTATCTATTTACCTTTGGCGATTTGCTCATTGTATAACTAATGTGTTAATTTGCTCATTGTATAACTAATGTGTTTGCCCTCCAAAGTTTGTGTCTCACTGTTTGCCTGAGGTTTCTGTCACTTTCTGCTATATGTTACCATGGATTGTAGTTGTGAGATCTTTTACTGAGGTTCATACTGATCAAGTAATTGAAAAATTGGAATACTAGGGATTCGAGGGTAACCCAGTTGGTGGGCTACCTCCCTTGGCCTGTGCTGGCTAGGGTTCAAATCCCAGGGGAGGGGCAGGTGGGGGCGGGGGTGAAAATCAGAAAAATAAAAATAAAAATTGGAATACTGATATGCAGATGATCATCATCAAGTCGAGTAAAGTACTATTGGTAGAATATCGCCTTTGGTTCTGGTTACCTTTTTGATTTATCATCTATAGTTTTTCTTTCAGCAATTTATTGGTTCCATCCAACCATATCATTTTATTCACTTAATGATTATGATCAATCTTCACTTAGTGAACTTTTAGTTTTAACTGAATTATTGAGAGTCCTGGTATGATTCACTTTATTAAGTTTCTTGCTTCTGGGATTGAGCGTAATGAAATTGCCAGTGAAGGTTAACATAATTTAAGATCCCTCAGAAGCGTCTAATCTGCTAAATTTCACAGGTCGGGTTCTCCCTGTATTACGGATATTGAAGCTTTCACTACCGAGTATAGAACACGGCTAGATGAAGCTGAGGTTGCTGGATCAGTTCCTGAGGACCTATTCCTGGAGGTTAAATGTCCTATATCCTTTCTCTTCTTTTTCTCTGTCACTTTTTCCTGTTCCGAAAGACTTCCCTTCCATCTTACATTTCCTCATTATATCCTACGTGATAAAAGGTTTTGGGTCAAACAGGCAAGGCCTACTTCTTTTTCTGGCTTTCAGAGTATTAATTCTTAGTCATTGAAATATGTCTAACTATTCACATGTTGAAACCAGGTATATTATGTGTTTCATATGATTTGTTTCTCTTCATAGAAGAATAACTGTATGAAGCTTGAGTACCAGTGGTGGAGCTACATTTTTCCACTGAGAATTTGGAAAGCCATATACTGAGATATTTCTTAAATGTTTGGGCGTTTTTCCTATATAGTCTCACTAAAATTGAATTATAAACTTAAAAGGAATGAAGTGAAGTATGTAATTCACTTCAGCAAAGAAACAAATGTGGGCTTTCTAGTGCTTAATTGCTCATCTTTGGGAAGATGACAAAGTAAACAAAAGAAAAGAAAATATTGTCATATTTCTGAAGGAACCGACTAGTAAAGGTGGGATGCAGTTTTGTCCTTGAACCATAATTCATAATATACTGCTCATATAACTCTCGTGTATTTTAAAGTTTCAAGAGTGAAAATTTTCTACCTTTTAACACAAAAACCGGAAGATCATATCAACACAAAAAAGAATTTATTATTGTTTCACTCTTATCTTATTTCCTAAAGATTTTCATCTTCTTTATATATGGTCAAGTCTTGATTGGCATATAAACTTTGAAAATCTAATTCAGTTAACACCTGGCACTGTGACAGACTACCGTATGATCCTGCTCTATAAAATCTCAGCCTATGCCACCGCACGACATGCTCATTATAGTGATGAACTTGGTCAAATTTTGCATCTCACTTTCTGTGTCTGCGTTGCAGGTGTCTTCGCCTGGTGTTGAAAGGGTTGTAAGGATCCCACAGGATCTTGATCGATTCAAGGATCGTCCATTGTATGTAAAGTATGTTACTGAAGTAGCCGAGACTGGTTCTTTATCTGAGAGTGATGGTGTGTTTAGGCTTGTATCTTTTGATCTGGAAACAGAAAGTTGCACATGGGGAGTGGCGGATGTCAGGGTGAATAGAGAAAAGGCAGGGAAGGGAAGGCCGCTAAGCAAAAAGCAAAGAGAGTGGCGGCTAGACACACCCTTTGACACCTTACGGTTAGTCAGGCTGTACTCGGAATGCTGAGTGTCTTCACCTGCAATCTGTTGTTCGTCTCACCAAACACAAGTATTCTATGTAAACATTCAATTCAACAAGGTAGATAAGGATGTTCACATATTTATTTGTTGTGTACATTCTGAATATTGATTCTATGTGCTATAATTCTTATTTTGTTTCTCTTCGTTTTGTCAAAAATCACAGCCATGAAGATTGCTTGCTCTGTCAAATCACTTATTTTTTGAAGGTTTGACCTCGGCCAAAAAGCATTCTCAAATGGTTCAGTCAATAATGAGCAAATTTTCTGGATGGTAGATTTGAATTTTGTAACACAACTTTTGCAATATTTAAGTCCATGCTATTATGTACTACTTGAAATCCATCGCTAACATAACAAGGGCAGGAGACATCTCTTTAAGAACCAAGAACGGGTTGGAGGTGGCATCTCGAGTATTGCCTTGATCTTCGAGGGCTTTATTCTATTCCGATGGACAACGAATCTCAAAAATGAGCTCTTACGCCTGCAGAAAGATGATATATGTGGGTAAATGACTTCTAGCTATTTTCAAATCGATCAGGATCGCTGGATGGCTATTGTACATAAAACTCCTTTTCTAAGTTGCAGATAAGCTAGATTTTCTGGTTAGTTTTTTTGTTTTTGCATTTGCGTTTGGTCTTCTTTTTCCTTTCCTTTTTATTTCTTCTCTTTTACAATAACGAGAGAAACTCACTTGTCATTGTCCTTGTTCAATAAAGTAGCATTTTTCTTTTTCAAGAAATGCTCTGTAACAACTTCGGCATTATTTATATATATGTCAATTTATTAGCAATTTCGACTGAGGCCGTGGTTTGTTCTAAGTTAATCTTAGTAATTTGCAGAAATTTGTTAGCGGCAATCTCGATTTCCTGTTTGGTACACTGAAATCTTAAAGGAAAGGATCTCAGCTATGACCAACTTGACATCTTCCTGCTCTCCAGGTGAAGTGACTGTTTTATAGACATTCTCTGCATCGTTTTCTATAATGATGTAGACAAGGGTTAAGTGCTTTGTGCCTATTGGACGTTTGGTCCAGTGATAGAATTCTTGCTTTAAGTGTAAGAGATTCCGAGATCAATTCTTGGTGTGTTGAACATTCTTATTCTTTTTACTTCTCAAAAAAAAAGAAGGCCAAGTGCTTCGCAAACCGGCAAGCATTTCTTATTGAGATTGCTAATAAATTGCGAACTAAGACCATCTCTAACCCATTTCTTATCCCTCTTTTTACTTCACATGTAGGAGAGTCATTAGGGATATTGGTCTCCAATAGCTTCTCTAGACCCATCTCCACATGTAAAGAATCTTTACATCCAAATTCAACATCTCCACATATCAATTCCCTACACCCATTCCCAAACCCATCTACACTAAAAAAAATGTATTTATCGGAATTAAAAAAATAAAATTAATAATAAAGTTTTAAATTAAAATAATATGTTTAATTAAAATAAGAAGAGATTTTGGAGTAAAACAAAAATAGAAAAATTATTGGAGTGAAACTAAAATAGTAATTTTTTAAAATAAGAGATTGATTAAATGTAAAGAAGTTGTTAGAGTAACAATAAAATAAAAAATTCTTAAATATAAAAAAGTAATCCAAATTTTTTACACGTAAAAAGTAATAAGAAAATTATTGGAGTTAACATAATAAGTCCATGAATAAGTTTCCCCTTTTAGTTCTTGCAAATTAATTTGTAGATGATTCTGTACGAATATTTTTCAATTCAAACGGTAAAATTTCAAATAAAATATGAGATTTACTTATATAACGTGGAAAGAACATCTAAATTTCCTTTTGCCTAATATATTGTCACAACTCTGCTGACTATTAATTGGACAATATGATGCCTACTTCTGAAAATATGCAAGTAGACAAGTGGATAAGGGATTTCTTGGATATAAATACTTGAATAAATAACACTATTTAGCGGAAAGAAAGAAGAAGAACTTTTTCCACAGTCGACTTTTTTGACTAGGAGTGTAGTTTAGATGCTCCTGACCTTGAAAGACGCCAATTGGTTCTCAACAGCAATGATATGACAAATAATAATAAAAATAATAATAAAAAAAAATCCTAACGACAATAACTACTCTTCACACTCTTCCAAAATCCTATTGGCTACTACTATTATTTTAGAATACTACATGTTATGTTAATAAACGAGATTTATTAGTTATGAATTATTGATATAATTGTAAATAAATAACATCAACAGTTTAAAACTATTCAATTACTAGGGATCCACGCTCCAACTTCAGTGGGCACAGTTATGATTCTTCTCTCTTGTAACAAAACAGAAATGGCTCCACAAAAGCTAGCAAAGCTGCCAACAAAAAAATGCAGTACAAGAATACAACCTGGGCAGAGACCTGGAACACACTAACGTTAGTCTTACTAAGTTCACATACATAGCATTTAACTAAATACAGAAATTGTCTTTAAGAGCATTTAACTAAATACAGAAATTGTCTTTAAGACAACAAGTAGTAGTACATGGCTTTTTGTTAAAGTTATCCAATAATTCACGTGGGAGATCTCAATAAAATGCATTATATTATAGCATAAACAAATATACCTTAACCTAAACAATTTGTATAAAGAAAATGAGTGGATAGAAGTTGTGAAGATTCAATCTTGAAAGCAGAAAAAAAAGAAGAAGATGGGAATGTGGTGGTTTTGTGGGTGGTTGGTGGTGGCGGTGGGGGTGGTGGTGGGTGGCAGCAAAGGGTACCCTGAGGGGGATCTGGTGAAGAGTTTGCCTGGTCAGCCCAAGGTCGGGTTCAGGCAGTATGCAGGGTATGTTGATGTTGATTTGAAAGCTGGGAAGAGCTTGTTTTACTACTTTGTTGAAGCTGAGGAGGACCCTCATCATAAGCCTCTCACTCTTTGGCTCAATGGAGGTTGGTTTTGCTCAGCTCTTTCTTGATTTGGCTTTTCTTCTTACAAAGTGTGTGTCTGTGTGTGAATAGCACAAGTCCCAACTCAGTTTTTTATTTGGTAGATGGATTAATTACAATAAGAATTGGGCTATCTGGTTGCTCTTATCGTTATTATGATTTATGAGCATGGTAATGTACATCAATTATGTTGAAATAATTCATGCTAAATCTTTTAAAGATCTTTGAAGTTTTCACTGTTTTCGTGATTGTTGTTTTTCATCCTCAAAATTTTCGAATCAACTTCGGCTTGAGCAAACCATTTGGGCAGCAATACTATTAGTCAAGTTCCTGCGCCATTGCGCGTGCTATTAGAAAAAGGATAAAAGAGGCGAAAAAGTCCTTTAGATTTGTTGGTGTTTAGTCCTGACTTTGTCTCCTTGTTCACCAAAAAACAAAAAAAAAACAAAAAAATTCGAGTCAACAAAACTTGTGCAACTGCTTATATTCTTGAGGTTTATTAATTTTCATAAGTTGTGTTCAGGCCCTGGTTGCTCATCTCTTGGTGGCGGTGCATTCACTGAATTGGGACCATTCTTTCCTAGAGGTGATGGTCGAGGACTCCGCAGAAATTCAAAGTCATGGAATAAAGGTTTGTCGTTCTAGTCAATTAGCTAAAATTTTAGGCCCAGATACTCGGGAATGGGTGCAAGACGGACATATTTTTACTTTCTATTTCATCCATCTAGCGATCCTAATAATGAAAATTGTAGGGACGACATGAACTGTTGTTCGCAAGATTTACTACATTGTCCATTATGTAAATGATTTCCTTATTTTTACAAGCTTTTAAATTCATTACTTTGTGCAGCATCAAATCTGCTCTTTGTTGAGTCTCCAGCTGGAGTAGGATGGTCATATTCTAATACAAGCTCAGATTATACCACTGGCGATGCTGCCACTGGTGAGTTAGTAGCCAACCATGTTGTTGTATGTGTTAAATAAACAACTTATCTAAAAATTTAATTGAAGTTGTTAGAGAGAAATTTTTTATATTTATTTATTATTAACACACCTTCGCACAGGTAGTATTTGCTTTTTAAACATTGCACGTGGATAGTTTTACTGTTTTTAAAATAGGTAATAGTACAATTTGAACACAAAACTATTTAGTAATTTGGACTCTAATGCATTATTAAATTATCACATTATTTAAAAGTTTAAGTTATTAAAACTTACCTATTAATATTCAAATATAACTTTTAAGTGGTATCTGCAATCTTCAAGCATGTAGTGGAAATAAAAGTCTATTATTTTCTGGCAGCGAGGGACATGCACATGTTCATGATGGAATGGTTCAAGAAGTTTCCAACATTCAGATCCAGGGATTTGTTTCTTACAGGAGAAAGTTATGCTGGTAAGAATATTTTGATCTGAGATGCAGCTTACAGAGCTTTTCTAGATCATCTATATATGTTAAAATTAACATTTGTCTCATATAAAAAAATAATAAGTTTTTAGTCTACCTTATATGATTCATGATTACTTCACCTGGTATTAATTGATTTTAAGATAAAACTCCATGATTCTTAACATAGTATCAGAGTTGGCCCTTGGTCTAGTCTTTTGTTCATCTTCCGTGTATGTCCCTCGCATGTTTAATCTTCCACATGTCACGCCCTGAAATTAAACACTTGTACACTGTCTCGGCACGAGACATGCTGCGTGCTAAAATGATAAGATCCCTAAAGCTCGCTAGACGCACATCTATTAAACACTCAAATCAGAGCCACTAAACCATAAATATTTAAAGACTTCCAATCAAACTATACGTATTCGATTAATTATAAACCAAATCTCCAAATAGTCATAAAGAACATATCCTCAAAATTAATACAATCAATCCCAAATGTCACAAATAAAGTTCTAATCCGAATTCTAATAACATTCAATAAAGTAAATTTCATGTCACTAAATCGTCGTGCTCAGTTGTCTCTACACTGCTCACAGATGTAGTGTTTATTATGTTTTAATTGCAAAGAAAGTAAGCGGAGGCAAAAGTGGTGAGCGAACAAAAGCTTAGTAAGAGAAATCAATCCACAATAAAAATACAACTTGGGGATTGAGTCGGGAAATTTTTGACTGGAATTCACACATTTCACAACAGATGCTATACATATAACAGTTGGTTAATAATTGACAGACCAATATATTTAGTGGAATAGAAGGGAATAGTCACTAACACGACTCATAAACAAAATATATAGAAATAGTTGTGACTGCATTTAGCCTGTGCAGTGTCGGTTCAGTAATAAATTTGGGCCCAATTCATATTGTGGTGGTATCAGTAGCTGCTAAAACGGTACAGTTACAGTTCCTGTACCGTGGTACCATAACAGTATCGGTACAACTAAAGTAACACAACTATAAGAAAATTTTCATGATATAGAAAATCATAAATAAAAGAACACGTGCGAAGTTAACGAGGATTGAAAAGCTTTTGGACGGTGATCAAACAATACAATAGAGTTCCTAAGGATTTATCCGAACTTAGAGACAAAATCGTAATATGATTATTTACGTATTGAATGGAATATAATTCCACAGCTAAAATGTATAGAATAACAATACAGACTCTTTAACTATATATATATAAAATAATTAAAAATTGATATTGATAAAATATTAACGTCTCTCGTCGATTGACCAGAGACGTTAGTCACTAAGTGACTTTCATATATTTTTTTTAAATCAATCTTTTATTTCAATAATTTAAAATCTATCTTTTAATTTCAATAGTTTCAACCAAACTCATGTTCGGATATATAATAAAATATGAAAAAGACAATCAAAAGTACAAAGTCTAATAATTACATAATATCTTAAATTTTGTCATTTTAATAGAACAAAATCTAAAATAATAATAATATTTAACAATTTCATATGAACTTAATCATTAAATAACTCAAAGTTTGGAGTAGTCCTTAAAGGGAGAACTAACAATAAGAGATCTTAACGAATGAATTATCAAATTCACTTTCGGATTAAACTTAAACTAACTAAACGATATAACATAAGAGGAAACAAATCTAGGATCTAAAAATTAAGATGAGCATATGAAATATTTGGAGGAAGATAGATGAATTCCATTTACCTCAACTAGAAGCAATGAATAAAAGTCTACGATACAAGATTGTAATGTTTTCCCACAAGCTTCACAATCCTAGTAAGAATAATTCATATATAGTACTAAATATCGTTAATACTACAAAATAATTTGTAGTCAAATCATGAGCATATCTGAACCAGAGAGGAAAAATTCTTAGATTTTCTTACCTATTACGTTGACCTTCACAACCGATTTTCGCTTCTCGTTGCACCGTAAAAATTATATGACTATGTTTGGCAATTGGTTACTGTAGAATTGATGCGATATATGAGCAATAAACTCTTCACGTTATTGATTGTTTGCATTTTTATAAGCTGAAGGGTGGTGTAGTTCTTAAAATTCTGAGAATGGGTTTTCACAATTCACCCATGTGTGGACATGGGTGTAAAGTTGAAAAGTTGCCCATGTCCACTGCAAAGCTGAAATATTCTCATGAGTGGACATGGGTGCAAAGTTGACCTATCCCTTCTTTTTTTTTTTGTTCTGCCACCCACGTGAGGGGTGTTACATTTTCCCACCCTTAAATAAAGTTTCGTCCTCAAAACTTACCTTGATCAGTGAAGAGGAAAGCGTACTTTGTTCTTGCTTCATGCTCGGGTTCCCATGTAGCTTCCATTGGTGTTTGACCTTGCCATTGAATCTTCACGAAAGGAATGGTGTGGTGTCTTAACACTTGATCTTTGCGATCTACACTGCCAATGGGTTTATCCTCAAAAGTAAGATCTTTATTAATGTGAAACTGCTCATGTTGAAATACGTGACTGGGATCATATACATATTTTCTGAGTTGTGACACATAAAATACATCATTAATGCCGGCCAAGGAAGGTGGTAGAGCAAGTCTATAAGCCAATGGACTTAATTTTTCCAATATCTGAAATGACTCGATAAAACAAGCATTTAACTTTCCTCGCTTTCCAAATCTCACTACCCCTTTGGTGGGTGATACTTTCAAGAAGACGTGATCCCCGACTTGAAATTCTAAGTCTTTCCTTCTTTTGTCGGCCCAACATTTTTGTCGATCTTGGGTTGCCTTCAATCTCTTGCGAATCATTTTGATCTTGTCTTCGATCTCTTCTACAAGTTGGGGGCCTAATATATTTCTTTCACCTAGGTTCCAATAGAGTGGTGTTCTACATTTTCTTCCATATAGGGCCTCAAATGGTGACATCTGAATACTGGCATGGTAGTTGTTGTTGTATGCAAACTCCACAAGAGTTACATATTTTTCCCAATTATCGCCAAAGTCTAATACATAGGCTCGTAACATGTCTTCTAATGTCTGAATAGTCCTCTCTGTCTGCCTGTCGGTTTGTGGATGATATGCTGTGCTCATTCTTAGATTAGTCCCTAAAGTATCTTGTAGACTTTTCCAAAATTTCGAAGTGAATCTTGGATCACGATCAGACACAATTTCCTTAGGTACACTGTGCAATTTCACAATGTGTTTGAGATAGAGATCCGCAAATTTTTCTAGTTTTGCATCAACACGGATCTGTAAGAAATGAGCTTATTTTGTCAAATGATCCACAATAACCCAAATAGCGTCATTCTTTTCTCGTGACCTTGGTAAGCCCACGACAAGGTCCATCGAAATGTATTCCCATTTCCATTCTGGAATATCCAATGGTTGAAGGAGTCCAAACGGTTTGATATTCTGCCTTAATCCTTTGACAAGTCAAACATTTAGCCACAAATTCTCCAATTTCTTTCTTCATGTTTCTCCACCAGAACTTCTCACGTAAATCTTGATACATTTTTGTTCCTCCTGGGTGTATAGAGAAAAAAGATCCATGAGCTTCAGCTAAAATTTCCCTTTTTAACTCTGGGTTATCAGGCACGCATATTCTATCACCAAAACATAGGGTTCCATCCAAGTAAGCGAAGGTAAAAATCCTTCCCATCTTCAATCTCTGCTCGAATTCCTTCAAGATAAGGGTCCTTACGTTGGGCAACTTTGAGCCTCTCAAAAAGAGTAGATTGTACGAGGATATGCGCCAATATACTGGTGCTAGAAGTCCTTATCACTTCAATTTGTAAGTTCTCAAGCTCGCTAATCAAGTCATCTTGTGCAATAATCATGACTGCCATGCTAGTAATTGGATGTCTACTGAGTGCATCAGCTACCTTGTTGGCCTTACCCGGATGATAATGTATCGAGATATCATAATCCTTGATAAGTTCCAACCAACGTCTCTATCTCAAATTTAGTTCCTTTTGGGTGAATAAATATTTCAGACTCTGATGATCCGTATACACTTCACATGTAATCCCATACAAATAATGTCGCCAGATTTTCAGAGCAAAAACTACGGCAGCTAATTCTAGATCATGGGTAGGGTAGTTACGTTCGTAACTCTTCAACTGCCGTGAGGCATAATCAATTACCTTTCCATGCTGCATAAGTATACAACCCAAACCTACCCTAGAAGCATGACTATAAATGGCGAATCCTTCGATACCTTCTGGTAACATAAGCATCGGAGCGGTTACCAGTCGTTGTTTTAACTCTTGAAAGCTACTTTCACATTTAGGGGTCCATTCGAACTTGACTTTCTTTCCCAAGAGCCGAGTCAAGGGTGCTGCAGTACTTGAAAAACCCTCTACAAATTTTCTGTAGTATCCAGCCAATCCCAAAAAGCTGCGAATTTCTATTGCATTGGTAGGTCTTAGCCAGTTTGCCATTGCCTCTATCTTTTGAGGATATAAAGAAACACCTTCTGCAGAGATTACATGACCTAAAAAGGCAACCTTAGACAACCAGAACTCACACTTCTTTAGTTTGGCAAACAACTTATTTTCTCTCAAAGTTTGTAAGACAATCCTTAAATGTAGTTCATGATCTTCAGTGCTATTTGAATAAACAAGTATGTCGTCAATGAAAACCACCACAAATTGATCTAAATATTCCTTGAACATGTGGTTCATCAAATCCATGAAGACAGCTAGTGCATTTGTTAGCCCAAAGGGCATCACTATGAATTCGTAATGTCCATACCTAGTCCTGAAAGCTGCCTTTGGCACATCTTTCTCCCTTATTTTTAGTTGATGATAACCTGATCTCAAGTCTATCTTTGAGAAAACTTGAGCTCCTTGAAGTTGGTCAAATAAGACATCAATGCGTGGCAATGGATAGTTATTCTTTACTGTTACTTTGTTCAGCTCCCTATAGTCAATGCACAATCTCATGCTCCTATCATTTTTCTTCACAAACAACACAAGAGCACCCCAAGGAGAAACACTCGGACGGATCTGTCCTTTATCTAAAAGTTCTTGTAGTTGTACTTTTAATTCTTTCAACTCTACCGGACCCATACGGTATGGTGCCTTAGAGATGGGTGTAGTGCCCGGGACTAATTCAATCGCAAATTCAACCTCTCGATTAGGGGGTAGTCCAGGAATGTCTTCGGGAAAAACGTCAGGAAATTCCTTCACAACAGGGATGTCTTCCAATTTAGGTTCTTCCTGTCGAGTGTCCACGATACAAGCTAGAAAGCTTGTACAGCCTTTCTTTAATAGTTTTTGTGCCTTCAAAGATGAGATAACAGATGGACCAAGAGAACTCTTGCCCACAAATTCAAATTTAGCTTCTCCAAGAATTTAAAATACTATTCTCTTAGCAAAACAGTCGACGTGACCGTGGAAAGAAGACAACCAATCCATACCTAAAATTACATCAAAATTTCTCATTTCAAGCTCTATTAAATTGGCAGGTAAATCTCTCCCTTCAATTTTAACTAAACAGCTTCTATACATAGTACGAGCCACAGTAGAATTACCCAAAGGAGTTTCAACCCAAATATCATTAGGTAACACATCAAAGACACAATTTAAAAGAGATGCAAATTTAGGCGAGACATAAGAGTAATTTGAACCCGTATCAAATAGAACATAGGCATATTCAATCATGATAGGTATAATACCTGCCACCACTTTTTCATTAGCTTAAGCATCTCCCTGAGTCATTGCATAAAGTCGGGTACGATTCTGTGGCCCCTGGTTATCACGTCTATCTTGACCACCTTGGCGTGGTCCAAGTCTACCTTGGTTAGGCTGATTGCCCTGTCTAGCAGTCTGTGGCTGCTCTTGAACTAACGGACAGTCTTGAATACAATGATCAGTAGACCCACAACGTAGACATGCTCCACTCTTCCACTAACACACTCCTGGTGGATGCCTCCTTAAACATATATTGCATCATTTTATAGCATTATTCTCTTTGTTTGCGGTTACAACTTTTTTTGGTGTATTGCCTTGTTGTTTGCCCCCTATGTTGAGAATCACCTGCTCGATCCCTTTTTTTATTTTCAAGCTTTTATTGATGTTTTTTCTTAATCCCCAACATTTTCTCAGTTACCAATGTAGTATCATACACATCTTGAAAAGTCTGGTAACAAAAGACCTCTACCCTCTCAAGTATCTCAAAACGCAAGCTAGCCTCAAACATTTTTTATTTTACTTCTTCATTTGACACCATTTGAGGAGCAAAGCATGATAGCTCATTAAATTTCAATCCATACTCCTCAACTGACATATTCCGTTGTTTCAAATTGATAAACTTAGTGATCTTTTGACTTTTGTAGGATGGAGGGTAGAACCTAGACTCAAATGTACCTCTAAACTGAGCCCAAGTGACCGGTTTGGCATCTAATCCTTTTGCAATGACCACCATTCTTTTGCTGCACCTTTCAGCATACGCGTACCAAACTGCACTTTTTGATCCTCATCATAATCATAAGTAGAAATATTATCCTCTATATCTATCAACCACTCAGATGCTATATGGGGACCATCCCCTCCATTAAAGGTTTTAGGATTCATCTGTATAAATCTTTCAAAAGCCTGATACTCCATATCCCCTGCATTCATCGGTGGAATTTGTAACGCCCCGATCTCTCACGGAAATCGAGACTTCTATTAACCATGCTATTCTCAACCCAATTCCAAACCCGGTCACAAAATTTAGGAAAAACGGACGGAGTTTTCCTTGTTTATAGGACGAACAGCTACCTGCCAACAGACAAAAAAATCACAAGCCACACAAAATTCAACATCCATAACATTCTCCAGCTTCATCTCTACAACTTTCTCAGCTTCAAGGCTAGCCTAGCTTTCATTAACACACAAGCAAGCAACAAATAAAGTAAGTAAGGTTAAACTATTACAGACCACTACCATTCCAGCCAAACATCAACCTAACTATTACAATTCCAAAAACTCCAAACATATATACAACCCATAGGCAAAATAGAACATAATATAATACAAACAAAGTCTTCCACAATTTAACAGGCAAACACTCCAATCTCAAGCAATAGCACACAGCAATCAAGGCAACTCCTCCAACTGCACCACTTGAAACATATTTAGCGAGGTATGAGCAACCACAATTGCTCAGTGAGGGATATAGTCTAATAAGGCGTGCAATGCAATAGTTTACACAAGTAAAACATTTAAACAACCTACGAATAATTTAAATAACAAGTTACCACACAATAAAAGGATACGATTCACTTTAACCCCAATACTCCAGAATTCACTTGATCTTCAATCACGAACCACGAGCCTCGATCCTCAAACCTCGATCAATGTGCCGGCATAAACCCCAATCACTCCAGTGGGTATACTCCGGATGTACCCCGAGAATCCTACGACCCAACACCCCCTGGCAATCTCCGGACCAGGCGAGTGAGGGACTAGAGCACGGAGACCGAATATCCACTGGCAAGCCTATGCCGCCCAACCGATATCACTTGATCTTCAATCACGAACCACGAGCCTCGATCCTCCAACCTCGATCAATGTGCCGACATAAACCCCAATCACTCCAGTGGGTGTACTCCGGATGTACCCCGAGAATCCTACGACCCAACACCCCCTGGCGATATCCGGACCACGCGAGTGAGGGACTAGAGCACGGAGACTGAATATCCACTGGCAAGCCCACTGCTGCCCAGCCGATATTCAATACATCCGCCCTTGACATTATGGTTGTTCAACCACTATGCAATGCACTTAACAATAGACAAGATAATAACATTGAAAACAATAACACTTAGGAGGGACAACAAAGTAGGTTGCCCTCGAAAACATTTAGAATATAAGCATTATCACGAAATCAACCAAATGAACATAAATGGGTGAATTACATATTTTACTCAAAACATTACCAAAAGCACACAATTTACTTAAAAGTGAATTTAAACATCCAAGAAACAATTACAAGGTCATAGAAGTGCAAAACAACCGATTTCCTACTTTTTCCCTTTGTAACTCAAGCCATTTTCCTTCCAAACACAAGTTCATGTTCCAGTTAAGCGAGCGGGCTATTCCATACTTCTAATTATCCCTTATGCCACCCCTAGGACCCTCGAAACTACCTACTTGCCTGCGATTACCACAAAAGCCTCGTTTGCCCCTTTGTGAGTTTGTACTACAAGCACCCTAACCGGAACTCAACTGAGGTTTAGCAAAGTATATCTAGCACCAATATAGCTTAAGAACACTAAATATGAAGGCCAAATTAACCCGAATTTTCATTAACCCCGAAACCTCTTTTTAAAAGTCGCATAATTCATGATTTAGCCAAGTTTCGAGCAATTCAACCTCATGAGGCTATTAATCTATATTTATTAATATCTAAGGCACCTATTAGAAGTAATGAATCAAGCTATAACACACAATTCCACAAAATCCTAGAATTTCATCACTATTCACATCCTAAAATCAAACCATCGAGTTTAACCGTTTAAAAAAACGAATCAATGGCATAAATGTGGTCTCTAGCACTAATATACAACGTATAATATCATATTTGAGCATTCCATAAGTCTTTACTAGAAAACTTGTAAAATCAAGAAAGTTGCAACATTTTAGAAATGCAAAATAAGCATGCAAATCCCTCACCAAAGCACGTAAAAGCTCGTAGAATGCTAGCAAACACTCTAAATGACTTGTTCCTAGCTTGGTAGGGCTTGAAATGGAGTTTTGATGAGCAAAATCTTCTCCTCTTCTTCTATGGCTGTCGGGTTCCAAGCACTATTCACCCCATTTTTTTTTTCTAAGTCAACTTATGAGCTATATGTGTTGTATTGAGTATATATGAGGGGTGTGTTGACAACAATATGACTAATATAACTTACTAAATCTACTTGAATTAAGCCCAAGATGCAGCTAAGTATTAACTAGCTCAAAATCAATGTTAAACCACATTTCACTATTCACTCGAACTGCTAAAACATTTTCTAAACGGGTGTTTTTAACACTAATCACTCAAATGCACATTTTTCTCATTCCTAAAATAAGTAATATAGTTTAGGAAAAATGCTAATTCAAAGATATTAAGTAGTTAAAAATGTGATGAATAGTAACTAAAAATGTAACAAGTAATTACACAGTTAAAATGCACAAATAGTGAATGCAACAGTTAATAGAAAGTACGGTAGTGGTCTCAGGCGTCACATAATCTGCATGAACTGAGGGCTGATAAATTGCTAAGGCCACTGGATAGACTGTGATCCTACTATAGATATAGGTGCATATTGAGGCACTGGTATATATTGTGGCATATATACATATTGAGGTATTGGTATGGCTGAAGATGTTGGGTCAGCTTGTGCAATTGGAACTGTTGATGGTGTAGCATAGTCAAAGGTGTTTGGACAGGCAATGATGGTGGAGCTGATGGCAGTGGAACAGGCTTCGATGGAACAACTGTTTGTGTTATAGTAACAGGTACCTCAGATACAAGTCGCGGTGGCGGGATAGACTGAGGCACTGTGACAGAAGGTAAATGAGCCACTTGCAGTGATGATACAGGCAGTGATACCTCGTTGGACAGTGTCACCTCGGTGGACAGTGTCACAGATTATGTAGCAGTAATAGTAGGACCGTTTGTCGGTACTTGATTTCCATCTATCTGAATTCGTCGTGAACGTAACACATAGCCTTATGGAACAAGTTCAGTTAATAGAATATTATCCGCGCCACGACTTCTGGTGGGATTGTTGATTGCGTCGTTTTACGATCAAAAATAGTAAGAAGGTTAAATGATTGAAAATATTGCTTACCTTGAATTACCTCTAGCTGTGGCGAGTAGAAGGTCGATCCACGGAGATTGAGATTAACGATTTCAAGTTAAAATTTTAGTTTATAATTTGTTTGACTATCTCCCGTCACGGATAAGTTTGATTAAGTCCAGAGGTCCATAAAGTGTCCAAAGGTCCATAAAATATCCAAAGGTACAGTATTAAACTTAAAATAATTTAGTTCAGGAGTGGTTAATTCAATATAGCGGGTCCATGATTTGGAATGATAAATTCGATCGGAGTATTTAATTGTAATATTATAGATTTAAATTAAAAGAATAAATCATTCAAGAAATAGGGCTACAAGCTCCCACTTCTGAAGTTAGCCATAGATACGTAAGTAATATAACTAATTAATTAACAAGACTGAATATGTTGGTACAACCTAACAATATCTGACCTCTCAATTAATTTTCTTACTTATGTACCCCAGAGGTGCTGGTACAACCTAGCTAATTCCGTCCGAGGTAGTTTTGTATTGCCACTGGTTTATAAAACTGGGCGTATATGTATTTTTGATTAATTATATTATAACTACAAGTATACGTATAATTAATAGATAATACTAAGTAATTAAAGAATACGAGACTTGAATTAATCTAAATCTAAATATATACAAAAATATCCTCACTTAATTATCATTCAAAAAATAAAGGTCTAAAGTGCCATAATTAGATTTACAAAATGGAAATCGAAATCAAGAATAAAAGTGACCGAATTTAAGCACGTCTTGATTTAGCCGGCTCAATTTCTCTGAAGCTATGGCGTTAATCCATAAGCCCGACCCTTATTTTGGGACCCTAACTAAACTAAACTAAACTAACCTATTCTTAAGCTAAAATATGAAAAAAACTGATTATATACAAAGCAAATGGTGAAAATTTGCTTCTGTTCGTCGAAATCAGCATTTCAGGCACTATTTATAGGTGGCTGATGAATACTGCCCTCGAGCACTGATTTTGGGCGCTCGAGCGCTACTCTGCACTTTGAATTTATTATTATTATTTTTTTGTCTTTTTCCTTTCACGTGTTGTCGACCATTTGTCTGCCATTTCAAAAAAAGGGCGCTCGAGCGGGAAAAAGGGGCGCTCGAGCGCACATCTGGGTGTGGTAGGTGAACTTTGACTCCGAACATTGACTTTGACTTGCTCGTTGACTTTGACCATTGACCGTTGACTTTGACAATTGACCAAAAAGTTGACCAGGTCTATTTCAAGGTTTTTCAGCGTCCTGAATCCGTTTCCGCACTCGATTTGACCAAATTCAATATCAAATTGCTCGTTTCAAAGTCATTCTACCATTCTTCTTCAGTGTTGTGCTGAATATCTGTTCCGACTGTTGGTTTTTGTGGCCATTTTTGCTATTTCTTATTCAAAACCTATATTGCACTAAAATTGTGTAAAATATACAATTAAGCTCAAAATTATAATACAACATACATGATTTAATGGGTTAAGAGTACTTAAAATATGAATTTATCAACCTCCTCAAACCCATTCTTTGCTTGCCCTCAAGCAAAGCCATCAATTACTTCATAGATTCAAAAATATTAAATCTAAGCAGTCAATGTATTCATACAGTTATATTTTATAAAATACAATATTAACAGTGAGTTTGTCTTCCAAACAATTTCACCGCAATAAATTGTTTTGTATCTAGAAGAATAGAAACCAACTTAATTACAAAAAAAATCATTTGAGCCTTTTTAAGCACTTGTAACTCAATTAAGAGGTAAGAAAATTAATCACGCAAAATTTGTAAAATCGAAAATATTTTCTATGGATAGTCATAAAATGTTAAAACTCAACTACCTTCCAAATCATGTAGTACTCCCTTAGATTTTTTTTTTTGATATAGATGACTCGGATGATAGATATTGGTTGACTCACTGATTTTTGAAATTTTGCCTTTCATTAGTTGAATTGTATTTGGTGAAAGAAGGCTTGTCTGACAGGATTTGTATTGAAAGTTTTTTTTTTCTTTCTTTTGTAACTAAAATGCTCAAAAATGGTTAGAATAAAGCATTTGTTACGATTTTCTTTTCTGCCTCTATTTGCTGAATCAACACTTTCGAAGTTTGAATAAGTCATCTATATATATATATATATATTTTTTTTTGAATATATACATTTTTTTTGGGAGTGTACTGATCTAGAAAAATAAGTCAAATTTTAATAAAACATAACATCTCACATTGAAAACACTTTAATCTATTTTTTTTTTTGATAATTAATCAAAAAACCTCTAATTGAATAATGTGACGCTGTTGGGATATAATAATAGTTAACAAGATTTCAAAAAAAATCCTTAGATACAAACTTAGCTCTAGTGACTAATCATTTTTCCATTCCAAACTCACAGTTAATTCAAATGTTTTATCAAAATCCAATCATATTTCAACAATCAACTACTCAAATTTAATTATCATGAATAAATGAAACATAAAATTTTAAAATTTTTAGCAGGTGGTATCGACTATTTTCTCCTCCTCAAACCCGAGCTTTACATTGCCCTCAATGTAAGAAAGTGATGCAATGCATTGCAAATTAAAAAGATAGATACAACCTCATAAAAATTTCAAGCATTGTTCTTCAAATGGTCTTAAAAGAAGATCTGTCATTCAAAACTCCAAATACCAACATTAATTGTGAGGATAAAATAAAATAAAAATTTTACACAACAAATTTTTTTATAAAAAGAAATTTTTAAAAAACAAATCCTAAACTCAATTATATTTACAATTGGGTTTCCGCAAAAACTAATATTTTTTTTTGCAATTTTTATATATAGTTTTTTTTGAAATCAAAGAAAATTTAAATTCATAAAAACCATACAAATCAAAACAATTTTTTTTTTAATTTTTAAAATCTGAAGACAATCAAAGACTCAATCCAATTTTTTTAACAAAAATTCTAAAATAAACTCAATCCACAACCATAATTTTTTTAAAACTAAAAATAAAAAGAAAAGTCTCATCTTCTTCCCCAAACACCTCTATCATCATTGATTAGTTTTCCCATTTTTTTTTCTGTTTACGACCATGGGGTGGGGGGTTTGGAAACATGAATTTACATCTCAAACCTCAACAACTCTTCACCACATCTAACATTTCAATTTCTTCTCTCCTCAATCTTTTCGGTTTTCTTCTTCTTCTTTTTTTTTTAATAAATATATAATGCATTATTCACTGAAATGCCATAACCTAAAATAAACTTAAATTCACAAATCTACAATATACATAAATAAATAAAGAAATAAATAAAAATATAGATAGGTACATATATATATAAATACTATAAATACATAAAATGTAAAACAAACGACACAACTTTTTATTAAACATTAAAACAGTACAAACAAGAAAATGAAAAGTACAACAACATAAGATTATCTCTTAATCTTGGGAATGCAAGAACATTTTATTTCTACTTAACACGCCTATGATCCCACTTAATAACGAGATATATAAGAAAAAGGTAAATGATGAATGCACTTGCAAATGAGTACACAACCATGGCAAATTGTTCGTTTGTGAGAGTCCCAAACATCATGATGTTGAAAACAACAGACTAGAAGAATGAAAGAAGAGTTTTTTTTAGAGAGGGGAGAGTGAAGGTGGCGGTGAAGAAAAATGAGAGGAAGAAGAAAGAAAGCATAGTTTTAAAACCCTGCTGCTAGGGTTAACGGCGCTCGAGCGGGAGATCAGGCGCGCTCGAACGTGGTTTTCCCGACTCCTTTATATATATATATATAAAGAAAATTACAAAATAGGAAGATAATATCTTCCTCAAACCTATATTCAACAAAATCTCACATTTTTTTTTATAAAAAGAAATTTGTACAAGAGAAAAATAAACACACGGAAATACTAATTCATAATAAAAATTGAAAATTTAAATACATACACTTGCGAAATATCTTCCTAATTACATCATGCTTCTAAGAATTACAAAACACTTCAAAAATTAGATGATAAAACAAAAATTAAACATTCCGCAATCTTCTAACTCAATCAAGTGAATTTCCAATCTTGATTAGGATATAAACTGGAAAGAGAAGAATGATGCATGCACATTCAACAATTATTACAGCATGAGCAAAATCGGCATCAACCTGTCGAGCGGCTCCCATTTTTTTTTTTTGAAATGAAAATATTTTGAAATTGAGAGAAATTTTTATTTTTTAGGAAGAATATGGTGCGGCAGTGAGAAAAGAAGAAGAGAAGAGAGAATAAATAGGGAGGTGATAGGGTTAGGGTAAAAACAATTTCACCCGAGGGAATTTTTTTTTTCTTTGAAGAATAATAAAAAATATTCAATTACCCAGACCATTTAAATTCTTTTATGGGGTTCAAGAATTTGTGATTTACAACAAGTTGTTTGAAAAGATAAAGAACAAACTTTCTAGAAAATAAATAAAATCTTTTTTTTTAAGAAAAAATTTTTCTTTTTACTTTTTTGTTTTTGTTTTGGGAAATCTTTTATTTACAAAAAAAAAATATAAGAAATTAAAACAACACAGTATGTACTAATATATATATAAAATTCTATATACAAATTTACAAGGATAGAATTATATACAATAAACTAAACTCTTACATGAAAAGTTGAACGCCAATCCCCGGCAACGGCGCCAAATTTTGATCGCGCCGTTTTACGATAAAAAATAGTAAGAAGGTTAAATGATTAGAAATATTGCTTACCTTGAATTATCCCTAGTTGTGGCGAATAGATGGTCGATCCACAGAGATTGAGATTAACGGTTTCAAGTTAAAAATTTATTTTATAATTTGTTTGATTATTTCCCGTCATGGATAAGTTTAATTATGTCCAGAGGTCCATAAAGTGTCCAAAGGTATAGTATTAAACTTAAAATAATTTAGTCCGGGAGTGGTTAATTCAATATAGCGGGTCCATGATTTGGAATGATAAATTCGATCGGAGTATTTAATTATAATATTATAGATTTAAATTAAAAGAATAAATCATTCAAGAAATAGGGCTACAAGCTCCCACTTTTGAAGTTAGCCTTAGATACGCAAGTAATATGACTAATTAATTAACAAGACTAAATATATTGGTACAACCTAACAATATCTAACCTCTTAATTAATCTTCTTACTTATGTACCCAGAGGTGCTAGTACAACCTACCTAATTCCGTCTGAGGTAGTCTTGTATTGCCACTGGTTTACAAAACCGGACGTATATGTATTTTCAATTAATTATATTTAACTACAAGTTTACATATAATTAATAGATAATACTAAGTAATTAAAGAATACAAGACTTGAATTAATCTAAATCTAAATATATACAAAAATATCATCACTTAATTATTATTCAAAAAATAAGGGTCTAAAGTGCCATAATTAGATTTACAAAATAGAAATCGAGTTCAATAATAAAAGTTACCGAATTTAAGCATGTCTTGATTTAGCCGGCTCAATTTCTCCTAAGCTATGACGTTAATCCATAAGCCCGACCCTTATTTTAGGACCCTAACTAAACTAAACTAACCTACTCCTAAGCTAAAATATGAAAAAAAAACTGATTATATACAAAGCAAATGGTGAAAATTCGCTTTTGTTCGTCGAAATCAGCATTTCAGACACTATTTATAGGTGGTTGATGAATAGTATACTCGAGCGCTGATTTTGGGCGCTCGAGCGCCACTCTGCACTATGAATTTTTTATTATTTTTTTTCGTCTTTTTCCTTTCACGCGTTGTTGACCACTTGTCTGCCATTTTCAAAAAGGGGCGCTCGAGCGTACATCTGGGTGTGGTAGGTAAACTTTGACTCCGAACATTGACTTTGACTATTGACCGTTGACCACAAAGTTGACCAGGTCTATTTCAAGGTTTTTCAGTGTCATGAATTCGTTTTCGCACTTGGTTTGACCAAATTCAATATTGAATTGCTCGTTTCAAAGTTATTCTACCATTCTTCTCGAGTGTTGTACTGAATATCTGTTCCGAATGTTGGTTTTTGGGGCCATTTTTGTTATTTTTTATTCAAAACCTATATTGCACTAAAATTGTGTAAAATATATAATTAAGCTCAAAATTATAATACAACATACATGATTTAATGGGTTAAAAATACTTAAAATATGAATTTATCAATTGTTCATATCCTAAAAGTTCAAACACTATGTTATTAAACAATAAAAATCAAAACTAAGTCTTATTCGTAAATTCAATACGACGCACACTTAATCCCTTTTACCCAAATTCTACCTAGGTCAGCATGTCATGAAACCTAGGCTCTGATACCATCTTTGTCACGCCCTAAAATTAAACACTTGTACACTGTCTCGACACGTGACATGCCGCGTGCTAAAATGATAAGATCCCTAAAGTTTGCTAGGCGCACATCTATTAAACATTCAAATCAGAGCCACTAAATCATAAATATTTAAAGACTTCCAATCAAACCATACTTATTCGATTACAAACCAAATCTCCAAATAGTCATAAAGAATAGATCCTCAAAATTAATATAATCAAAACCAAATGTCACAAATAAAGTTCCAATCCGAATTCTAATAACATTCAATAAAATAAATTTCATGTCACTAAATCGTCGTGCTCGGGTGTCTCTACCCTGCTCACAGATGTAGTGCTTATTCTGTTTTAACTACAAAGAAAGCAGGCAGAGGCAAAAGTGGTGAGCGAACAAAAGCTCAGTATTGGAATTCAATCCACAATAAAAATACAACTTGGGGATTGAGTCAGGAAATTTCTGATTGAAATTCACAAATTTCAGAACAGATGCTATACATATAACAATTGGTTAATAATTGACAGACCAATACATTTAGTAGAACAGAAGGGAATAGTCACTAACACGACTCATAAACAAAATTTCTAGAAATAGTTGTGACTGCATTTAACCCGTGCAGTGTCGATTCAGTAATAAATTTAGGCCAATTCATATAGTGGCGGTATCAGTACCCGCTAAAACAGTACAATTACAGTTCCTGTACTGTGGTACCATAACAGTATCGGTACAACTAAAGTAACACAACTACAAGAAAATTTTCATGATATAGAAAATCATAAATAAAAGAACACGTGCGAAATTAACGAGAACTGAGAAGCTTTTGGACTGTGATCGAACAATACAATAGAGTTCCTAAGGATTTATTCGGACTTAGAGACAAAATCATAATACGATTAAATAGCATGAGTTTTATTTACATATTGAATGAAATTTGATTCCACAACTAAAATGTATAGAATAACAACACAGACTCTTTAAATGCTACTTTTGACTTTCTTATAAAATAAATAAAGTATACAATGTCCAATATATATATGTATATATATATGTATATATATAAATAATCAAAAATCGATATCGATAAAATATTAACGTCTCTCGTCGACTGACCAAAGACGTTAGTCACTAAGTGACTTTCATATATATATTTTTAAATCAATCTTTTATTTCAATAATTTAAAATCTATCTTTTAATTTCAATAGTTTCAACCAAACTCATGTTCGGATATATAATAAAAGATGAAAAGGACAATAAAAAATACAAAGTCTAGCAATTACATAATATCTTAAATTTGGTCATTTTAATAGAACAAAATCAAAAATAATAATAATTTTATTTAACAATTCCATATGAACTTAGTCATTAAATAACTCAAAGTCCGGAGTAATCCTTAAAGGGAAAACTAACAATAAGAGATCTTAACGAATAAATTATCAAATTCACTTTCGGATTAAACTTATACTAACTGAATGATATAACATAAAAGGGAACAAATCTTGTATCTAAAAATTGAGATGAACATAGAAAATATTTGGAGGAGGATAGATGAATTCCACATACCTCAACTAGAAGCAATGAATAAAAGTCTACGATACGAGATTGTAATGTTTTCCCACAAGCTTCACAATCCTAGTAAGAATAATTCATATATAGTACTAAATATCGTTAATACTACAAAATAATTTGTAGACAAATCATGAACATATCTAAACCAGAGATGAAAAATTCTTAGATTTTTTTACCTATTACGTTGACCTTCACAACTGATTTTCACTTCTCGTTGCACCGTAAAAATTATACGACTATGTTTGGCAATTGGTTACTGCAGAATTGATGAGATATATGAGCAATAAACTCTTCACGTTATTGACTGTTTGCATTTTTATAAGCTGAAGGGTGGTGTAGTTCTTAAAATTATGAGCATGGGTTTTCACAATTCACCCATGTGTGGACAGGGTGTAAAGCTGAAAAGTTGCCCATGTCTACTGCAAAGCTGAAATATTCTCATGAGTGGACATGGGTGCAAAGTTGACCCATCCCTTCTCTGTTTTTTGTTTTTTTGTTCTGCCACCCACGTGAGGGGTGTTACACCACATGTGTTTATCCATGTGTGACCCACATCAAATCAGGTCTATGTGTGTTCAATGTTATCTTCCACGTGTGCTCAATCCAGGTTGCAAGTGAGGAGAAGAGTTGAAAGATAACTCTCCCACATTGAGAAATCATAAATTTCAAGCCCCTTGTATAAGTTGAAGGGTAACTTCAATTAATACCAATTGATTTTAGGATTTAGGATAGAACCTGAGATTATTCAACATTAAGATTCCTATATATATCAAAACAAAAAAAAGGAAACTAAGAATATTAAGATATAAATCAAAACAAGAAAAGGGAAACTAAGAATATTAGTATATGAGCCTTCTTACTCATTTCATTCTATATGCACATTTAGTATGTTAACATTAGGATTTAGAACTAAAGCTTCATGATCCTATTCATGGAGGATTCAATCATAGGAGAACCTGGAACGGAGAGCTCAAACATTTCTACGTTATTATCTGTTGTCACTTTTGTCCTTTTGGAGATAGTAGTACACAAGAATGTTGATGTAGTTGATGTATCTTTACACAGGGCATTACATTCCGCAATTAGCTGTTGTCCTTATGGAACACAATGCACATTCAGCAAGCTTCAAGTTCAACATCAAAGGAGTTGCAGTAAGCAAACTTGATCTCAATTGGCTTGATGACAAATGACTTGCTTCATATGATATGGTTTTTGTTAATTGTTTATAAGATTTGTTGGTAGAGTTCTGAACTTCACATGGCTATGTTGTCGTCAGATCGGGAATCCACTACTTCATCTTGGTCGCGATGTTTCAGCAACATACGAATTCTTCTGGTCACATGGGATGATTTCTGATGAAATCGGCGTTGCTGTCACAAACGAATGTGATCTTGAAGATTATACCTTTGCTAGCCCACATAATATAACAAATTCTTGTTACCGCGCCATCTCAGAAGCAAAGCGCGTTGTTGGTTCCTATATAGACAATTACGATGTGATTCTTGATGTTTGCTATCCTTCTTTAGTAGAACAACAGCTGCGGTTGCAGAAGATGGTACGAAAAACGTTATTCTGTATACTCTTTTCTAAAACAAGTCCTGTAAATGATACCAATGATGTGAAACTCTCCTTGTAGGCTACTAAGATCAGTGTAGATGTCGATGTTTGCATGAACTATGAAAGCCTTTTCTACTTCAACCTTCCTGAGGTGCAGAAGGCTCTTCACGCAAATCGGACTAACTTGCCTTATAGCTGGTCTATGTGCAGCAGGTAACTCTGTCTGAGCATTATCTCTAGTCCAGTATTCTTCGTGACATGATCAAACTTGGCTTATGTTTGTTTCGGCTTCTAAGTTATAGAAATCATATTAATTATCAGCATCTGGATTAAACCTTAAGTTCACGCGTTAACAGAGTATTGATGTCTCAATCAGTTTAATTATATTGGCATGGTCATCAAGTTACAGCAGTGTGACAGCAATACTAGAAGAATCTGTTTATATGAAACTGACGTTAAATCACTCTGTTTTCTCTGGGCAGCGTTCTGAATTATAATCAAACTGATGTCAACATCAACATTCTTCCCTTACTCAAACAGATAGTGCAAAATCACATTCCAGTTTGGATTTACAGGTGAAGTATTCCCTCATGTAATACAAAAGCAATTGATCTTTTTCAGCATTCTCGATCATTAGTGCACTGATTTGAAATTATATGTTCGCAGTGGAGATCAAGATTCAGTTGTGCCATTACTTAGTACTCGGACACTTGTTCGCGAACTTGCTCATGACTTACAATTCAAGGTTACAGTCCCGTATGGAGCTTGGTTTCACAAGGGGCAGGTACTTATGTTTTCTTTCCCTTTACAATTCCACTCTAAGTTCATCTGCAGCGCGAATAATCAATTTTCTGATCCTATAGGTGGGAGGTTGGGCAACCGAGTATGGAAACTTGTTAACCTTCGCTACTGTAAGGGGTGCTTCTCATATGGTACCCTACGCACAGCCTTCCAGGGCTCTGCATCTCTTCAGTTCTTTTGTACGCGGACGAAGCTTGCCTAACACAACGCGTCCTGCGATTGATGATTGAGCATATTCACTGATTGCATTCAGATTGGTTTCAGTTAGTTTCTTGAACTGCATAGTTCCAAAGGCAATTACATCAATTCTGTTTACCAGATGTAACAAGAAAGAAAGGAAAAACAAGAGCACCAAAAGTTGAGAGAATCAATTTAAGGCCTTCAAATTTACCTGGTAGCCTCATTTAAGCAATGGTTTATATCAAAAAGGAAAAAGATATATCAGATTGTGATGTTGAACATGGAACTTCTAGTGGTTCATCTGTCCAGATTGCATCAACATACAATTTTGAACACTGCCAACAATTTTGCTTTCCTAACAATTTTCCTTTCCTAGATCTCCTTGTGGAGGTTGCATCATGGAAAATGCTTAAAAAACGACTTGGACGATCAGGTCATGTGTCATACGCATGGTCCCTACATGCCTGTGGAGTCCAAGCATTCATTACAGTCGGACATGTCAGGTTGATCGTTCACTAGCATAACCTTGCATTATGTAGTAGTTTTGCTGGAACATGACCTATAATAATAAATCTTATTGATCACACACAGACATATTTCTTCCTCAGTCAGGTTAGGTCAAAATAGTAGAGCAAGTACAAATTAGTAACACAATAAAAATAAATTGGATGACTGATCCGCCATTGGAGTAATTTAATATTCTCTACTTTGTATTTGAAAATACCGGTATAAATTGATATTTGGTTTAATAATTGAAGTCTTATTTTTCCGACAAAAAAGAAAAATGCCTCAAACATGGCTAGGGCCTTAATTAAAGTTAGCTTCCATAATAATTTAGCCTTCATTGATGAAACCTGCCATCAAATGACCATTAAAAGTGACGAAGCATAGGGTCCAATTCTTCACAGAATTATATTTTTGAAAAGAAACCCATATGCTAAACGAGAACGTACTCTTTCGCAATATCATTCAATTTTTTTTTTTTTTTTTGAGTTAGATATAAATATTAATAGTGTGGACAAATTCCACAAATTTTATTAATTGCAATTCGAAGTTTAATTATAGGATTTTGGGCTTGTCATTTTTAAGATATGATTAAACATAGAATTAACAATCCGTGAAGGGATTCATAGAATTCTTGATTGAGGGCTAAAAAAATTTCGATTTACGATGTAATTTAAACCGAAAACCCATTTAGAGACATTGAAATCTCAATATAGTTGGCACAAAATATTTTTATTCCGATAATCACTTCAATTTATGAAGCTAAAAGACAGTATAATTTCCAATTTGACAAAACTAGCATGCCTTTTAATTAATTAATTAATGATTTAGTAGTAAGTCTAATTTTTTAACGCTGGTGAGTCATCTTCCTGATGATATGATGTTTCCAGTGCCCCTTTTGGGGTAGTCTAGTGATAAATAAAAAGAAGTAACATTTGGCAAATATGAGTTCGAAACTCTTTGGTTGCTTATTAAATTTACACTCTTAATTGACTTGTAATATATGTTGAGGCGCATCGTTGCACGAGTAAATTTATTAGTTGATGGTTGAATTTCGTCAATTAAGTTTTCACATTTATAAAAAAAAAAAAAAAAAAAACTGATGCTCCGAGTTGTAGCATCAAAGGAAAATGCTTTATTAAAAACATTTATTAACTAATTTGCTTAGGCAAGTTTTTCAATCAAGTCATTTTCATTAGTGAAAAGTTAATCTCCTATTTTTCAATCAATGCAAGTGTATCTCTTACGTGGTCGTGTGTCCTACGCATACGGCGAAGACCATAGACGGGCGAATATACGCATCACAACTAGCAAAATTATTATTCGTATTACCGTAATAAATTGAGAAAAAAAAATTATTTAATTCTGAAAAATAATGAGGTTGTTCCGTATAAATAAATCATCTATTAACGGTGAAAGATAACTCATACTATCCTATACTATTTCTTTGCTTTCAAGTATATACCTTTTCCAGTCAAAAACTTATTGACTTTGGCCTCAAAACTATCATTAAAATTAAATTTACGTTATTTCTTTTACAAGTTTTCAATCAGTGAGTCTTTTAGAAGTGATTCATCTATTTTTTACTTTCCCACTTATAAATCAAACTGATATTATATATCCCACCGATATGAAGTATCACAAAACAAGGGGTTCGAACAAATTTCAACCATAAATGCCTGACAAAACAAAATATATTGTTACGTCACACAAATGCAATTCTAAGGTGGTAATTTCTCTTTTTTGTTCATAAATAAGAGGGGTCATAACTTACTAATTTCAATGATTCTTTGTGGTGATTAGAAAATTAACCGTCATATTATCTTCAATATTTCATAAAAAATTATCTGAGTTAGAATATATTCTTTTGAACCATAATGAACTCCAACGTTGTTATTAATTTCTGAAAGAGTTTATCGTATTAATAGAAAAATATATAGAAAAACTTAACTAATTATGATACTCCATAATCATATTACTTCTACTTGTACAATTAATATTACTAGCTACATTATTATTTGTTGACAGCAGACAATTAATTGCAAATATAACAACATAAACTAATAAATAAATGATTTACAGTAATTAATAATATCACCGACACAACTTTTACTAGGTACCACAAATATTTTTTTTTCCTTGATTTAAAAAAAACTTAAACTATTTATATCACTTAAAATATTACATATAAAAATCAGTAAAATTTTAATTTAATAAAATATTATCCGCTATTATACAAAAAATTAGGAATTTCACTAAAGAAAAAATATTACACACGAGACCAAATGGATAGTGGCTGTGCCACAAACCTTTCGTTAGATCTAGTTCGGACATCACACTCAGATTCCAGACCAAAGTCCGCACGTAAAGCAACACTTAGTACCACCTTTGACCCTTATCTAGTTTCCATTGTCGATCCAAGTCCTCGACCGCAACTCTCCACCTGACACACCACACCACCAACCACCCCCCCTCCGCCATAGTTCCACACTCACCCTTCTGAAGGTACTGTAAGATTTTCCATCATAAAAGATTTTCCTCAACTGTTTTGTGTTCACTTTGATAGCATACTTTCTGATCTTGATGTCAAATGATGTTTTATTGATTTATATGTTCTTGAATGGGCATTTTTGCAAGAAACTTTGGTGGGTTTAGTGCCATTAAGCAGTTTCATGAAGATATTGTGCTACTTTTGAGTTCATTCTGAGTTTTTATGTGGAATGGTAATTGAATTTCTTGTTCAACTAGTTTATATATAGTTTTCAGATGTATGAGATGGTTAGTGGACTGATTTGGTCTACACTTGGCCATGTCAGGCCTGTCTTTAAGAGGGTTATGAGTTTTGGCAAGTTGATTTCTGTGGGCAATTGTAAAAGTTTGATTTTTCAATCATTTAATGGACTGATTGTTCTTGGCTCAGTACTTTTCTTCCTTGGAGCTATATACTCTAGTTATTTGTATATGTTTCCAGCTTTTCAACCCGTAATTCATAACGATGGGAATAATACGATGTTTCCTGCTTTTCAACCCGTAATTCGTAACAATGGGAATAATAAGTCCAGTAGTTTGAGTAGTGAATGCAATGTTTTCGAAGGAAAATGGGTGCCCGATGACAGTTATCCTTTGTACAATGCATCACATTGTCCTTTTGCCGAACGCGGGTTTAACTGTTTAGCTAATGGTAGGAAAGATAAAGGGTATCTTAAGTGGAGGTGGAAGCCCAAGGATTGTGATATTCCGAGGTTTGATGTGAATGTAGTATTGGAGAAGCTTCGTGGGAAAAGGATAGTTTTCGTGGGTGATTCTTTGAGTAGAACTCAGTGGGAGTCTATGATATGTATGCTCATGACTGGAGTGGAGCACAAGAAGAGTGTATATGAAGTAAATGGCAATAAGATCACTAAGCAGATAAGGTATTTATCTGTTCGGTTCAGCTCTTTCAATTTTACGGTTGAGTTTTATCGATCTGTGTTTCTAGTGCAACCTGGCTCGGTGCCAAAACGTGCACCAAAGAGAGTTACATCGACACTCAAGCTTGATACATTGGATGATATCAACAGAGAGTGGATCGATTCTGACATTCTAATCTTCAATTCAGGACATTGGTGGACACCCACAAAACTTTTTCAAATGTAAGTTATTTTTGATTTTCCATTTCAAGTGATTTGCTTCAAATAATCTTTGTAAATTACTTCTATACACTTATTATACTGTAAAATTCGCTTTCATACATTGTAATTATAATTTTCCTCATTTGTACTTGCGTAACCTAATCATTTTGATTAAATTACGAGTGATATCTGTACTCGCATTGGGTTTTCTTTGTGCACTGTTGTTTCAGTCTTCAGTTCTTTTTGAATCCATTAATGTATCATGAGCAATCATGAAGTTGATTGATCTATTTAAACTTAGAAAGATCTCGATGAACTCTTTTTGTGATGTGGAGTTAAATATAGTTAGTCTGGAAAAATATTGTCTATCACGAAACAGTCTTTATGCAGCTTGTTTCCCTATATTTCTTTTGGTTTCCTTATAATGGCACGCCATCCCTTTTGGTTATTGTCAGTTGCTCTTGACTTACCATCGGTTTCATGACAGATGATAACCTTGTTATAATTTGATAACTTAGTTGAATTAGCACCCCTGCAGTTATATCCAGTCAGTTTTCAGCCACAGGAAAAGTGTTAGTTTATTTTACTAGCAGGTCAATTGGCATTAATAAGCTGTTAATTGGATATAACTTGTAGTGGCTCAAGTGGTGGAAGTTCTTTTAATGAATATAAAGAGAAGCCTATCTGTGAAACAGAACAATTTCTTAGGAGAAGACAGAAACCTCCAATGTGGGCATCAGTTCTTAGGTAAATAATGTGATGGCTAAGGAAGGAATATCACTGGGTCATGAAATAATCTCCTCCGGATAATAAATGAGGGTTATGCTCCTCTAATGTGTTTTTTTTATTTCATTTAATGAAATATTTCCTGTTCTCACAAAAGAGAGAAATGAATAAGGAAATAAGAACTATTTGAACTTGTTAGTGAGGCTGCTTTAATGGGCTTCCTGTTTGATTTCCTTGGATGCATTATTATTCATATGAGGGTTGTAATTTTGATAAACTGCATGCCTCTTCTTTTTGTTCTTTTTCCATATTCTTGTATTTAGGGTGTACATTCTCTTGTCTGGTACGGCCATTGATCTTTGGTGGGAAATATCCAAAAGTAAATTACATGAATCTTCATCAGTGAAAAAATTTGCATGCTTACTTCAGATATTTATTATGAAATTTGGATGTTGATGAAACTGTTCCGCGTGTAATGTGTTTAATTACTTAGATGTTATCAGTAACATCGTAGAACTTATATGTCAAATTCTAACTTTTATAAAGTTGTGAACTTTCGGTTTGTGAAGGATTTTAAAACAATATTGTACAGTAATTTCTAAATATTGATAACATGACAAAGCTTGTTCTCTTAATAATTATGTGGATTATAAAAGGATCAGATATAAGTCTAATGTAGTCTCTATTCGGCTTAAATGTGTTATGGCTTCTGCTTGAATGTTTATATTCTAGTCAAAAAGGTTAGGGTCTGATTACAAATGGATTATCTGGCCTTCTGGATATATTTTGATTGTCTCCTGCAAAATAACTCTCTCTGTCTCTCTCTCTCTCTCTCTCTCACACACACACACAGAGAAAGAAGTGGCCAATTCTTTAACAATTAGTTACAAATAAACATAATATGTTCATTTGATAGGCAACCTTTGTGATGCTTGCCTTAAATATTTCAGTTTTCGCATATTTCAATTTCATTTGGCTTTGATGAGTTTCAAATTGGTTGAGCTTTTGAAACCTATCCCGTCCTTTCAGAATGACTATGTCATGAATGCTCCTGCAAAACACTTCTGATGTGCTTTTTCAAACAGGGGCTGCTATTTCCAAGTTGGTGGAAAGATGAAGCTTGGAATGTCCATAAAAGGTGCCTTTAAGACCGCATTAACCACTTGGCAGTCATGGGTCGAAAATATGGTCAACCCCAATAGAACACAGATATTCTTTAGAACTTTTGAAGCCAGTCATTGGAGGTGCGTTTTGATGTTAATGATTTACAATGATCTTAGTACTCGAGAATTTTCATCCTATTGTGGGTTTGCTTAACCTCATCTTTTCTTTCTCATATTCTTAAGAGTGGAGCCGATGTAAAGACAATTACATCAGTCACATTCTACATACCATGTTGCACTGGTATTGCCATTTATTCACTTAATGAGATAGCACCTCGATGTTTCTCTGCTATATTTGTCCACGCTCATCACTCAGCACTGGCATGGCTATATTTGTCCACGCTCATCACTCAGCACTGGCATTCTGTAACTTAAGTTCAAATCCCGTTACTATGTTTTCCATGATGTCAATCAGTTTATGTACATTCCGCTATTTTTAAAAGGCAAGACTGTATGAAATTTGACTGACATTTGATGCTTACATCTCTCTTCTTGTAGCGGGACACGTCAGAATTGCAAAGTAACAAGACGGCCCTTGTCAAAACCTAAAGGCAAGGATAGGAGCCAATTTTCTGACATCATAATGAGTACAGTGAGGAAATTATCTGTCCCTGTGCAATTGTTGCATGTCACTCCAATGGGGGCATTCCGGAGTGATGCGCATGTGGGTACCTGGAGTGATAATCCTTCGGTGCCTGATTGTAGCCATTGGTGCTTACCTGGAGTACCTGATACGTGGAATGAAATACTTTTCTCTTATCTACTTTGACAGTAAAGATTTCCGCTTAACCGAGTAGTAAAATTGTAAGTACCTTTGTTCCTTCAATGAGTTTTAATGAACTCGGTGTGAGTTCAATTATCTTTCTTGGAGAGTTGAGTTCATCTTATTCAAGTTCTGATTCTCTTTTGCAGGTTTCACAATTTGTTTACGAGTACCTCGAGACATTTCTTCATTTTTTCGGGCTAAATAAGCTTCAGAAGACCTTGCTATCCAAGTTTTCTTGAACTTGATGAGGCCAATTGATTCTCAGTTTTGTAGTGTTCGTGGATGTAATCTGCCCTATGAGACACGACATTTCTAGATTTTATTTTCATTAGGTTTTATATATGCTCCATCTTGTTTGGAATTAGGGAGAACATGTATATTTCCATGATTTCTTTTTATCAAAATTATGTACTCTATAACATAAAATGAATTCACTGCTGCATGACTGATCAACAATTACTAGTGATTCCGGGTTCTTGCAGGCGAGTTGGATTATGCTCTTCTGTCCTGATTCTTGAACGAGAAAATAATTAATCTGAATTATTATTTTAAATTATAACATTAAGTTATAAAACACACTCATAAAATGTCTCTCCCCTTGAATATTTGGCATTTTTGACCTTTTTCCATCCCCTCTTCTCCTTTTGAAGGAAAAATCCCAACTTGTGTACATTGGTGGATTTAGCATAGGACCAGTGCCGATTGCATTGACCTCAAAATTCTTTTAAAACACACGTATATAATATCAATGAATTCCTATTGAACAAAAAATATTCTTTGCATGTTCGTCAATTAGCATTTTATAGACCCCACTGAAAAGAATACTAAATCCTTCCGTACTCATCTATCTACTAGAGCTTGCATTTTGAATCAGAGTTGTCATTTGTCCAATTATTCGGATCAACGGCAAATTCCTTTAGAAGGAATGTTAACCTGAAAAATAGAAAAATTAGAGATGACAATGTGGTGGGTGTGGGGTGAAACGATTTATCTTCACACACTGTTTCGTCACCTAAAAGGTCACTTCAATACCTGCCCTGCTCCCGCATTCTTCAGCCCTATATCCCTTGCCCGCACCTTGTTCTCGAATCCTTACGAGAAATGGGAATTTCCCATGGGTTTTTTTCTTCTTTCTTTAAATCATGCGACATTGATCAATTTATTTTAAATCATATAACTTCATAACATAAACGAAAAATGGAAAATTCCTGTGGGTTTTTTCTTATTTCTTTAAATCATGCAAGATTGATCAATTTATTTTAAATCATATAACTTCATAACATAGACGAAAAATCATATAACTTCATAGTTGTATAGATGAAAATTATAATGGAAATATAGGTTTAAACCAAGATCAAATATTATGAAATACATATTAAGTTGTATGCTTCCAACTAAATACTAAATAATAATATTACAATAACTATGTTTGAAGCATCTAAGATTGAGTTTCAAGTATTTAAAACTAATATTTATGAAAATTACATGTGAAAAGAGTATTTTTTTGTGTTATTAAATGCACATTTTCCATAAAATCATTTTTTTAATATCCACATTTCAATAGTTTTGCAAAGCTACACTTGAATATAAATATATTTTATATTTTGTTGTATTATAAATCTTTAAGATACCGTCCTTTATTGTATTTTTTTAAATCATCTTGAAGCACAATTGAGAACCACCAACTAATTTCATAAATCCACTAAGACGAAAAGTGAACAGAGGGGATTCATGTAAAATGATTTCAAAGACTAAGTAATAACATGTAACTTTTGATTAAAAGAATGAATATAAAATTCTTGTGAGTCATTCTTTTCAACTCTAATTTTGATAAAACATTGTCTAATGTAGTTTTTCTAGGCTTTTGTACTTATAACTATAATAGTTTTAATACATAAGTAATAAATATAAGTTTAAAAATAACTTCACATGTATGCGATGCAAGTTATGTGTGGCGGATAATGTCTATCTTCGTCTCCCGCCCCGCTCCTAAGCCGAAATTAAATATTAATTCTCAACCCCTACTCTATTCCTCATTTTTTATCCCAATACCTTTTTCGTTTATGATAGAGGCGAGGCTCGTATTCGTAAATTCCTTTCCTATTGTCATATATCCTTAGGAGAAATATAAGTTTGATGAAGATCTCGAACTATGAGACACCTGAATACAATGATTAGCTTTCCATTAGAGACAAGAAAAAGATGTGAAACTTCATGCCATTTTGTTGATCTTTACTCTATTCACATGCAAATGAATTATAGCAAGATCTTATAGGAGGGAAGTCGGCAGACAACATGTTTTGAAGAGCAATAAGAACATTATAATCCAATGAGAAGGCAACAAATTGTTGAGGATTTTGTATATAAATACGTGAGTACAATAATATTTTTTAACGTGGATCAATTCTAACTAGCCTATATACACGACCCATCTTTGGAAAAATTCACAAAATAAAATAATGGATTAATGCTTGGCTTTGTATACGAAAAAAACCTACAGTATTTATGCATGGGAAATCTTGTGATGTTGATTTCATCGGGTTGTAAAATTCTTTTAATTAATGAAATTTTATTGCTTGCTTGATTAGCGCAAAAAAAAAAAAAAAAAAAAAAGATTAAAGAATCCTGTGGGTCTCGTAGCCACCCTATGATGTGTGTTAACTAACTCAAAGCTTTTCTTTTTGGTAAGACCAACAAATTAGAAGTTAGAATATCCTATTTGTAGAAATTAACTCTAACAGGATTGAGTTTCTATGTTTACTCTTATTAGATTCTTCTTGTTTTCAGAATAGGTTTGCACTTGAAATTTGAGCCGAAACCCAATAAAAATCACTCCTGCATTTCTTTCCCACCTGCTTTGTACCTTTATTGACAAATCCTCTAATTATGTCACCTTAATATGTTTTGTGGAGAGTGATGGAATGTGGCTTTGGAACCAATTTTCACAACAAAAATTGGGTGAACAATATTAAACCTCGCTTGATTTGTTGAAGTACTAGCTAAATACCTTATTGGGTTTTTAAAACCTCTTCATAAGCTTCCATGGTTTTCGAAATTAAGCTAAATACTAGCATTTGGAAATATAGGGATTGGAGGACGTAAGCATTCTTTTAGAAATCAGAAGAGAATTATGAAAAAATTTTGTAAACATATTATACACTCTTGCCAAATCTCAGGAAGATTTTTTTGTTGTTCACCCATAAAAAAAAATATTCCGTAATACTATATATTTTTTCTCAAGTTGTGTCTCGAGGCAGAGAAAACAGTGTTTAAAGGCAAGACTTGAGGAAGCCAGAAGGGAAGTGTTTTTCACTACAACCAAACAAACAAAAACTCCAAGTCTTGACATGCGAGTCAAGTCTTGAAAACTTCAAAGCACTGCAATGCAAATCACGAAAATCAAACACTATAAATAAGCAGCCATGAAACCATTCTCCTCATCACCATCAAATTAAACCAAAATTCACAACTCCTCACAACACATTCAAAACACTTCCATGGCCGATCAAAACAATTTCAACTCTCAGCATTTCGATCCCTCCCCACCACCACTCTCATCATCACCAGACAACGATACAACGGTCATCATCGTAGTGTTCGTATCATTTGGCTGCCTTCTCGTGCTCGCTTGCTGTTTGTTTGCTCTCTGGTGCTTCATCATGAAGAGGATCAGAAAGAGAAGGGTTCAGAAAACCGAAACTGTAAACATTGATGAACATTTGAAGATGAAGGAGGAAATTGTGCGAGGCCCTCATGGACCACAAACTGTTGTCTTATCAATGGAAGAAGATGTGCGTATTGATGAGGAAATAAAAAAGAATGAGGTTACATTGGGTGATAAAAACATGCATGCAAAGTCTGAAGATATCACTCTTGATGCTCTCGAGGCTGGACAATCATCTAGTACTAGTCACAAACTTGAGCACAAGTAATGAGTGCATATTTTTCTGGCCATTAAAGCAACAAAGCTATGGCTGAAAGTTCTTTCCATGATTAATTTATTATCCATGTAACATGACTGCCTCAATTTCTTTTCAATAAGAATAATGTTGCTAAAAAATATGTATAAGAAATAAGATTACTAAAGCTTTTCTTGATGCTTGATCAACAACTATTGCTTTCGGGAGTTGTGTTATCTCTTTCGTGATTTTACAGGGATTGAATTTACTACCGAAATACATTATATATATTATTGGTTTTTTCTTTTCCACTTTTCCTTTTTTCTTCTGATTTATATGCAATACGAAACTTAATTTGACCCAAACTGGTAGTTGCCAACTTCAGTACATCATCCCCACTATTCATTTTCATCTTTTCCATAGGGCACGTCACCTTATCACCATTATCCTCATCATATTGTTCCACTATACTACCATTTAGTGGTAGCTCATTGCCTTTCAATTTTGAGGCTCGCACCAACTGAAAAAATCACTATGGTCAGGTATAGAACAATCGCCCTTTTGTAGGCTTCTTATACAATGTCATAATTTAGATATCAGCCTTTCGATAACCGCGGCATTTGACATTCACATATGTAAGACAAATAAGGATCGTTACATACGTTTTTCAGTGACTTATAAGATTGAATTTTGCTTCACCACGTCAACAACACCCGCTTACGAGAAGTGAGTCTGTCATTCACAATCTAAGTGCCTCAATCTTATTCGTTTCTGTTGTGTTCTTAGAGAAGAAGAAAAACAGAGAAGAGAAAAAGTTTCTTCTGCAAAAAACCACCTCTATTCAACTTCCACCTTTTTTGTTTTATAAGCCATTTTTGAATTTAAAAAAAAATAGAAAAACCAGTTTTTCTCTGGATCAGAAAAGGAAAAAGATAAGAATAGGATTCGGGTCGGGTCGACCCATCATGGGCGCCCACCCGATCCAAATTTTCTTTCATCTCCCACTCGCACATGATGGGTTTGATCTCATTCCCACATTATATGGCTCAAATTTCTTTTTCTCATCTCAACGAACTTATAGAATCTATCATACTTGGCAAATAGATCGTGCGACTGGCAAGCATATGAGCATTGATTGCCACAGACCTGTTAAGATACACGACTGCTCCAATGATTCACATTTCTTTCATATCTTGCGGTACCCCAGACTAAAATTGTAATATCAATATTATAAGTAACTCTAATCCCTTATTTAAATATCACTTTATCTCTGTGATATTAAGAATTCACTTATATAATAACATGTGTCTCATTAGCATGTTCTAGTCTTTGATGACTAACATGATTGGTCAACCTATGAGCACACATACTTTGATATTCAATTTAGTCTTCCTTTTATACTTGAATCTTTCTATAATAACTTGGTCGCTTTCTTAGATATGTCTCATTAGGTCGAATCGTTCATGACCATTGAGAACATACTAAAGTAGCAATCACCAAATTAAAATATTAAGAAGCAGTTAAAAGTACCAAGGGTACTTTTCGAAGTTATTCCAACTTCATATGATCTCACACAGTGAAGAAACAAGGATCAATTCTTCACTTCCTTGTTGGTCAATTCTGCACACGCGGTATAACTCACGTATTACGGTGTATTTATATAATTCATCGTATGTCTTGTAATCATTAACATCGTACAGATGTATTATTAGACAATCCTCATTGTCTAAAATGAATCCTTCAATTGATCAACCCCTTTTAAATCAATTAAGAATTTCACATCTGGCTTTAATAGACTAAATAGATGGTGGGTATCTACTTTGATCACAAATTAAATGCTATATGTTGTAAACATGTTTGTGATCTCATCTTAACCTTTTGTTAAGGCGACTATTTAACTCAAGTTCTTTTCAAAAAAAAAAGGGTTCTTCTCTTTCTTGAGTTAGTCTCATCTTTGCGCATATTCCGTGCCAAAGGCGATTGCCTGTGTGAGTAGACCAATTAGTGTCTACCAGACATACATTTCTACCCATATACACACAATTGCAAATATCATTGAATTAAAAATTACTCGTACTAATAATAAAATATGAGTTATGCACATTGCTTTGCAATATTCACATACTAAATCTTACGCAATCCTATAGATCTAACATGATCTAAAAATACATCCCTTGCAATAGGCTTTGTAAAAGGATCTGCAAGCATATTGCGTGTGGGTATATACTGCAAAGTCACCTTCTTCTGTGCAATAATGTATCTCACAAAGTTGTACTTTATATCTATATGTTTGGTTTTACTGTGATATTTTGGGTCCTTTATATAGGCCATTGCCGTTTGACTATCATAATATATCGTAATAGGACTCCCACTGTCACTTGAGAATCCTAAATGTTCTAAGAATCTTTTCAACCAAACAGCTTCTTGAGTTGCAGCAGAACAAGCTACAAATTCAGCTTCCATCGTGGACAAAGCAACACAGGTTTGTTTCTTGCTACTCCAAGATATAGCACAATTATTCAGCAAGAATACATAACCGAAGTAGATTTACGCCCATCCATGTCGCCGGCCCAATCAGCATCAGTATACCCTTCTAGGTGTAAATTTGATCCTTGAAAGCAGAGAGCATAATCCTTAGTGCTCTTCAGGTACCTTAATATTCTTTTTACAGCTTTCCAATGCTCTTGTCCAGGATTCGATTGAAAACGGCTAACTAAACCTACTGCATAACAAATGTCTAGTCTAGTGCACATCATAACATACATAAGACTACCAATGGCACTGGAATATGGTACTGTTGACATTCTTTCTTTTTCTTCTGAAGTGTTTGGACACATACTGAGATTCAAATTCATGCCTTTAGCTATTGGAGCGTCAATGCCATTACAATTGGCCATGCAGAAATGTTCAAGTATCTTCTTGATGTAAGGCTCTTGAGATAGAGATAATAGTCTGTTTGACCTTTTTCTATGAATTTTAACATCAAGAATATAGTTTGCTTCTCCCATATCTTTCATATCAAATTGGGAAAATAACCACTCCTTATTAGCTTTGACAAATTCTTTGTCATTCCCAGCTAATAGGATGTCATCCACATAAAGAGACAAAATTACAAATTTGCCTTTGGAACGCTTAACATAGACACAGTGATCTTCACTTATCATTTCAAAATTGTTTGATGAAATGACTTCATGAAATCTTACATTCCACTGTCTTGAGGCTTGTTTAAGGCCATAGATTGACTTCTTCAATCTACAAACTTTTCTTTCTTGGCCTTCTACAACAGAACCTGATGGTTGTTCCATGTAAATTTCTTCCTCTAACTCTCCATTGAGAAATGCAATTTTGACATCCATTTGGTGCAATTCCAGATCTAATTGCGCCACAATAGCAAGAATAAGGCGGATCGAGGTAAATTTTACAACACAAGAAAAAGTTTCTTTAAAATCAATTCCTTCATGTTGTGTGTAGCCTTTTGCTACTAGTCAAGCCTTATACCTCTCAATTGAATTGTCAGCCTTTCTTTTGATTTTGAGAACCCATTTGTTCCCCATTGCTTTGTGTCCTTTAGGAAGATCAACCAGTTCCCAGACTCGGTTTTTCTTCATTGACTCCATTTCCTCTTCCAAAGCTTTTTTCCATTCTTCCCTAGCAGGACATGAGAGTGCCTCATGTATTGTTCTAGGTTCTTCCTCATCCTGTGGAGTTATCATCAAAACTTTTCATTCAATTTCAAATCGACAACGAGGAATAATACCTCGACTACTTCTTCTAGGGTGAAGATCTTGTGATACAAGTTCATTAGATGGCATTAAGTTTTCCTCTAATTCAGGAAGACTTGCCTCTATCTCTTGTGTTTGTGGTACTTCTTCTTGCATCACTTTAATTTGCTCATTATTCTCTCTCATCTCTTCTAATTCATATAAGACGAGATCTTTATTGACTTCACCTCTACTAGGAAAATCATTTTCCAAGAATGTGACATCTCGTGATTCAATTTCAGTAAAACCACCATCACTATGTTCACCAATGAACACATATCCTTTAGAGTGCTCAGGATATCTAATAAAGATTCACTTCTTCCCTCTAGAACCCAATTTTCCAAATTTATGAGATGGGTCATGAACATAAGCTGCCGACCCCCAGGGTCGTAGGTATGATAGATCAGGTTCATGCCTGTCCATAGTTCATAAGGAGTTGATGGAAGTGACTTTGTTGATACTTGGTTAAGTATATAGGCAGCAGTAAGCAAAGCATCTCCCCAATAGGATATCGGGAGATTAGCCTGTGCCATCATAGACCTAACCATTTCTAAGAGGGTCCTATTTCTCCTCTCAGCTACTCCATTTTGTTGCGGTGTTCTAGGAATTATAAGTTGTCTTACTATTCCTTTTTCATCACATAGTTCTTTGAACTGATCAGATAGGTATTCACGTCCTCGGTTTGTCCTTAAGGATTTTACTTTTCTATCCAACTGATTCTCTACTTCATTGACAAATTTTATGAAGCATCTCAGTGCTTCTAATTTGCGAGATATCAGATAGACATAACTAAAACGCGTGAAATCATCTATGAAAGTGATGAAATAACATTCTCCACGTCTTGTCTGAACACTCATTGGACCACATATGTCATAATGAATCAATTGCAATGGATATTCAGCTCTTTTAGCCTTTCCAAAAAGGCTTTCTTGTTGCCTTACCTACTAGACAGTATTCACAAATTGGCAGGTTAATATTTGTAAGTGAACCTAATAGGTTCTCCTTTGCCAATGATTCATTCTGTCTTGACTGATATGACCTAACCTAGCATGCCATACATTTTCTTCTGTATCAACATTGCTAGAAGAAGCATTTATAGGAAAATAACTACTATTATAATAAGTATTAATAGAGTTAATGTCATCAAGTACTATAAATCTATTTGACATAAATCCAGATCCATAATAAACAGTGCAATAATATATATCTACTTGTTTGTCATGAAATACCATACTAAATCCTAGTCCTAGAAGAACGTGACCGAGACCATGTTCCGCCGAATATCAGGTGCATATAGAACGTCATGGAGGTACAAGGTTTGACCTCCTCGCAAGCTTAACTTGCACGTGCCAATACCTTTGACTGCAACCTTATTATTGTCACCTACATATATCCATCTCGTTCCCGTTGGAATTCGACGGTACTCAACATAGGTCCTCGGTCTTTAGCTACATGGTCTGTTGCTCCTGAATCCAGAGTCCACAAAGGAGAAGAATCAGTTAGCAACACAATGCTAGCTACATATACAAAATCATAAGAAGTAGATTGTGCTACCTTTTTGGGCTAGCTACACTCGCGAGCAAAGTGACCCAGCTTGTCACAATTGTAGCATTTCATCTTGCTCTTGTCTTTCTTCTTATGACAACGTTTGTGACGCCCAGACCTGGCATATAGATTTTTAATTAGAAATTGCATATTTATTTTACTAAATTTCATTTTAATTAGATTTTTAATCCGGAATTTTACTTATCATTATTATCTATAATTATTAAATTAAGTAATGAAATTTCATGAAACAATTACTTTATTATTTTAGGAGAAACAATTAGTTAATATTTCATTATTGTAATTATTGTAACTGTATTTAATCAATTTTCCAAGAATAATTATTTTGTTATTTTAGTATTTTATTTACTAAAAGTCACCTTGTAAATATTTTAATTAATTTAAATTGCTAATTTAGTGTGAAATCCCGAATTCGAGAATGATTATATTGTTATTAAATTACCCTATAGATATATATGAGTTATAAATAATTGATTTACGTAGAATAGTTAATAAATTATTATTTCCATTAATTGCTTTTAATTAATTTAAGGAATAATTGGCTCCAGGATAATTATTTTTTAATATATTATATTGTTATTTAAATTTATCTTAGGTACTTTTAATCGGTTGTCTTTAGTTTGAGTGCGAAGCCGGGCCGGGACTGAGCGAGTTTCTGAGACCACCCGATCTTTTTACTCTAATTAGTTGATTTTGAGGGCTATCATCACATATTTTAAAATGTGTATGTATATCTATTCAATAGAAATAATAATAATAATAATAATAATAATAATAATAATAATAATAATAATAATAATAATAATAATAATAAAATTAAATAAACAGCAAAAATAACTCAGCCACATAAAAGTTATATGTGATAACCCAAACCCGGCGTGCATTTAATGGCATTTAATTACATTTAATTAAGTGACATCTTAAATGTTAGCATTGAATTTTGTGATTATTTTAGTTAAACATTCATTTGTAGCTTTATTTTCATATTTATGTCAATCAGTTTTATTTTTCTTGCTCTTAAATGTTCGGATTTCAATTAAATGAAAAGTAGTTCCGAGTCGGAGTAAATTTTGAACTATGTTACTTTTCAAAAATTATATTTTCTTAAATTCTTTGAGATTTAATTGCTATTCTTTTATTGACGCAAAGTGCATAGCATATTGAGAGCGATAGTTAGGAAATGATTTCTAGTCCTCAGCAAATAGTAAAAACTAGTATTTTGGTGTCTTAAATTTAATATTTTATTTGTTGTTAACTAGAATTAATTTGGTGTTGGATATTTTAGCTTTAAAATGCATAAAAATAGGCTAATTGACCAACTTAAGTTAGTTGACCATGGGTTTGACCTTTTGACCAAGGCTTGTCATCTTCTAAGCTTATAATACATTGCAAAATAAAAAAAAAGCTGAAAACAAAAAAGGGTGCAGGCCGAAACCAAGAGGGAAAAGAAAAAAAAATTCAATATTTCAAATCTTTGATTCTTCGCGTGAGCTTGCACGGGGTGGTTTCCGAGGCATCTAGCGAGGTTTTCCTAGCGTCTAGGAGTGTCTAAGGTGAGGGTTTCATCGTTATTTGTGCATTTGAAAATGTTGAACATAAACTTTAATTTTTGGGTTTTATCCGTAAAATGTTATTTTAATCGTTTTGAAGCTTGAAGAATGTTCCCTAGCAATCGTAGAATATGTATTTATAGCTTTTTAGCATTTTCTGCGGTCGAATATCGAAATTAAAATTTAGATTGATAATTGAATAGTAAATTATGAATAGTAAACCCCCGTTTCGATGAAGTTGCTCCGTTATGCATTATGTTGATGTAGGAAGGTACTAGATATGCTAGAATGCCTAAATGCATAATTTGTTTGGGTTGCGTAATGGAAAAATAGAGAAAAATGGCTTAGTGAAAGTCGGGGACGTTTAGGTCGAGTTTAGCGTTTTCTCGTTTTGCGTGATGGCATTGTCTCGGGAGGCCATGGAAGCACTTTTGGTGTGGTTATGGCGTTGGTTGGGTGTTTGGTTAGGATAGCGGTAGTTCAAACGAGCAAAGGGGGAAAATCGGGGCTTTGCGTGAATTCTAGGGTTAAGTAGGGTTACGGGGCCTTTAGACGTGCCTTATAGTGACCTAGGAGGATTGGTGAAGTCGGTTTCCAAAACTCGTGGCTCGTTTGAAAGTAGTAGCGTTTTGAAAGTTGGGATCATTTTGTGATTTTGTGTGTTTTTATAGTGTAGTGCCTATAGAATGCTAGATATTGCTGGTTAAGCTTGTTAAAGTTGATTATGATTGAATTTGTATATCAATTGTTGCTAATGCTTGTTAGTGTTGTTCTTGATATCTCGTTTATTGCCACTGATTTGTATTGTTGTGCTATCGCTCGTATATTGCTTGTATCGTGTCTTGCATTGCATAGTGTCAGGCGCGTGAGTGATGGGCCTCTCTGGGTAGCCTCGGGTTGCCAGTGTTGGTTGCTCTAGCTCCGTGTCCTATTCCCTTTTCTTGCTTGGGTTGCCTCTCAGGGAGATTTGGGTCGTAGAATTGATGGATGCTTCCAGGGTATTCCAAACTGAAGTTATAAGGTGGGTGAGCCGGCGCGTCATCGTTAAAGTCATCGGAATCGTGATCGGTACATTACTCGCTCGAGTGAACCATAGCCTTCAGAGTATGGTATAGCTTTGAATGGTTGTGTTAATGCTTTCTTTAATTGTTTATTATATTGTCGTGTATATTGAATGCCTTCTTATTGATTATATTGCTTAGTTGTGCCTATTTGCATTGCACGACCTTCTTTCTCTCCACCTCGATATATGTCTTGCCCTCACTGAGTATACGTGTTGTGTATACTCACTCCTCACCACCACATTTCAGGAAATTGCCATGTTAGTTGGAAAGTTCGTGGATATGTGAAAGATCATGCTTGAAGAGTTGTCTTGCGTGCTATGTGGCTTGAATTGTCAAAGATGCAAAGATGTATGTAATTTGTGTCGTTTGTATTTAAAGTTAAAAGGAATGTAATATAAGTTTTATTAGGATTATTGAAGTGGTATGATAGGTTAATTCATATATTTAGTTAGTATAGCTTAACTTTAATGCATGTTTGTATTGTTTAAAGAAAGAGTTAGAATAGACTAGTACTTGGAGATGTATGAATGTTTGCTGTGTTTAATTGTTGAGAACCGAGGCTCGGATGGCCTTGAGATGGTTGAATGTTTGGACATGGTATTGGTCCACTTATATGCTGTCGCAGGTTTGTTGTTTTTGCCTAGAAACAGGGGAGACTCCGTCCGTTTTCCCTGAAAATTATGCCCAGGTTTGGATTTGGGTTGTGATTAGATTGATTGATAGAACTCCTGGTCTCGAGAGGGATCGGGGTGTTACATTATACCTCAACCACTCCCATGTACTCTCACGCGCGTAGCCACACAAACCCATCAACACAACTCTGATTTTTCATCTCTCACGCGACACACACATGTACCTCACCCACACACATTAAATCAACACTCATCTCACCACTTTCACTCCACCTTCACGTCGGGTAGAGGAGAAATCAGGGAAAGAAGAAAAAAAAAAGTGAAAGATTAGGAGTAGCAGCCGCGGCAAGAAGAGGAAAATAATTAGGGCTCAACGCTTCCCTACCCATCGGCTAAGGCTAGAATCGGATCAGGAGCAACCTATTCAAGTGAGATAGATATTTCTTATGCATTTCAATTACTTGTTATATTTAATTGAAGTTGGGTATGATATGTGTATATGATTTATGTGAAGTATGATGCTTGAATGTTGATCTGTGGGTTGTAGGATGTTAAGCGAGTTCTCTTTTGCTTAAATTATTTGATTTAGGTTATAGATTAGTATTAATCAAATGTTTATTTTATTGGGGTTAGTTGAAACTTATGTGTTGGTTGAAGTGCCTGAGAAGAGTTTGTATCTTATTTTACATGATTTAGCGTCGAGAAACACGGGCGGCATCGGGCTTGCCGTGCTTCCTCGACTACCATGAAGCCTATTCCCTTCTCGCTGAGGCATACTCCACTACCCCAGAGGCGCAGTTCACCTACTGGGCATGGACCTACCTCAGGAGAAAGGGTCGTAGGATCGGGATACATCCAGAGTATCCCAACTTGTTGGAGTAAGGGTTTGCTGGCAATTGCTTGAAGATCATGGCTCGTGGTTCGAGATTAGAATCAAGAAGATGAACCGTATCCTTTTCAATATGATTGTTACTTATAATTGTATTCCTATTAAAGTGTTGGTAAATGTTGAGTTGTTGTTTAATGTGTGAGATGTTCTACTGTTGTTTATGATTTGTTTCCGAGCTAAAATTTCTGAATTAATCTTGTAGCTTTATTTTCTTGACTTAGCATTTAGTCTTGCAATTGATTTTATCACTTAGTCTTATTGTTACTTGAGCTACATGATACACTTGTTTATCTGCATTGCATGAGAATCTTGTGAAAACCTCTCTGGGTATTTGTACACCTCCCTCACTGAGTATACTCGTAATGTATACTCATTCCTCTTTTCTTTAACTATTTCAGGCGAGGCAGGCTCAGTTCCTCTGAAGACGGAGGAGGAGGCTCGAGAGTCTCCTTGAGTTCTTGTGCAGTGTTGTGTGGTAGTTCTTGTAAATGTAGTGGTTAATATGAAATCTTTTGAGGCCTGTGTGCCTTGTAAATATTTGATAAATGTAAATATGTAACTAAGTTAAAGTTCACCTAGGCTAGCGGTCTGTAATATTTATGGAGGACATTAAGACTGTTAGCTATCTAACCTAGAACTCTATATACTATTTTGCTAAGACTAGATAACTAGCGTTATCTTGGGAATTTCAATGTCTTATGTTATTGTGTAGTTCTGTGTGTTAATTCCTATGGAAACAGGTGTTGGAATATCCTATAAACAGGGGAGACTCTGCCCGTTTTCTCTCGATTTTCGTGCCTCGGGTTTGGGTTTGGGACTCTGATCTCGTGAGGAATTGGGGTGTTATAACGTTTTCCTTTCTTGTTATGATTCTTCTTGTTCTTCTTAGAACTAGACTCATTTCCATTTCTCTTCCAATTCTTCTTGTGCTTATTGCGGGATCTTTTCTGGGAGCTCAACTCAGAAACATAAGCTTGAGTCGCAGGCTTCACTGCCTCTAGGAACTCGTCTTCCAGTACCACATGACGATCAACATCATCAAAAGTCTTGATGTTATCATTGTGTGTCAAATTGACCTTTAGATATTCCCAGTTATTTGGAAGAGATCGGATCACAGCTTGAACATGTTGTTCATCAGTTAGGACATAACCAGCAGTCTTAAGTTCCCTAATCATGTTGGACATCTCTCTTAGATGTTGCTGCATGTTATGATCAGGTTTCTTCTTGTAGGTATCAAACTTTATTGTAAGCTGACGCAACTTTGTCACAGTAGTACCCCCGAACTTCTCCTTAAGAGCGTTTCACATTTCATAAGCAGTGGGGTACTGTTGATACTCATAGACCAGGTCATCATGCATGGAACTTATCAGTATTCCCCTAGCAGTGGAATCTTTCTTTTGCCATGCTTGATAAGCTTTCATGTTTCTCCTATGCTGAGCTGTGGTGCCTTCTTCAGGCTCAGGCATGACATTGTTAACAGCCTCAGTGCCTCTTGTTCCTCAAGTACATACTGTATCTTGAGTTTCCATAGGTTATAGTTATCACCATTCATCTTATCTCCTTTATTAAGGTCAGCAATTATGGTTTTCGTAGCCATTTTCTAGCATTTGTAGAGACTATAATTAATACATTATATATTCAATGATAAACTATTGCTAATTAATGCAAATTGAATTAATAAGAATTAAACAAAATGAGTGAAAGAGAAAGTTCACTAAGTTCCCAATCATAGTTCACTGCACTTTTGCCTTGAACTTTATTAATTCAATTTCATTAAAGCAATATACAGTTCTATTTCAATATAGAATTCCCACTATTTCAATAGTTCCAAAGATAACATAAATACACTTTTTTAAAAACATATATTCATATAAAAATATGCATAATGTACCAATATACAAAAGATAATCATTCATCATCACTATTTCCATACCCAGTATCAATTACATTTCGATACTTATATTTTCTAGGAATAGACTCCTCAAATTTCATCTTTCTAAAAAGAAAGGCAGGGTCATAGTTTAATAACCAAGGAGTGATAGATGGTGACATATGATTACGTAGGTTAGAATTAACTGGCAATCTAGTGGTTCTACTAAGATTGTTCCATGTGTTAGATTCTATAAAGACATATACATGTGATTCATATGATCTGCACACTCCATTCACCTCGTCGTCAAAAGGTACCTTATGATTCCAAAAACTAAGGAGTGTTTGAGCTAAACTACTAGGAAGGGATTTATATAGAGGAATTAATTTTTCTTTTTCACTCATAATATAACCCCTAAAAATAATCTTCTGAATCAACTCATTCACTATTCTGATATGCTCTATCAAAGTGTGTCCATCTTCCATTTTATAGTCTTCAAGTCTATCTTTCAATTCCCTAAGTCTTCGCTTTTGGTCTTCCGATCTCGGAATGATAGAGTACGTACAACCCTCGGTGTCCCAGGAATCCATCGATTCCTATGAAGCTTCCTGTACTTATTCACAATTGCAATTCTACTTGCACGTGACCTGCATAGCTTCGTACTCTGCATCTTCCTTAAATGTGTTTATTTCCTTAAACAGAAATTAAGAAAAAATATCCAAAAGTTAAAGAATTAAAACACCTTGCCATTATTAATTAATTAAGATCCAAATAAGTATATATTTATTTGTTACTTCAACTAAACAAATAAAATGATTGGCATAGTGGCAGAAGGCTATTTAGATGTTAAAAAAAGGCCAAGAGTTTATTTTCTTACAAGTAATAGCCTTTTTAATTATTATTATTATTATTATTATTTTTTATATAATCAGTAGTGTCACAGTTTTGTTTTGTTTGTGTTTAGAACACAACACAAATGTTACAGTTGGTCTGATGGTAGAGGTCATGCAAATCTAATAACAGGTTTTAGGTTCAACTCTCAGCGGAAGCAACCTGATTTTCTTTTTAAGTCAAACCCGAAAAACAAAAAAAAACTTCTAGAAAAAATTTCATCCATTATGCCAACACAGCGCATGGCTTGGTGGATAAAATCTTGTACAAGTAATAGATGGTCATGAGTTCAAACCATGGCACAAGTTTTTTTTAAAAAAATTATGAGACAACATGAATAAATGTATTCTGACACATAAACCAAAACAACATCTAGCCCAGCGGTCAAGAGTAATTGCTGTCATTGTGTAGTGCGTGGGTTCGAGTCATGCAGTAAGCATTTTTTGTTTAATCTCAGTATCCTTTTAGAAATTAGTCTGACACTTGTCAAAAATCTATTGGACGCAATTGAATGCCAAAAAAATGACGTCGCAGCGTTCATCTTCTTCCTCAGACTTGTGCAAAAATTATAGAAGTAATCAAACTTCAAAAAATCATAACTAATTCATCTTTCGTCCAAAATTCATGAAATTTGGTCCGTTAGACTCTAAATTTCAAGAAGAATATGAATATGCAATTAGTTTTCTCATTTGGGATATTTCACCGAGACCCAAAACGCATATACTTCAAGTATACAAGCATAAATATGGCATATTAAAAAAAGAAATAAGCCAACAATGGCTCTGATACTAATTTGTAAGACAAATAAGGATCGTTACATACCTTTTTCAGTTACTTATAAGATTGAATTTTGCTTCACCACGTCAACAACACCCGCTTACGAGAAGTAAGTCTATCATTCACAATCTAAGTGCCTCAATCTTATTCGTTTCTGTTGTGTTCTTAGAGAAGAAGAAAAACAGAGAAGAGGAAAGTTTCTTCTGCAAAAAACCACCTCTATTCAACTTCCACCTTTTTTGTTTTATAAGCCATTTTTGAATTTAAAAAAAATAGAAAAGCATTCAGAGACAGTTTTTCTCTGGATCAGAAAAGGAAAAAGATAAGAATAGGATTCGGGTCGGGTCGACCCATCATGGGCGCCCACCCGATCCAAATTTTCTTTCAACATATAACAAATCCAAGTCGTGATCTTTGGAACTCCTACTGCTTGCAGTTGACATTTTGAGACAATAACGAAATGGGTTAACATAGTAAATAAATTTTAAAAAATAACTTCACAAGTGAAATTTAAGAAAATAGCTTCACCCGTGAAAATAGATGGAACTCACCTTAATGGAAGAAAATAGCTTCACTTCTTCAATGACAAAGCAGACGAGTACTGTAGCACCTCAATGAAAGCTGGAGTGTGTTTTATAAAAGCAAGAGATGGCATTTTAGTAAATGTATAAGCTTAGTTTATTGGTAAAACTTATAAAAATCAACCAAAGTTGCAATTCAGGCGCGTGTAGTACACTTCCCGTTAAAAGTAACGACTTTTTTGATGGATGAGGCTCTGATGCTACGTTTTTAAAACTATAGGGGGTTATAGTGCAATTTTAAAATTATAGGATGATTTTGTGCAGTTTCTACAAACCACAGGGGTTATTGTGCAATTCGCGTAAAATACATATGAAGAAAGTCATTTGGCTATATCAATAGGGGAATGGTTAAGGATTGTAAAATCATTGCTATTCAAGGAAAAAAGAGCCTGGGGAAGAAATTGAGGTTGAGAATTTGGGAATATATGTACAAGTTCTTGGAGAATCCAATAGGCGTACATAGATAAATAATAAGTATCGGATTAGATATATAGTTATGCCTTACACCAATTGGTTTAAAATGAAATCTTATGGTTTTTATTAGGATAAATTACGCTACAGGCCACTAAACTAGTGGGAAGTTCAAAATCACCCATTCAACATTTTTTTTTTGTTTTAATTCACCCACTAAACAAATTTTTTATTTCGCTTCACCCATTGTGTTAGTTTTTCAGTTAGTTTTAATGGAATTGTATTCCTAGTCGGACGAAATTATCATTAGTCACATTATTTTTATAATACATAATATATATTAAAATTTTATATCACCCATTAAACTTTTTTTTTTGTTTCAAATTACCCATTTAAAATTATAAGTCAACCCTTTTTATTGTGTTTTCTTAATCCAAGAATCATCCTTGAATTTAGCTAATCATAATTTGAACCACAAGTTACTTTAATGGATTCAAATTCACCAAATAGGATAACACATAGCTGAGTTGTTTAATCAAAGTCATGGCTCACAACATATATACCTATATAATAATTCAACTAATACAACATGTGCAGGTCTTCTAATTTATAAAATAGAAGGCCGCCGAGTTGCAGTGGATTATAGCATCCTAAATCATTCTATAGAGAATGTGTGGACAAATTTCATACCCAAGAATATAATATTGAAGCAACATGACGATTACATCAAATGTGTTGGAGAATACAAACCAAATCTCGAGATAACTCTTTGATTCTTGAAATTATGGGGAAATGAATATCAAGCATATCAAAAGTTTAAAATATTTAGTGCATTAATTGAATATTATGAAGATATGTGTCTCTTAATTTTTCTTCTACTAGTATAAATAGGCTTTGATGGTTTTGTATCAAAGTATCCTAAGTTATTCAAGTTATGTAGTTATAAGAGTCGGTTAGTAACTGGACTCAAAAATATATATTGGGGCTTGGGTGTTCGTGGATGTAGGCTAAGTTTGAACCATGTTAAAAGTTTTATATATCCTTTCTATTTATGTGCTAGATCCATTTCCAATAAGTGGTATTAGAGCTCCAGCTCGCATACAAATATAAAAGTACTGAGATGGTAAAAAGTTAAAAAGCAGTTTGCCGTCAGAATTTGTTGACGAGGAACGTCAAAAGAAAATTGATGAGAAGGTAGATTCCGTTGTTTGTGCAAAAGATTGCCGAGAAGAGGATGATAGAAGCAAAAGGTTGTCACGTCAAGAGATGGTGTAGTGTTCGCCAGAAAGACAAGAGAGTTAAAGATTGTTTTCACGATGCATTGAGTAGATAGATGCCATGCCGGAACAATCAAACAAGGTTGAAAAGAAGAGAATCAACCATGGAGGTCGTTTTGACGAAGAAGTTGAAACGTTAAGAAATGCAAAAACATTCAAAAAATTAAAGGCACTACTTGGCATGAAGATTGTTTTGGTTTGAAGGGGGTGTTGGAGAATATAAACCAAATCCCAAGATAACTCTTTGATTCTTGGAGTTATAGAGAAATGAATATCAAACATATCAAAAGTTCAAAGTATTTAGTGGATTAATTGAAGAAACAATTGAATAATATGAAAAGATGTATTTAGTACGTATCTCTTAATTTTTCTATCTATTAGTATAAGTAGGCTTCGACGGTTTTGTATCAAAGTACCTTAAGCTATGTAGTTGTAAGAGATAGTTACTAACTGGATTCAAGAAAATGTATCGGAACTTGGGTGTCCGTAGATGTAGACTAAGTTTGAACCATATTAAAAGCTTTATGTATTGTTTACATTTGTGTGCTAGATCCATTTCTAACAAAATGATACATGGGAAGAATAGCCCAGCCTTGATGCCACAGATGGGTTGATGAAAGTTTTACGAAGACTGCCAAGTTTAGCCTTGATGGTAGAGATGGATTGATAAAAGTTAGGGGTGGAGGGAGGGGGCTAGGGGGGCCCGGCCCCCAAACCTCCAAAAACAAAGTTTAATGGAATTTAAAAAAAAAAAAACAAAATTGGGCCCTCCAAAGTAAAACATAAACATGCTATGAAAACTATTAAGAGAATGAAGTTAGCTAAGATGGTAAGTCACAAATTTACAAAAGTTGTTGGCGTGGGTTCAAATCTTTGCAACAACAATATGTTTTTTGCTAATTATTACTTTCACTCAATTCAAAATTTAAAGGGTCAATATCTCTTTATTCCTTCTCTATCTAGAATGACTAAAATATTATTCTTGCTCACCCTATTCTAACTAGCCTTTGACCTTTGCTTTTTCGAATGACAATGTTTAATAATTTTGTTAATCATATTTTTTTTGTACATTAAGTTGCCTAGATCTTCATATTTTAATTTTTGTCCTGAATAACGTATGTGCTAATATTTTTTATTTTAAAAGATATTAATTATCCTAACATATATTCTGTTTTATTTTATTTGAATTTTTTTTTTGCATACAATGAAAATCAACTTATAATGTTAAAATGTTCCAAGTTTGGTCAAATGTAAATATATAATTCGTATTTAATTGTTTTTTTAATTAATTTTTTATTAGGACTTATTATGTTAATTGGAAGTGGAAGATATTTTTCGAGTCTTTTTTCTACTAACTCAAAGAATACTGTATAAAAAATATTAAATCAAACTAAACCAAATTGACTAACCGAACCTTGTCTCACTAGGTAGGGTTGACACCCTCTTCTCCCTCCAACATTAGAGTTTTGACTCCACCCCTGATGAACGTACAAAGGCTGCCAAGTTTAAGCGGATGAATGTCAATGGGGGCTGATGCATGGGGAGAAAATCTTGATGGAATCATTCCTCCAAGCAGTGCATGTTCAAAACAGGTAATACTATGTTGAATCTGAAAGTAAACCTAACAATTTCAATTCGAAGGTTAATTGATTCCACAAGAGGGTTAAGTTTAGTGGGAGCAATCCTCACTTAAAACTTAAATGGTTTCTAATTTATGTTACTTGGGGAATCAGTAGAGAATCACGGTTGATCCCTTGTTTAAAAAAAAAATCGAAGGTTAATTCAACCAAAGCTGAGAAGGTGGTGGCAAGGATGAAAATAAATTAATCTCTTTCTCCAAAGAAAAAAGTTCTAATAAGAAACTGAAAGAAATAGGCCATATATAATCTCTAGGTATTTGTACAGAAATTGTTTAAGAAGTGGTTAAAATGAAATAAAAACTTTATCAAATGGGTGGTTTGAAATGGAAAAGGAGTTTAAAGGGTGATTTAAAACTTTAATATAATATATATTAATAAAACAATGTGATAAATGACAATTTAGCCCAACTAAAAATAGAAATACGTTAAAACTAATTGAAAAACTAACAAAATAGGTAAAACGAAGTAACAAATTTGTTTAATGGGTAATTTGAGACCAAAAAAAAAAGAAGCTTAATGGGTGATTTGAAACCTGACACTAGTTTAATGGCCTATGCCGCAATTTACATAGGACTAAGACCTAACTTTGATGTCATGATAGATCACTCGATCATGTTCCACAGCTCTAATGCCATGATAGAATTGATGTTTTATTCTAAAATTAATTGGTACTAGGTGGAGTATCCAGATACTTATATACTAGTATTAAAAGTCTTAATTTATCCATGTGATACAATTATATTCTCCAACACTAAGCATGTCTTTTGATTCAATATTTACTAGTTATCTAGCCCCTAGATGGCAAAAGATAAAAGAATTTGCAGACATATGCTGAGCTTCCATTTGAGAATTCATTCTTTAGGTAATATTTCTCTTCTGATAATTCAGCTTAATTAGACAGTGTCAGAGAAATTTAATATCAATTAAAATTCCTCCCCAACTGATCTGAGGAGTAAACTAATTAATGAAGATATAAATCGTTAGGTGCTACATAACTCATCAAATAAAATTGTGAAAATTTGACACGATTGCAATAACAATGCATTACTGCAGGTACATTCAAGTTGGCCTTGTACATGCATGTTTTCTATGGATGGGCGAACCTCCTCTGCTTGTACTGGTAACCTAATTATATTTAATGATTTTTTATTTGTATCATGTGACATTCGGTCCTATATCAATTTGTTTTTTATTTTTATGAGATATACGTTCAGTTTATAATTTTTGGATTTAATACTACTGTTAACACAAAATTAAACATTTTGAGAAAGTTGATTAAGCTCAATATGTTAATCCTTAATTCAAAGATCACTTTATAAAATTCTGAACTACTCGTTTTAGAATTAAACTCCATAATTCTTAAAAGTATAGTTGTCTAATTGCATGTTAACGTACCTACTGGAAATAATTCCTCGGTCCATCCCTATCGTTTTCATTTTCTTTCTTTGAAGTGATTAGTACTTATTCCCTTTCAGCAAGTGTTTTTTTCTTGCTAATTTTTTAAGGTCCAAACGCTTCTCCATTCACATCTTTGAAAGTTTCTGGTCCTTGATCTCAATTCTGTCCTCTGTAATAATGCCGAGGACATTGCTAAATCCGTCACTGAGCTTTCAGATTTAATGCACAAATTGATTCGGTCATGTGGCTACATGGATGGGAATAACGGGATAAAACGGTACTTCTCCGCCTCTTTATGGTGCCATTTACGCACTGCAACTTGCTAATTCTACCAGGGATCATGAAGTAAAGTGAGACGATCTCGTTTACAATGAAACCCAAATTACATGGAGGTTTAAAGTTTTAGATGAGGGGATAAATTAATATAGTATTAAAATCTAAATTATTAAACGGTTTTGAGTTCAAGTTTTTGTGCCATCTATTTAAAACATTTAAACAATTCTTATGCAAGGGTTAAAAAAGACCTCGGGTATATTGAAAATAATATATAAATATAATAAACTCTTCTTTAATAACTCATTCTTTTAGAAAATGTGCTCATTTAATATCGGAGATGTCTCACCCCTCTTGTCGCTATATATCTAACGAAGAGAGCACCCCTCCGGAGCATGGTCAGTTACATGAGTTGCAAACGGATAGCTTAATTAACTCAATATTCGCCAAACAATTAGCATAATGATTTGTTTCCAATTGACGTGAGTAACTTCATACTCCGAATTACTTCAAAGATACTTTTGCACTCTTCAATTTGTGACTCGAATGATTGGCTTTCAACTTTTTCATTCTTGGACATGGGTTCATAATTTTTTATTTTTTTTTCAAACACGACCAAACTAAAACGCTAAATTAAATGTCTGAATTTTTATTCGATTACTGAAATTTCAAAATCACTTTTATCTTAACTGTGTAAAATAAGCGATTCACCAAAATTACTTTGCCAAAATGATTTTTCACTTAATAATCACAATTCAGAAGCGTGTAAAGAGGAACCAATATTAACGCCAATATTAACGCCTAATATTATCTGTCAAATTACTTTAAAGTACTTGACCAAAAAAAAAAATTACTTTCAAGTAGTAGACGGTCAGAGATTGCACTTTTTTAAAAAACAAAAAAAAAAAATTATAGGAAGATCTAAGCCAATATGGTATCACTTTTAAAAGATATTACACTTAGCTAAACGTGCTATATGTTAAGTTCATCATACAATTATGTTAATTTAATGAAACCATTAGAGAGACTGGTTCTTCTTCAATTCACCAAAGATCACAGGCTAGCTGCACAAGGATAAGCAAATATTTTCACCTCACAATAAATTGTTTACCCCACATAGTCACTTCAATTCTCCCTCCCCCAACTTTCCTTGATTATCATTTTCGATGAGAGGGGTCACAAAATCAATTCTCATTTAATTTGTAACATTTAAGTGATGTTAATGGCTTAGACTTCCCTTAAATAATAATAATAAAAAAACAGAAACGAAAGGGACAAAAGAACCCTAGTTTTTCTTTTTTGTAGTTCATTTTCTAAAATCTAATTTCCTTTACTCTGTCTCTAGCATAGGCAGCTCTATGATAGGGACAGTGAGAGTTGCGATCTCCACTGACGTCAATTTTATGTGTATTAATGTCATAGTACCCCCAACGAAAATCTGCCCCTAATTTATAGTATTAGGAAAATAAGAGAAATGTTATATATAACTTTATTTTTATCACCTAAATACCATTTTTTATGTGTTGACTTAATTGACATACTAAAAGAAGAAAGAGAAATTAAAAAGTTTGTTATTAATTATAGTATGCTAACTAAGCATCCATGTAGAATGTGATATTTGAGTGATAAAAATAGAGTGTCATATAATAATACTCTAGGAATAAATATATAATCTCCAATTAATGTTGTTACAATTTCAAATCAGTCTTGTTCTATGCAAAAAATGGTTACAACGTAACTAATTATATTACGAAGTGACCTCAAACAATGTTCTTTTTCTTTTTTTGCTCGCAAAGGGAAACACGTTCTTTTTCTCCATCTGAGATGTAGACATGACATGATTAATTATGGATTCGAATAGGATCCAAGTTCACCAACCCTAAATAAATACGGAGATAGGATAGATACAACTGGTGGGTACTTTCTGCTAGCAAGTTTGATCACTTAATTCTTACAGCTTAAACCAACAGGCAAGGGTTGGATTTCCAACACTTTGGCAACCCTCAATGTTTGTCAATTTGATATTTTATCTTAAAATTAATTAGTGTAAGCTAAAGTAAATTAAGTTTTTATATACCGGTTTTGAATATTTTAATTTTTCTGTATGAGACAATTAAATTCTACAATACACAATGACAATTATTCAGCGAAAATTTATGGAAAGACAACTATGGTGGAGGATGGTTGAAGATGCGATGTTACACGTGCACGGCGTTCCGAATCAGTGTTGTTAGAGTTATAAATACACTGGCCTTTATTTATAAATTGGAGCAGAATTGGAGCCTACAAGTTGACCCACCTACCACACTAGCCATTATTTGTAAGAGCTAGAGAGAAGATCACTCACTTATAAATAATGGCTTCTTCTTTACGTTAATACACACTCTTTACTCTTTAGTATCACACTCCACGTTATACAAGTTTAGGCTTGAAGTTGTCCCCTTCCAAATCAGCCATGCAGTCATTTGTAGTGTCTCAAATCACCACCAACCCATGTGCATGGACTCCACTGGCCTACCACACCACCACCCACTACCATGCAACCACCAAATTCCGGAGGTTGTCACCTGTTTCAGCGGTGGCAGCACAATCATTGCACCCTCAGGTGACGCAACAAATGCCACCAGAAAAACTGGAAATTTTCAAATCACTTGAACCCTGGGCTTCCCAATCGGTCCTCCCACTCCTAAAGCCCGTGGAGAAAAGCTGGCAACCTACTGATTTCCTTCCTGATCCGTCACAGTCATCCGATGGCTTTATTGAAGAAGTTCGAGCTCTTTAGGAACGAACCTTTGGGCTTCCTGATGAATATTTTGTGGTGCTTGCTGGTAACATGATTTCTGAAGATGCATTACCTACTTATTTAATCCCACTCAATACATTAGACGAGGTTCGTGATCAGACCGGGTGCAGTTCAACCCCATGGGCCACTTGGCTTAGGGCATGGAGTGCTGAGGAGAACAGGCATGGCGATCTGCTTAAGACCTATCTCTATCTTTCGGGTCGTGTTGATATGCAGATGATAGAAAGGACAGTGCAGTACTTGATTTGTGCTGGAACGGTAAGTTTGATTACTTTACAGTATTAAATATCACATCTTTTTCATTACCTATTTATTACTGTGTTGTATGCGTCGTGAACTTTTTTGGTCAATAGTCTTAGTTGTCTAGATCTTTCTTTCTCGGTTCAATAACATGTATTATTGTTGCATTAGTTCTTTCTTTTGCTCCTAAAAGAGGGACCGAAATAGTATTGTAATGGCGAAATTCGATTATTAAATTATTAATATATATATAAATATATGTGGGTATGTGTGTGTGCATGTATATGTGCGTACGACTACACAACACACGTATAATATAATGTTTAAATTTAAAAAATGATATTAGCCTAATAAACTAATACATAAAATTATATTTTTGAATATATATGTTTCTTAACCAAATAAAAAAATGGCTAAGCCCGCATACTGTTCCTCTATACCCTGAATTACCTTTTTTTTTTTGGTCAATATTCTCAGTTACCTAAACCCTGAAATAAGTCATACATTTTTATCTATTTTTACTATTGTCCTCAACTCTCTCTACTTTTGTGACGTTACTATGTTTTATTGATTTTTAGTCTTATGGTGAACGAGTATACATTCATGGACAAATATATGATTATGAAATTTATTTCAAATTTAATCATCTTATTCTGCGGGGCTTTGATTTAGTTTAATTTTTGGCCTTTTAGACATTTCAATTAAATTGTTTTTGCATTTTTTAAGGCTAATAAATATTCCAAAGCAAAGGGTTACAATTATTATTACCTACATTTTTTTGAATATTTAACGGTTATGATCATGAGTAGTAGAGATTTTCATATACTTCAAGTTTCTTTTATGATTTTGATTACGACTGTCCTATCTTATAGGATTAGCCGTAGGCATACCTAATATGGGTTATCAATATGTTGTTCATATAATACAGGACTTTGGGTTTGAAAAGAATCCCTTCTTTGGATTTGTATACACATCATTCCAAGAGAAAGCTGTAGGTTTGTCACATGGCAACACAGCTAGGTTGGCCAAGGAAGGCGGAGATTTTCAGCTAGCAAAGATATGCGGTACAATTGCATCGGATGAGAAGCGCCACGAGATGGCCTATACAAGAATTGTGGAAAAACTTCTTCAAGTGGACCCAAATGAAACAATGCTAGCCATAGCTAACATGATGAGGAAGAAAATCAATATGCCAGCCCACCTCATGTATGATGGGCAGGATGAACATCTCGTCAAGCATTTCTCGGCTGTGCTGCAACAGCTTGGTATTTATACAATGGCTGACTATGCCGACATTTTGGAGTTTTTCATTGGACGGTGGAGGTTGGAGAAGCTGGAAGGATTAACAGGTGAAGGGAAGCATGCACAAGAATTTGTATGTGGGCTATTGCCCAGGATTAGGAATTTGCAAGAGAAAGCTGATGAAAAAGCTAGGAAACTTGGGGCTCGCAGACTCAAATTTAGCTGGATTCGCAACAAAGAAGTGACTTTCTAGATTGCATACACACAACACATGCATATTTATATATATAAACATATATATATGTTTATATATATATATTTATTTATATAGAATTGTGTGTGCCAGACCTTTCGAGTGTCTTATTTTGGCCAAGTTTATCGTATTTATAGTCCTGAAAAATAATATTTTGTTATATATCTCTTAAAAGACAGCGAATTTTAACAGCTACCTATTAAAAGGTCATGAGCCTCTGCATATGTAGCTGTTTACTATAAGTGCTGACTATACTTGCTACTCATATTATATCACCACTGGGCATAACTTTTCAACCGCCACCTATTAAGGGAATGTCGAAGCAGTAAATAAGCATCAAGTTGACAGCTAGCTAGCTAGACAGACCAAGTTGGATGTTTGTCCACGCGGATATTTGACTCCCTATTTGTTAACAGCAGTTTTACATTGGAGTTTCTCATGAATCACTTCATCACTACCACGGCTCAAATTATGAAATCTTCAACAATTACATCCAGCTCTAATTAGTCTACATAGTATAAACAAAGTCTTCGACAACTACATCAATTTTATAAATGAGTAACAAGAGTAAAATTCAAAAAGCACTTTATGATACTGATCTTGACAGCAATACATTTAGCAACATCAATATATAATATGGATTTTGCTAACTTTTCCTCTCACCGCACATGTGAAGAATGTTAGGACCGCGAAAGAGTAAATGATGAGTCATTTACACATGCTGTCTATATTTTTATTGTATTATTGTGTCACAAAGATTTTTGCTTACTGCTTTGTTTCTCTGCTACAAATGAAAGCTTACAAGCCATTATGTTCTATGAATGTGTTTAATTAATTAGATGTTATCAGTAAGATCGTAGAACTTATATGTCAAATTCTAACTTTTATAAAGTTGTGAACTTTCGGTTTGTGAAGGATTTTAAAACAATATTGTACAGTAATTTCTAAATATTGATAACATGACAAAGTTTGTTCTCTTAATAATTATGTGGATTATAAAAGGATCAGATATAAGTCTAATGTAGTCTCTATTCGGCTTAAATGTGTTATGGCTTCTGCTTGAATGTTTATATTCTAGTCAAAAAGGTTAGGGTCTGATTACAAATGGATTATTTAGCCTTCTGGATTTATTTTGATTGTCTCCTGCAAAATAACTCTCTCTGTCTCTCTGTCTCGCTCTCTCTCTCACACACACACAGAGAAAGAAGTGGCCAATTCTTTAACAATTAGTTACAAATAAACATAATATGTTCATTTGATAGGCAACCTTTGTGATGCTTGCCTTAAATATTTCAGTTTTCGCATATTTCAATTTCATTTGGCTTTGATGAGTTTCAAATTGGTTGAGCTTTTGAAACCTATCCCGTCCTTTCAGAATGACCATGTCATGAATGCTCCTGCAAAACACTTCTGATGTGCTTTTTCAAACAGGGGCTGCTATTTCCAAGTTAGTGGAAAGATGAAGCTTGGAATGTCCATAAAAGGTGCCTTTAAGACCGCATTAACCACTTGGCAGTCATGGGTCGAAAATACGGTCAACCCCAATAGAACACAGATATTCTTTAGAACATTTGAAGCCAGTCATTGGAGGTGCGTTTTGATGTTAATGATTTACAATGATCTTAGTACTCGAGAATTTTCATCCTATTATGGGTTTGCTTAACCTCATCTTTTCTTTCTCATATTCTTAAGAGTGGAGCCGATGTTGCACTGGTATTGCCATTTATTCACTTAATGAGGTAGCACCTCGATGTTTCTCTGCTATATTTGTCCACGCTCATCACTCAGCACTGGCATTCTGTAACTTCCTGTTCCTATGTTTTCCATGATGTCAATCGTTTTATGTACATTACACTATTTTTAAAAGGCGAGACTGAATGAAATTTGACTGGCATTTGATGCTTACATCTCTCTTCTTGTAGCGGGACACGTCAGAATTGAAAAGTAACAAGACGGCCCTTGTCAAAACCTAAAGGCAAGGATAGGAGCCAATTTTCTGACATCATAATGAGTACAGTGAGGAAATTATCTGTCCCTGTGCAATTGTTGCATGTCACTCCAATGGGGGCATTCCGGAGTGATGCACATGTGGGTACCTGGAGTGATAATCCTTCGGTGCCTGATTGTAGCCATTGGTGCTTACCTGGAGTACCTGATACGTGGAACAAAATGCTTTTCTCTTATCTACTTTCAGAGTAAAGATTTCCCCTTGTAAGTACCTTCGTTCCTTCGGTCATATCTAAGTTCTCAATGAGTTTTAATGAACTCGGTGTGAGTTCAATTATCTTTCTTGGAGAGTTAAGTTCATCTTATTGAAGTTCTGAATCTCTTTTGCAGGTTTCACAATTTGTTTACGAGTACCTCGAGACATTTCTTCATTTTTTCGGGCTAAATAAGCTTCAGAAGACCTTGCTATCCAAAGCTTTCTTGCACTGGATGAGGCCAATTGATTCTCAGTTTCGTAGTGTTCGTGGATGTAATCTGCCCTAACGGATCCTATTGATGAGACACGACGCACGCCATTTTCTAGATTTTATTTTCATTAGGTTTTATATATGTTCCATCTTGTTTGGAATTAGGGAGAAAATGTATATTTCCATGATTTCTTTTTATCAAAATTATGTACTCTATAACATAAAATGAATTCACTGCTGCATGACTGATCAGCAATTACTAGTGATTTCGGGTTCTTGCAGGCGAGTTGGATTATGCTCTTTTGTCTTGATTCCTGAACGTGAAAATAGTTAATTTGAATTATTATTTTAAACTATAACAATAAGTTATAAAACACACTCATAAAGTGTCTCTTCCCATCAAGGGGAGGCATCACATACTGCAAGTTTCTATAATTACATTTGTATTGGGCGGTCTTTTTTGTTTTTTTGTTTTGTTTTTATTTTATTTTTATTTTTATAATCTTTGGCATCTTTTTACCTTTTCCATCCCCTCTTCTCCTTGTGAAGGAAAAATCCCAACTTGTGTACATTGGCGGATTCAGTATAAGATCAGTGCGGACCGCATTGACCTTCTTTTAAAACACACGTATATAATATCAATTAGTTTCTATTAAACAAAAATATTCTTTACCTCAAAATTTTTTTAAAACACACGTATATAATATCAATTAGTTTCTATTAAACAAAAAATATTATTTGCATGTTCGTCAAGTAGCATTTTATAGACCCTACTGAAAAGACTACTAAATCCTTCCGTACTCGTCTATCTACTCGAGCTTACATTTCGAATCAGAGTTGTCCTTTGTCCAATTATTTGGTTCAACGGCCAATTCCTTTAGAAGGTATGTTAACTTGAAAAATGGAGAAATTAGATATGACAATGGGGTGGGTGTAGAGCGGGAAGATTTATCTCTACACGTCATCTCGTCACTTAAAAGGTCACTCCCATACTTGCCCCACTCCCGCATTCTTCACTCCTATATTCCTAATTGCCTGCACCCTATTCTCGAATCCCTACAGGAAATGGAAAATTTCCCGTGGGTTTTTTCTTATTTCTTTAGATCATGCGAGATTGATGAATTTATTTTAAATCATATAACTTCATAACACAGACGAAAAATCATATAACTTCATAGTTGTATAGATGAAAATTATAATGGAAATATAGGTTTAAACCAAGATCAAATATTATGAAATACATATTAAGTTGTATACCTCCAACTAACTACTAAATAATAATATTACAATAACTATGTTTGAAGCATCTAAGATTGAGTTTCAAGTATTTAAAACTAATATTTATGAAAATTACTTGTGAAAAAGAGTATTTTTTTTGTGTTATTAAATGCACATTTTCCATAAAATCATTTTTTAAATATCCACATTTCAATAGTTTTGCAAAGCTACTCTTGAATATAAATATATCTTATATTTTGTTATATTATAAATCTTTAAGATCTCGTCCTTAATTGTATTTTTTGAAATCATCCTGAAGCACAATTGAGAACCACTAACTAATTTCATAAATCCACTAAGACGAAAAGTGAACAGAGGGGATTCATGTAAAATGATTTCAAAGACTAAGTAATAACATGTAACTTTTGATTAAAAGAATGAATATAAAATTCTTGCGAGTCATTCTTTTCAACTCTAATTTTGATAAAACATTGTCTAATGTAGTTTTTCTAGGTTTTTGTACTTATAACCATAAGAGTTTTAATACATAAGTAATAAATATAAGTTTAAAAATAACTTCACATGTATGTGATGTGAGTTATGTGGAGCAAATAATGTCTATCTTTGTCTCCCGTCCAGCTCCTGAGCGGAAATTAAATATTAATTCCCAATCCCTACTCCATTCCTCATTTTTTATCCCAATACCTTTTTCGTTTATGATAGAGGCAGGACTGGTATTCGTAAAGCGCTTTCCTATTGTCATATATCCTTAGGAGAAATATAAGTTTGATGAAGATCTCGAACGATGAGACACCTGAATATAATGTAGATTAGCTTTCCATTAGAGACAAGAAAAAGATGTGAAACTTCATGCCATTTTGTTGATCTGTAGTCTATTCACATGCAAATGAATTATAGCAAGATCTTACAGGAGGGAAGTCGGCAGACAACATGTTTTGAAGAGCAATAAGAACATTATAATCCAATGAGAAGGCAACAAATTGTTGGGGATCTTGCATATAAATACGTAAGTACAATAATATTTTTTAACGTGGATCAATTCTAACTAGCCTATATACACTACCCATCTTTGGAAAAATTCACAAAATAAAATAATGGATTAATGCTTGGCTTTGTATACGAAAAAAACCTACAATATTTATGCACGGGAAATATTGTGGTGTTGATTTCATCGGGCTGTAAAATTCTTTTAATTAATGAAATTTTATTGCTTGCTTGATTAGCGCAAAAAAAAAAAAGACTAAAGAATCCTATGGGTCTCGTAGCCACCCTATCATGTGTGTTAACTAACACAAAGCTTTTCTTTTTGGTAAGACCAACAAATTAGAAGTTAGAATATCCTATTTGTAGAAATTAACTCTAACAGGATTGAGTTTCTATGTTTACTCTTATTAGATTCTTCTTGTTTTCAGAATAGGTTTGCACTTGAAATTTGAGCCGAAACCCAATAAAAATCACTCATGCATTTCTTTCCCACCTGCTTATTACCTTTATTGACAAATCCTCTAATTATGTCACCTTATTATGTTTTGTGGAGAGTGATGGAATGTGGCTTTGGAACCAATTTTCACAATAAAAATTGGGTGAACAATACTAAACCTCGCTTGATTTGTTGAAGTTCTAGCTAAATACCTTATTGGATTTTTAAAACCTCTTCATAAACTTCCATGGCTTTCGAAATTAAGCTAAATATTAGTATTTGGAAATATATGGATTGGAGGATGTAAGCCTTTTTTTAGAAATCAGAAGAGAATTATGAGAAAATTTTGTAAACACATTATGCACTCTTGCCAAATCTTAGGAAGATTTTTTTTGTTGTTCACCCATAAAAAAAAATATTCCGTAATACTATATATTTTTTCTCAGGTTATGTCTTGAGGCAGAGAAAACAGTGTTTAAAGGCAAGACTTGAGGAAGCCAGAAGGGAAGTGTTTTTCACTACAACCAAAACAAACAAAAACTCCAAGTCTTGACATGCGAGTCAAGTCTTGAAAACTTCAAAGCACTGCAATGCAAATCACGAAAATCAAAAACTATAAATAAGCAGCCATGAAACCATTCTCCTCATCACCTAAACCAAAATTCACAACTCCTCACAACACATTCAAAACACTTCCATGGCCGATCAAAACAATTTCAACTCTCAGCATTTCGATCCCTCCCCACCACCACTCTCATCATCACCAGACAACGATACAACGGTCATCATCGTAGTGTTCGTATCATTTGGCTGCCTTCTCGTGCTCGCTTGCTGTTTGTTTGCTCTCTGGTGCTTCATCATGAAGAGGATCAGAAAGAGAAAGGTTCAGAAAACCGAAACTGTAAACATTGATGAACATTTGAAGATGAAGGAGGAAATTGTGCAAGGCCCTCATGGACCACAAACTGTTGTCTTATCAATGGAGGAAGATGTGCGTATTGATGATGAAATAAAAAAGAATGAGGTTACATTGGGTGATAAAAACATGCATGCAAAGTCTGAAGATATCACTCTTGATGCTCTCGAGGCTGGACAATCATCTAGTACTAGTCGCAAACTTGAGCACAAGTAATGAGTGCATATTTTTCAGGCAATTAAAGCAACAAAGCAACAAAGCTATAGCTGAAAGTTCTTTCCACGATTAATTTATTATCCATGTAACATGACTGACTCAATTTCTTTTCAACAAGAATAATGTTGCTACCAAATATGTATAAGAAATAAGATTACTAAAGCTTTTCTTGATGCTTAACAACTATTGCTTTCGGGAGTTGTGTTATCTCTTTCGTGATTTTACAGGGCGAATTTACTACCGAAATACATTATATATATTATTGGTTTTTTCTTTTCCACTTTGTTCCTTTTTTCTTCTGATTTATATGCAATACGAAACTTAATTTGACCCAAACTGGTAGTTGCCAACTTCAGTACATCATCCCCACTATTCATTTTCATCTTTTCCATAGGGCACGTCACCTTATCACCATTATCCTCATCATATTGTTCCACTATACTACCATTTAGTGGTAGCTAATTGCCTTTCCATTTTGAGGCTCGCACCAACTGAAAAAATCACTATAGTCAGGTATAGAACAATCGCCCTCTTGTAGGCTTCTTATACAACGTCATAATTTAGATATCAGCCTTTCGATAACCGCGGCATTTGACATTCACATATGTAAGACAAATAAGGATTGTTACATACCTTTTTCAGTGACTTATAAGATTGAATTTTGCTTCACCACGTCAACAACACCCGCTTACGAGAAGTGGGTCTATCATTCACAATCTAAGTGTCTCAATCTTATTCGTTTCTGTTGTGTTCTTAGAGAAGAAGAAAAACAGAGAAGAGGAAAAGTTTCTTCTGCAAAAAACCACCTCTATTCAACTTCCACCTTTTTTGTTTTATAAGCCATTTTTGAATTAAAAAAAAACAGAAAAACTGTCAGAGATAGTTTTTCTCTGGATCAGAAAAGGAAAAAGATAATAATAAGATTCGGGTCGGGTCGACCCATCATGGGCGCCCACCCGATCCAAATTTTCTTTCATCTCCCACACGCGCATGATGTGTTTGATCTCATTCCCACATTATATGGCTCAAATTTCTTTTTCTCATCTCAACGAACTTATAGAATCTATCATACTTGGCAAATAGATCGTGCGACTGGCAAGCATATGAGCATTGATTGCCACAGACTTGTTAAGATACATGACTGCTCCAATGATTCACATTTCTTTCATATCTTGCGGTACCCCAAACTAAAATTGTAATATCAATATTATAAGTAACTCTAATCCCTTATTTAAATATCACTTTATCTCTGTGATATTAAGAATTCACTTATATAATAACATGTGTCTTATTATCATGTTCTAGTCTTTGATGACTAACATGATCGGTCAACCTATGAGCACACATACTTTGATATTCAATTTAGTCTTCCTTTTATACTTGAATCTTTCTATAATAACTTGGTCGCTTTCTTAGATATGTCTCATTAGGTCGAATCGTTCATGACCATTGATAACATACTAAAGTAGCAGTCACCAAATTAAAATATTAAGAAGCAGTTAAAAGTACCAAGGGTACTTTTCGAAGTTATTCCAACTTCATAAGATCTCACACAGTGAAAAAACAAGGATCAATTCTTCACTTCCTTATTGGTCGAATTCTACACACGCGGTATGACTCATGTATTACGGTGTATTTATATAATTCATCGTATGTCTTGTAATCATTAACACCGTACAGATGTATTATTAGACAATCCTCATTGTCTAAAATGAATCCTTCAATTGATCAACCCCTTTTAAATCAATTAAGAATTTCACATCTGGCTTTAATAGACTAAGTAGATGGTGGGTATCTACTTTGATCACAAATTAAATGCTATATGTTGTAAACATGTTTGTGATCTCATCTTAACCTTTTGTTAAGGCGACTATATAACTCAAGTTCTCTTAAAAAAAAGGGTTATTCTCTTTCTTGAGTTAGTCTCATCTTTGCGCATATTCCGTGCCAAAGGCGATTGCCTGTGTGAGTAGGCCAATTAGAGTCTACCAGACATACATTTCTACCCATATACACACAATTGCAAATATCATTGAATTAAAAATTACTCGTACTAATAATAAAATATGAGTTATGCACATTGCTTTGCAATATTCTCATACTAAATCTTACGCAATCCTATAGATCTAACATGATCTAAAAATACATCCCTTGCAATAGGCTTTGTAAAAGGATCTGCAAGCATATTGCGTGTGGGTATATACTGCAAAGTCACCTTCTTCTGCGCAATAATGTCTCTCACAAAGTTGTACTTTATATGTATATGTTTGGTTTTACTGTGATATTTTGGGTCCTTCATATAGGCCATTGCCGCTTGACTATCACAGTATATCGTAATAGGACTCCTACTGTCACTTGAGAATTCTAAATGTTCTAAGAATCTTTTCAACCAAACAGCTTCTTTAGTTGCAGCAGAACAAGCTACAAATTCAGCTTCCATCGTGGACAAAGCAACACAGGTTTGTTTATTGCTACTCCAAGATATAGCACAATTATTCAGCAAGAATACATAACTCGAAGTAGATTTACGCCCATCCATGTCGCCGGCCCAATCAGCATCAGTATACCCTTCTAGGCGAAAATTTGATCCTTGAAAGCAGAGAGCATAATCCTTAGTGCTCTTCAGGTACCTTAATATTCTTTTTACAGCTTTCTAATGCTCTTGTCCAGGATTCGATTGAAAACGGCTAACTAAACCTACTGCATAACAAATGTCTAGTCTAGTGCACATCATGACATACATAAGACTACCAATGGCACTGGAATATGGTACTGTTGACATTCTTTCTTTTTCTTCTGAAGTGTTTGGACACATACTAAGATTCAAATTCATGCATTTAGCTATTGGAGTGTCAATGCCATTACAATTGGCCATGCAGCAATGTTCAAGTATCTTCTTGATGTAAGGCTCTTGAGATAGAGATAATAGTTTCTTTGACCTTTCTCTATGAATTTTAACACCAAGAATATAGTTTGCTTCTCCCATATCTTTCATATCAAATTGGGAAAATAACCACTCCTTATTAGCTTTGACAAATTCTTTGTCATTCCCAGCTAATAGGATGTCATCCACATAAAGAGACAAAATTACAAATTTGCCTTTGGAACGCTTAACATAGACACAGTGATCTTCACTTATCATTTCAAAATTGTTTGATGAAATGACTTCATGAAATCTTACATTCCACTGTCTTGAGGCTTGTTTAAGGCCATAGATTGACTTCTTCAATCTACAAACTTTTCTTTCTTGGCCTTTTACAACAGAGTCTGATGGTTGTTCCATGTAAATTTCTTCCTCTAACTCTCCATTGAGAAATGCGGTTTTGACATCCATTTGGTGCAATTCCAGATCTAATTGCGCCACAATAGCAAGAATAAGGCGGATTGAGGTAAATTTTACAACACAAGAAAAAGTTTCTTTAAAATCAATTCCTTCCTGTTGTGTGTAGCCTTTTGCTACTAGTCAAGCCTTATACCTCTCAATTGAATTGTCAGCCTTTCTTTTGATTTTGAGAACCCATTTGTTCCCAATTGCTTTGCGTCCTTTAGGAAGATCAACCAGTTCCCAGACTCGGTTTTTCTTCATTGACTCCATTTCCTCTTCCAAACCTTTTTTCCATTCTTCCCTAGCAGGACATGAGAGTGCCTCATGTATTGTTCTAGGTTCTTCCTCATCCTGTGGAGTTATCATCAAAACTTCTCCTTCGATTTCAATTTAACAACGAGGAATAATACCTCGACTACTTCTTCTAGGGTGAAGATCTTGTGATACAAGTTCATTAGATGGCATTAAGTTTTCCTCTAATTCAGGAAGACTTGCCTCTATCTCTTGTGTTTGTGGTACTTCTTCTTGCATCACTTTAATTTGCTCATTATTCTCTCTCATCTCTTCTAATTCATATAAGACGAGATCTTTGTTGACTTCACCTCTACTAGGAAAATCATTTTCCAAGAATGTGACATCTCGTGATTCAATTTCAGTAAAACCACCATCACTATGTTCACCAATGAACACATATCCTTTAGAGTGCTCAGGATATCTAATAAAGATGCACTTCTTCCCTCTAGGACCCAAATTTCCAAATTTATGAGATGGGTCATGAACATAAGCTGCCGACCCCTAGGGTCGTAGGTATGATAGATCAGATTTCCCGCCTGTCCATAGTTCATAAGGAGTTGATGGAAGTGACTTTGTGGGTACTTGGTTAAGTATATAGGCAGCAGTAAGCAAAGTATTTCCCCAATAGGATATCGGGAGATTAGCCTGTGCCATCATAGACCTAACCATTTCTAAGAGGGTCCTATTTCTCCTCTCAACTACTCCATTTTGTTGCGGTGTTCTAGGAATTGTAAGTTGCCTTACTATTCCTTTTTCATTACATAGTTCTTTGAACTGATCAGATAGGCATTCACGCCCTCGGTCTGTCCTTAAGGATTTTACTTTTCTATCCAACTGATTCTCTACTTCATTGACAAATTTTATGAAGCATCTCAGTGCCTCTAATTTGCGAGATATCAGATAGACATAACTAAAACGCGTGAAATCATCTATGAAAATGATGAAATAACATTCCCCACGTCTTGTTTGAACACTCATTGGACCACATATGTCAGAATGAATCAATTGCAATGGATATTCAGCTCTTTTAGACTTTCCAAAAGGCTTTCTTGTTGCCTTACCTACTAGACAGTATTCACAAATTGGCAGGTTAATCTTTGTAAGTGAACCTAATAGGTTATCCTTTGCCAATGATTCATTCTGTCTTGACTGATATGACCTAACCTAGCATGCCATACATTTTCTTCTGTATCAACATTACTAGAAGAAGCATTTATAGGAAAACAACTACTATTATAATAAGTATTAATAGAGTTAATGTCATCAAGTACTATAAATCCGTTCGACATAAATCCAGATCCATAATAAACAGTGCCATAATATATATCTACTTGTTTGTCATGAAATACCATACTAAATCCTAGTCCTAGAAGAACAGTGACCGAGACCAAGTTCCGCCGAATATCAGGTGCATATAGAATGCCATAGAGGTACAAGGTTTGACCTCCTCGCAAGCTTAACTTGCACGTGCCAATACCTTTGACTGCAACCTTATTATTGTCACCTACATATATCCATCTCGTTCCCGTTGGAATTCGACGGTACTCAACATAGGTCCCTCGGTCTTTAGCTACATGGTCTGTTGCTCCTGAATCCACAGTCCACAAAGGAGAAGAATCAGTTAGCAACACAATGCTAGCTACATATACAAAATCATAAGAAGTAGATTGTGCTACCTTTTTGGGCTCGCTACACTCGCGAGCAAAGTGACCCAGCTTGTCACAATTGTAGCATTTCATCTTGCTCTTGTCTTTCTTCTTATGACAACGTTTGTGACGCCCATACCTGACATATAGATTTTTAATTAGAAATTTCATATTTATTTTACTAAATTGCATTTTAATTAGATTTTTAATCCGGAATTTTACTTATCATTATTATCTATAATTATTAAATTAAGTAATGAAATTTCATGAAACAATTACTTTATTATTTTAGGAGAAACAATTAGTTAATATTTCATTATTGTAATTATTGTAACTGTATTTAATCAACTTGCCAAGAATAATTATTTTGTTATTTTAGTATTTTATTTATTAAAAGTCACCTTGTAAATATTTTAATTAATTTAAATTGCTAATTTAGTGTGAAATCCCGAATTCGAGAATGATTATATTGTTATTAAATTACCCTTTAGATATATATGAGTTATAAATAATTGATTTACGTAGAATAGTTAATAAATTATTATTTTCATTAATTGTATTTAATTAATTTAAGGAATAATTGGCTATAGGATAATTATTTTTTAATATATTATATTGTTATTTAAATTTATCTTAGGTACTTTTAATCAGTTGTTTTTAGTTTGAGTGCGAAGCCGGGCAGGGACTGAGCGAGTTTCTGAGACCACCCGATCTTTTAACTCTAATTAGTTGATTTTGAGGGCTATCATCACATATTTTAAAATGTGTATGTATATCTATTCAATAGAAATAATAATAATAATAATAATAATAATAATAATAATAATAATAATAATAATAATAATAATAATAATAATAAATTAAATAAACAGCAAAAATAACTCAGCCACATAAAAGTTATACCTCAACCACTCCCATGTACTCTCACGCGCGTAGCCACACAAACCCACCAACACAACTATGATTTTTCATCTCTCACGCGACACATACATGTACCTCACCCACATACATTAAATCAACACTCATCTCACCACTTTCACTCCACCTTCACGTCGGGTAGAGGAAAAATCAGGGAAAGAAGAAAAAAAAAGTGAAAGATTAGGAGTAGCAGCCGCGGCAAGAAGAGGAAAATAATTAGGGCTCAACGCTTCCCTACCCATCGGCTAAGGCTAGAATCGGATCAGGAGCAACCTATTCAAGTGAGGGAGATATTTCTTATGCATTTCAATTACTTGTTATATTTAATTGAAGTTGGGTATGATATGTGTATATGATTTATGTGAAGTATGATGCTTGAATGTTGATCTGTGGGTTGTAGGATGTTAAGCGAGTTCTCTTTTGCTTAATTATTTGATTTAGGTTATAGATTAGTGTTAATCAAATGTTTATTTTATTGGGGTTAGTTGAAACTTATGTGTTGGTTGAAGTGCCTGAGAAGAGTTTGTATCCTATTATACATGATTTAGCGTCGAGAAACACAGGCGGCATCGGGCTTGCCGTGCCTCCTCGACTACCATGGAGCTTATTCCCTTCTCGCTGAGGCATACTCCACTACCCCAGAGGCGTGGTTCACCTACTGGGCATGGACCTACCTCAGGAGAAAGGGTCGTAGGATCGGGATATATCCGGAGTATCCCAACTTGTTGGAGTAAGGGTTTGCCGACAATTGCTTGAAGATCATGGCTCGTGGTTCGAGATTAAAAGCAAGAAGATGAACCGTATCCTTTTCAATATGATTGTTACTTATAATTGTATTCCTATTAAAGTGTTGGTAAATGTTGAGTTGTTGTTTAATGTGTGAGATGTTCTATTGCTGTTTATGATTTGTTTCCGAGCTAAAATTTCTGTAAGTAATCTTGTAGCTTTAATTTCTTGACTTAGCATTTAGTCTTGCAATTGATTTTATCACTTAGTCTTATTGTTACTTGAGCTACATGATACACTTGTTTATCTGCATTGCATGAGAATCTTGTGAAAACCTTTACGGGTATTTGTACACCTCCCTCACTGAGTATACTCATAATGTATACTCATTCCTCTTTTCTTTAACTATTTCAGGTGAGGCAGACTCAGTTCATCTGGAGACGGAGGAGGAGGCTCGGGAGTCTCATTGAGTTCTTGTGCAGTGTTGTGTGGTAGTTCTTGTAAATGTAGTGGTTAATATGAAATCTTTTGAGGCTTGTGTGCCTTGTAAATATTTGATAAATGTAAATATGTAACTAAGTTAAAGTTCACCTAGGCTAGCAGTTTGTAATATTTATGGAGGACATTAAGACTGTTAGCTATCTAACCTACAACTCTATAGACTATTTTGCTGAGATTAGATAACTAGCGTTATCTTGGGAATTTCAATGTCTTATGTTATTGTGTAGTTCTGTGTGTTAATTCCTCTGGAAACAGGTGTTAGAATATCCTATAAACAGGGGAGACTCTGCCCGTTTTTTTTCAATTTTCGTGCCTCGGGTTTGGGTTTGGAACTCTGATCTCTTGAGGGATCGGGGTGTTACAACGTTTTCCTTTCTTGTTATGATTCTTCTTGTTCTTCTTGGAACTAGACTCATTTCCATTTCTCTTCCAATTCTTCTTGCGCTTATTGCGGGATCTTTTCTGGGAGCTCGACTCAGAAACATAAGCTTGAGTCGGAGGCTTCACTGCCTCTAGGCGTTCGTCTTCCAGCACCACATGACGAGCAACATCATCAAAAGTCTTGATGTTATCATTGTGTGTCAAATTGACCTTTAGATGTTCCCAGTTATTTGGAAGAGATCGGATCACAGCTTGAGCCTGTTGTTCATCAGTTAGGACATGACCAGTAGTTCTAAGTTCCCTAATCATGTTGGACATCTCTCTTAGATGTTGCTGCATGTTATGATCAGGCTTCTTCTTGTAGGTATCAAACTTTATTGCAAGCTGATGCAACTTTGTCACAGTAGTACCCCCGAACTTCTCCTTAAGAGCGTTCCACATTTCATAAGCAGTGGGGTACTGTTGATACTCATAGACTAGGTCATCATGCATGGAACTTATCAGTATTCCCCTAGCAGTGGAATCTTTCTTTTTCCATGCATGATAAGCTTCCATGTTTCTCCTATGCTGAGCTGTGGTGCCTTCTTCAGGCTCAAGCATGACATTGTTAACAGCCTCGAGTGCCTCTTGTTCCTCAAGTACATACTGTATCTTGAGTTTCCATAGGTTATAGTTATCACCGTTCATCTTATCTCATTTATTAAGGTCAGCAATTATGGTTTTCGTAGCCGTCTTCTAGTATTTGTAGAGACTATAATTAGTACATTATATATTCAATGATAAACTATTGCTAATTAATGCAAATCGAATTAATAAGAATCAAACAAAATGAGTGAAAGAGAAAGTTCACTAAGTTCCCAATCATAGTTCACTGCACTTTTGCCTTGAACTTTATTAATTCAATTTCATTAATGCAATATAAAGTTCTATTTCAATATAGAACTCCCACTATTTCAATAGTTCCAAAGATAACATAAATAAACTTATAAAAAATATATATTCATATAAAAATATGCATAATGTACCAAAATACAAAAGATAATCATTCATCATCACTATTTCTATACCCAGTATCAATTACATTTCGATACTTAGATTTTCTAGGAATAGACTCCTCAAATTTCATCTTTCTAAAAAGAAAGGCAGGGTCATAGTTTAATAACCAAGGAGTGATAGATGGTGACATATGATTACGTAGGTTAGAATTAACTGGCAATCTAGTGGTTCTACTAAGATTGTTCCATGTGTTAGATTCTATAAAGACATATACAAGTGATTCATATGATCTGCACACTCCATTCACCTCATCGTCAAAAGGTGCCTTAGGATTCCAAAAACTAAGGAGTGTTTGAGCTAAACTACTAGGAAGGGATTTATATAGAGCAATGAATTTTTCTTTTTCACTAATAATATAACCCCCAAAAATAATATTCTGAATCAACTCATTCACTATTCTGATATACTCTATCAAAGTGTGTCCATCTTCCATTTTATAGTCTTCAAGTCTATCTTTCAATTTCCTAAGTCTTCGCTTTTGGTCTTCCGATCTCGGAATGATAGAGTACGTACAACCCTCGGTGTCCCAGGAATCCATCGATTCCTATGAAGCTTCCTGTACTTATTCACAATTGCAATTATACTTGCACGTGACCTGCATAGCTTCGTACTCTGCATCTTCCTTAAATGTGTTTATTTCCTTAAACAGAAATTAAGAAAAAATATCCAAAAGTTAAAGAATTAAAACACCTTGCCATTATTAATTAATTAAGATCCAAATAAGTATATATTTATTTGTTACTTCAACTAAACAAATAAAATGATTGACATAGTGGCAGAAGGCTATTTAGATGTTAAAAAAAGGCCAAGAGTTTATTTTCTTGCAAGTAATAGCCTTTTTAATTATTATTATTATTATTATTTTTTATATAATCAATAGTGTCACAGTTTTGTTTTGTTTGTGTTTAGAACACAACACAAATGTTACAGTTGGCCTGATGGTAGAGGTCATGCAAATCTAATAACAGGTTTTAGGTTCAACTCTCAGCGGAAGCAACCTGATTTTCTTTTTAAGTCAAACCCGAAAAACAAAAAAAAACTTCTAGAAAAAATTTCATCCATTATGCCAACACAGCACATGGCTTGGTGGATAAAATCTTGCACAAGTAATAGTTGGTCATGAGTTCAAACCATGGCACAAGTTTTTTTTTTAAAAAAAAATTATGAGACAACATGAATAAATGTATTCTGACACATAAACCAAAACAACATCTAGCCCAGCGGTCAAGAGTAATTGCTGTCATTGTGTAGTGCGTGGGTTCGAGTCATGCAGTAAGCATTTTTTTTTAATCTCAGTATCCTTTTAGAAATTAGTCCGACACTTGTCAAAAATCTATTGGACGCAACTGAATGCCAAAAAAATGACGTCGCAGCGTTCATCTTCTTCCTCAGACTTGTGCGAAAATTATAGAAGTTATCAAACTTCAAAAAATCATAACTAATTCATCTTTCGTCTAAAATTCATGAAATTTGGTCCATTAGACTCTAAATTTCAAGAAGAATCTGAATATGCAATTAGTTTTCTCATTTGGGATATTTCACCGAGACCCAAAACACATATACTTCAAGTATACAAGCATAAATATGGCATATTAAAAAAAGAAATAAGCCAACAATGGCTCTGATACCAATTTGTGAGACAAATAAGGATCGTTACATACCTTTTTTAGTGACTTATAAGATTGAATTTTACTTCACCACGTCAACAACACCCGCTTACAAGAAGTAAGTCTATCATTCACAATCTAAGTGCCTCAATCTTATTTGTTTATGTTGTGTTCTTAGAGAAGAAGAAAAACATAGAAGAGGAAAAGTTTCTTCTGCAAAAAAACACCTCTATTCAACTTCCACCATTTTTGTTTTATAAGCCATTTTTGAATTTAAAAAAAAATAGAAGTCTCTGGATCAGAAAAGGAAAAAGATAAGAATAGGATTCGGGTTGGGTTGACCCATCATGGGCGCCCACCCGAGCCAAATTTTCTTTCAACATATAACAAATCCAAGTCGTGATCCTTGGAACTCCTACTGCTTCCAGTTGACATTTTGAGACAATAACGAAATGGGTTAACATAGTAAATAAATTTTAAAAAATAACTTCACAAGTGAAATTTAAGAAAATAGCTTCACCCATGAAAATAGATGGAACTCACCTTAATGGAAGAAAATGGCTTCACTTCTTCAATAACAAAGCAGACTAGTACTGTAGCACCTCAATAAAAGCTGGAGTGTGTTTTATAAATTCAAGAGATGGCATTTTAGTAAATGTATAAGCTTAGTTTATTGGTAAAACTTATAAAAATCAACCAAAGTTACAATTCAGGCGCGTGTAGTACAATTCCCGTTAAAAGTAACGACTTTTTTGATGGATGAGGCTCTAATGCTACGTTTTTAAAACTATAGGGGGTTATAGTGCAATTTTAAAATTATAGGATGATTTTGTGCAGTTTCGACAAACCACAGGAGCTATTGTGCAATTCACGTAAAATACATATGAAGAAAGTCATTGGGCCATATCAATAGGGGAATGGTAATTAAGGATTGTAAAATCATTGCGATTCAAGGGAAAAAGAGCCTGGGGAAGAAATTGAGGTTGAGAATTTGGTAACATATGTACAAGTTCTTGGAGAATCCAATAGGCGTACATAGATAAATAATAAGTATCGGATTAGATATATAGTTATGCCTTACACCAATTGGTTTAAAATGAAATCTTATGGTTTTTATTAGGATAAATTATGCTACAGGCCACTAAACAAGTGGGAAGTTCAAAATCACCCATTCAACATTTTTTTTGTTTCAATTCACCCACTAAACAAATTTTTTATTTCGCTTCACCCATTGTGTTAGTTTTTCAATTAGTTTTAATGGAATTGTATTCCTGGTCGGGCAAAATTATCATTAGTCACATTATTTTTATAATACATAATATATATTAAAATTTTATATCACCCATTAAACTTTTTTTTGTTGTTTCAAATTACCCATGTAAAATTATAAGTCAACCCTTTTTATTGTGTTTTCTTAATCCAAGAATCATCCTTGAATTTAGCTAATCATAATTTGAACCACAAGTTACTTTAATGGATTCAAATTCACCAAATAGGATAACACATAGCTGAGTTGTTTAATCAAAGTCATGGCTCACAACATATATACCTATATAATAATTCAACTAATACAACATGTGCAGGTCTTCTAATTTATAAAATAGAAGGCCGCCGAGTTGCAGTGGATTGTAGCATCCTAAATCATTCTATAGAGAATGTGTGGACAAATTTCATACCCAAGAATATAATATTGAAGCAACATGACGATTACATCAAATGTGTTGGAGAATACAAACCAAATCTCGAGATAACTCTTTGATTCTTGAAATTATGGGGAAATGAATATCAAGCATATCAAAAGTTTAAAATATTTAGTGGATTAATTGAATATTATGAAGATATGTATTTAGTACGTGTCTCTTAATTTTTCTTCTACTAGTATAAATAGGCTTTGATGGTTTTGTATCAAAGTATCCTAAGTTATTCAAGTTATGTAGTTATAAGAGTCGGTTAGTAACTGGACTCAAAAATATATATTGGGGCTTGGGTGTCCGTGGATGTAGGCTAAGTTTGAACCATGTTAAAAGTTTTATATATCCTTTCTATTTATGTGCTAGATCCATTTCCAATAAGTGGTATCAGAGCTCAGGCTCGCATACAAATATAAAAGTACTGAGATGGTGAAAAGTTAAAAAGCAGTTTGCCGTCAGAATTTGTTGACGAGGAATGTCAAAAGAAAATTGATGAGAAGGTATATTCCGTTGTTTGTGCAAAAGATTGCTGAGAAAAGGATGTTAGAAGCAAAAGGTTCTCACGTCAAGAGATGGTGTAGTGTTGGCCAGAAAGACAAGAGAGTTAAAGATTGTTTCCACGATGCATTGAGTAGATAGATGCCATGCCGGAACAATCAAACAAGGTTGAAAAGAAGAGAATCAGCCATAGAGGTCGTTTTGACGAAGAAGTTGAAACGTTAAGAAATGCATAAACATTCAAAAAATTAAAGGCACTACTTGGCATGAAGATGGTTTTGGTTTGAAGGGGGTGTTGGAGAATATAAACCAAATCCCAAGATAACTCTTTGATTCATGGAGTTATAGAGAAATGAATATCAAACATATCAAAAGTTCAAAGTATTTAGTGGATTAATTGAAGAAACAATTGAATGATATGAAAAGATGTATTTAGTACGTATCTCTTAATTTTTCTATCTATTAGTATAAATAGGCTTCGACGGTTTTGTATCAAAGTACCTTAAGCTATGTAGTTGTAAGAGATAGTTACTAACTGGATTCAAGAAAATGTATCGGAACTTGGGTGTCCGTAGATGTAGATTAAGTTTGAACCATATTAAAAGCTTTATGTATTGTTTACATTTGTGTGCTAGATCCATTTCTAACAAAATGATACATGGGAAGAATAGCCCAGCCTTGATGCCACAGATGGGTTGGTGAAATTTTTACGAAGACTGCCAAGTTTAGCCTTGATGGTAGAGATGGATTGATAAAAGTTAGGGGTGGAGGGAGGGGGCCAGGGGGCCCCGGCCCCCCAACCTCCAAAAACAAAGTTTAATGGAATTTTTTAAAAAAAAAAAAAAAATTTGGGCCCTCCAAAGTAAAACATAAACACGCTATGAAAACTATCAAGAGAATGAAGTTAGCTAAGATGGTAAGTCACAAATTTACAAAAGTTGTTGGCGTGGGTTCAAATCTTTGCAACAACAATATGTTTTTTGCTAATTATTACTTTCACTCAATTCAAAATTTAAAGGGTCAATATCTTTTTATTCCTTCTCTATCTAGAATGACTAAAATATTATTCTTGCTCACACTATTCTAACTAGCCTTTGACCTTTTCTTTTTCGAATGACAATGTTTAATAATTTTGTTAATCATATTTTTTTCGTACATTAAGTTGCCTAGATCTTCATATTTTAATTATTGTCCTGAATAACGTATGTGCTAATATTTTTTATTTTAAAAGATATTAATTATCCTAACATATATTCTGTTTTATTTTATTTGAAATTTTTATTTGCATACAATGAAAATCAACTTATAATGTTAAAAAGTTCCAAATTTGGTCAAATGTAAATATATAATTCGTATTTAATTGAATTTTTAATTAGTTTTTTATTAGGACTTATTATGTTAATTGGGAGTGGAAGATATTTTTCGAGTCTTTTTTCTACTAACTCAAAGAATACTGTATAAAAAATACTAAATCAAACTAAACCAAACTGACTAACCGAACCTTGTCCCACTAGATAGGGTTGACACCCTCTTCTCCCTCCAACATTAGAGTTTTGACTCCACCCTTAATGAACGTACAAAGGCTGCCAAGTTTAGGCCGATGATTGTCAATGGGGGCTGATGCATGGGGAGAAAATCTTGATGGAATCATTCCTCCAAACAGTGCATGTTCAAAACAGTAATACTATGTTGAATCTGAAAGTAAACCTAACAATTTCAATTCGACGGTTAATTGATTCCACAAGAGGGTTAAGTTTAGTGGGAGCAATTCTCACTTAAAACTTAAATGGTCTCGAATTCAATTTACTTGGGGAGTAAGTAGGGAATCACGGTTGATCCCTTGTTAAAAATAAAATAAAATCAAAGATTAATTCAACCAAAGCTGAGAAGGTGGTGGCAAGGATGAAAATAAATTAATCCCTTTCTCCAAAGAAAAAAGTTCTAATAAGAAACTGAAAGAAATAGGCCATATTTAATCTCTAGGTATTTGTACAGAAATTGTTTAAGAAGTGGTTAAAATGAAATAAAAACTTTATCAAATGGGTGGTTTGAAATGGAAAAGGAGTTTAATGGGTGATTTAAAACTTTAATATAATATATATTAATAAAATAATGTGATAAATGACAATTTAGCCCAACTAAAAATAGAAATACGTTAAAACTAATTGAAAAACTAACAAAATAGGTAAAACGAAGTAACAAATTTGTTTAATGGGTAATTTGAGACCAAAAAAAAAAGAAGCTTAATGGGTGATTTGAAACTTGACACTAGTTTAATGGCCTATGCCGCAATTTACATAGGACTAAGACCTAACTTTGATGTCATGATAGATCACTCGATCATGTTCCACAGCTCTAATACCATGATAGAATTGATGTTTTATTCTAAAATTAATTGGTACTAGGTGGAGTATCCAGATACTTATATACTAGTATTAAAAGTCTTAATTTATCCATGTGAGACAATTAGATTCTCCAACACTAAGCATGTCTTTTGATTCAATATTTACTAGTTATCTAGCCCCTAGATGGCAAAAGATAAAAGAATTTGCAGACATATGCTGAGCATCCATTTGAGAATTCATTCTTTAGGTAATATTTCTCTTCTGATAATTCAGCTTAATTAGACAGTGTCAGAGAAATTTAATATCAATTAAAATTCCTCCCCAACTGATCTGAGGAGTAAACTAATTAATGAAGATATAAATCGTTAGGTGCTACATAACTCATCAAATAAAATTGTGAAAATTTGACACGATTGCAATAACAATGCATTACTGCAGGTACATTCAAGTTGGCCTTGTACATGCATGTTTTTCTATGGATGGGCGAACCTCCTCTGCTTGTACTGGTAACCTAATTATATTTAATGATTTTTTATTTGTATCATGTGACATTCGGTCTATATACGTTCAATTTATAATTTTTGGATTTAATACTACTGTTAACACAAAATTAAACATTTTGAGAAAGTTAATTTAGCTCAATATGTTAATCCTTAATTCAAAGATCACCTTATAAAATTCTAAACTACTCGTTTTAGAATTAAACTCCATAATTCTTAAAAGTATAGTTGTCTAATTGCATGTTAACGTACCTACTGGAAATAATTCCTCGGTCCATCCCTATCGTTTTCATTTTCTTTCTTTGAAGTGATTAGTACTTATTCCCTTTCAGCAAGTGTTTTTTTCTTGCTAATTTTTTAAGGTCCAAACAGTTCTCCATTCACATCTTTGAAAGTTTCTGGTCCTTGATCTCAATTCTGTCCTCTGTAATAATGCCGAGGACATTGCTAAATCCGTCACTGAGCTTTCAGATTTAATGCACAAATTGATTCGGTCATGTGGCTACATGGATGGGAATAACGGGATAAAACGGTACTTCTCCGCCTCTTTATGGTGCCATTTACGCACTGCAACTTGATAATTCTACCAGGGATCATGAAGTAAAGTGAGACGAGCTCGTTTACAATGAAACCCAAATTACATGGAGGTTTAAAGTTTTAGATGAGGGGATAAATTAATATAGTATTAAAATCTAAATTATTAAACGGTTTTGAGTTCAAGTTTTTGTGCGATCTATTTAAAACATTTAAACAATTCATATGCAAGGGTTAAAAAAGACCTCGGGTATATTGAAAATAATAAATAAATATAATAAACTCTTATTTAATAACTCATTCTTTTAGAAAAGGTGCTCATTTAATACCGGAGATGTCTCACCCCTCTTGTCGCTATATATCTAACGAAGAGAGCACCCCTCCGGAGCATGGTCAGTTACATGAGTTGCAAACGGATAGCTTAATTAACTCAATATTCGCCAAACAATTAGCATAATGATTTGTTTCCGATTGACATGAGTAACTTCATACTCCGAATTACTTCAAAGATACTTTTGCACTCTTCAATTTGTGACTCGAATGGTTGGCTTTCAACTTTTTCATTCTTGGACATGGGTTCATAATTTTTTATTTTTTTTTCAAACACGACCAAACTAAAACGCTAAATTAAATGTCTGAATTTTTATTCGATTACTGAAATTTCAAAATCACTTTTATCTTAACTGTGTAAAATAAGCGATTCACCAAAATTACTTTGCCAAAATGATTTTTCACTCAATAATCACAATTCAGAAGTGTGTAAAGAGGATCCAATATTAATGCCTAATATAATCCGTCAAATTACTTTCAAGTACTTGACCCAAAAAAAAAAAAAATTTACTTTCAAGTAGGCAAGGGTTGGATTTGCAACACTTTGGCAACCCTCAATGTTAGTGAATTTGATATTTTATCTTAAAATTAATTAGTGTAAGGTGAAGTAAATTAAGTTTTTATATACCGATTTTGAATATTTTAATTTATCTATATGAGACAATTAAATTTTATAATACACAAAGACAATTATTCAGCGAAAATTTATCGAAAGACAACTATGGTGGAGGATGGTTGAAGATGCGACGTGACACGTGCACGGCGTTCCGAATCAGTGTTGTTAGAGTTATAAATACACTGGCCTTTATTTATAAATTGGAGAAGAAATGGAGCCTACAAGTTGACCCACCTGCCACACTAGCCATTATTTGTAATAGCTAGAGAGAAGATCACTCACTTATAAATAATGGCTTCTTCTTTACGTTAATACACACTCTTTACTCTTTAGTATCACACTTCACGTTATACAAGTTTAGGCTTGAAGTTGCCCCCTTCCAGATCAGCCATGCAGTCATTTGTAGTGTCTCAAATCACCACCAACCCATGTGCATGGACTCCACTGGCCTACCCCACCACCACCCACTACCATGCAACCACCAAATTCCAGAGGTTGTCACCTGTTTCAGCGGTGGCAGCACAATCATTGCACCCCCAGGTGACGCAACAAATGCCACCAGAAAAACTGGAAATTTTCAAAGCACTTGAACCCTGGGCTTCCCAATCGGTCCTCCCACTCCTAAAGCCCGTGGAGAAAAGCTGGCAACCTACTGATTTCCTTCCTGATCCGTCACAGTCATTCGATGGCTTTATTGATGAAGTTCGAGCTCTTCAGGAACGAACCTTTGGGCTTCCTGATGAATATTTTGTGGTGCTTGCTGGTAACATGATTTCTGAAGATGCATTACCTACTTATTTAATCCCACTCAATACATTAGACGAGGTTCGTGATCAGACCGGGTGCAGTTCAACCCCATGGGCCACTTGGCTTAGGGCATGGAGTGCTGAGGAGAACAGGCATGGCGATCTGCTTAAGACCTATCTCTATCTTTCGGGTCGTGTTGATATGCAGATGATAGAAAGGACAGTGCAGTACTTGATTTGTGCTGGAACGGTAAGTTTGATTACTTTACAGTATTAAAAATCACATCTTTTTCATTACCTATTTATTACTGTGTTGTATGCATCGAAAACGTTTTTGGTCAATAGTCTTAGTTGTCTAGATCTTTCTTTTTCGGTTCAATAACATGTATTATTGTTGTATTAGTTCTTTCTTTTGCTCCTCAAAGAGGGATCGAAACAGCATTGTGATGGCGAAACCCGATTATTAGATTATTAATACATACATAAATTTATGTGGGTATGTGTGTGTGCATATGCATGTGCGCACGACTATACAACACACGTATAATATAATGTTTAAATTTAAAAAATGATATTAGCCTAATAAACTGATACATAAAATTATATTTTTGAATATATGTTTCTTAACCAAATCAAAAAAATGGCTAAGCCCGCATACTGTTCCTCTATACCCTGAATTACCTTTTTTTTTTGGTCAATATTCTCAGTTACGTAAACCCTGAAATAAGTCATACATTTTTATCAATTTTTACTATTGTCCTCGACTCCTCTCTACTTTTGTGACGTTAGTATGTTTTATTGATTTTTAGTCGAGTAAAATACCTTTTGGTCTCTGAGGTTTTGTAAAAGTGACTTTTTAGTCTTTTAATTTTTGAAAAGTGATTATTTGGTCCATTTTTTATGAAAAATTAACGAAAAATATTAACTTTTTTGTGATGTTCCTATTTTACCCTTAGACCCATTTTTTCTCTCATGCACGACAATATGTACTATTTTGAGAGCTATAGAATATCACCAAAAATCAGAAAAAATAACCAAAAAATTCACAAAATATACATGTCCAAACCAAAATAAAAAAATACAATTTCTACAAAATGACTTCAACATCATCATTCACACAGTTAGAGAAGAAATAAACGGAACAATTATCAAGTTAAAAAATATGAGATATTATTGTGGGTCAAAAGCAACTGATCGCATATCTGAATAGGAAATATGAGAATCCGTCGTTAAATTCGTCGCTAATTAATGTCGAAACTAGCAAAGGAAATAAGTATTTATCTCAAAAAATAAATGTTACAAATCATAATTTCTTATAAAATGCATTTTACATTTCGTTAACAATATGAACAAGTATTTTTCAACTTAATTTGATGTCCGAGCCATTTTCAAAATGAAAATCAACAATATCGGGTTTATTTTATTGCTTATCTTTAAATTTTTTCTAAATTCCATCGCTAATTTTGTCATTATCTAGTGACGGATTTAGTGAGAGAATTACGACATGCCATCACTATTCCGTCACAAATCTATCGGCCATCACTAATCCGTCGCGATGTTGCGAGAGATTAGTGACGAAATTTAGTTATAAATTTTTTTGTTGCAAAGTCGTCATTAATCCGTTACTAATTAGTGATTGAATATTTTTCTCGCTAAATCTATTGTCACTTAGTGATGAAAAAAAATCGTCGTCCGTTTCAATTTTTTTTATAGTGGACCACTTCATTTTTTTGTTTTTATTTTAAAAGAGAAAAATCAAAATATCTCATATTTTTAAACTTGATAATTGTTCCGTTTATTTCTTCTCTAACTGTGGTGAATGATGATGTTGAAGTCATTTTATAGAAATTGTATTTTTTTATCTTGGTTTGGACATGTATATTTTGTGAATTTTTGGTGATTTTTGGTGATTTTTTTTTCCTGATTGTTAGTGATATCCTATAGTTGCCAAAATAGTGCATAATATCATGCATGAGAGAGAAAATGGGTTCAAGGGTAAAATAGGAACATCACAAAAAGGTTAACATTTTCCGTTAATATTTCGTCAAAAAAGGACTAAATGGTCATTTTTCAAAAGTTGAAAGACCAAAAGGTTACTTTTACAAAACCTCAGGGATCTAAAGGTTTTTTACCCATTTTTAGTCTTATGGTGAACGAGTATACATTCATGGACAAATATATGATTATGAAATTTATTTCAAATTTAATCATCTTATTCTGCAGGGCTTTGATTTAGTTTAATTTTTGGCCTTTTAGACATTTCAATTAAATTGTTTTTGCATTTTTTAAGGCTAATGAATATTCCAAAGCAAAGGGTTACAATTATTATTACCTACCTTTTTTTTGGAATACTTAACGGTTATGATCATGAGTAGTAGAGATTTTCATATACTTCAAGTTTCTTTTATGATTTTGATTACGATTATCCTATTTTATAGGATTAGCCGTAGGCATACCCAATATGGGTTATCAATATGTTGTTCATATAATACAGGACTTTGGGTTTGAAAAGAATCCCTTCTTTGGATTTGTATACACATCATTCCAAGAGAGAGCTGTAGGTTTGTCACATGGCAACACAGCTAGGTTGGCCAAGGAAGGCGGAGATTTTCAGCTAGCAAAGATATGCGGTACAATTGCATCGGATGAGAAGCGCCACGAGATGGCCTATACAAGAATTGTGGAAAAACTTCTTCAAGTGGACCCAAATGAAACAATGCTAGCCATAGCTAACATGATGAGGAAGAAAATCAATATGCCAGCCCACCTCATGTATGATGGGCAGGATGAACATCTCGTCAAGCATTTCTCGGCTGTGCTGCAACAGCTTGGTATTTATACAATGGCTGACTATGCCGACATTTTGGAGTTTTTCATTGGACGGTGGAGGTTGGAGAAGCTGGAAGGATTATCAGGTGAAGGGAAGCATGCACAAGAATTTGTATGTGGGCTATTGCCCAGGATTAGGAATTTGCAAGAGAAAGCTGATGAAAAAGCTAGGAAACTTGGGGCTCGCAGACTCAAATTTAGCTGGATTCGCAACAAAGAAGTGACTTTCTAGATTGCACACACACAACACATGCATATTTATATATATATAAACATATATATATGTTTATATATATATATTTATTTATATAGAATTGTGTGTGCCAGACCTTTCGAGTGTCTTATTTTGGTCAAGTTTATCGTATTTATAGCCCTGGAATATAATATTTTGTTATATATCCCTTAAAAGACAGCAGATTTTAACAGCTACCTATTAAAAGGTCATGAGCCTCTGCATATGTAGCTGTTTACTATAAGTGCTGACTATACTTGCTACTCATATTATATCACCACTGAGCATAACTTTTCAACCGCCACCTATTAAGGGAATGTCGAAGCAGTAAATAAGCATCAAGTTGACAGCTAGCTAGCTAGACAGACCAAGTTGGATGTTTGTCCACGCGGATATTTGACTCCCTATTTGTTAACAGCAGTTTTACATTGGAGTTTCTCATGAATCACTTCATCACTACCACGGCTCAAATTATGAAATCTTCAACAATTACATCCAGCTCTAACTAATCTACATAGTATAAACAAAGTCTTTGACAACTACATCAATTTTATAAATGAGTAAACAAGAGTAAAATTAAAAAAGCACTTTATTATGATACTGATCTTGACAGCAATACATTTAGCAACATCAATATATGATATGGATTTTGCTAACTTTTCCTCTCACGGCACATGTGAAGAATGTTAGGACCGCGAAAGAGTAAATGAATCATTTACACATGCTGTCTACACAAGTTAAGTTGTGAGAACAAGTTGAAGTTGAATTGCTGCTGCAATATTTTTATTGTATTATTGTGTCACAGAGATTTTGCTTATTGCTTTGTTTCTCTGCTACAAATGAAAGCTTACAAGCCATACAATTTATAGATGTTCTATGAAGTATCTAGGATATGTTAAAATCAACTACAAACTTTGAAAAAACATAACAATGACTAATTCTTCAATTTTGGACAGGTATCTAACTTGACCTGCATCCTCTTCAAAGTTGTGCAGCATACAATTACTCTTTAACACCCCCTCTTAATTTATAATTTTGAAACATTAGCTTGGAAGGCTAGGGGTAATGATAACCCATATTAGGGATGACAACAAGTCAGTTAATTGCAAAGAATGTGATAACTTTAATTAAAATCATTTAGCATAATGCGTAACCAAAATCATAACCAAAACCCAACAGATATGAAAATCACTAACTATATTACAACCGTTAGTTATCCAAAAAAAGACCCAGATAACGGTAATCGTCTGTTTGCTTTAAAAAAATATAGTTTAAATAGAATATCAACCTTAAAAAATGTAAAAAAAATAATTTAGATGTCTAAAAGCCCTAAAATAAAATTAAACCAAATATCCCAGACACAATAAAATGATAAAATTGAAATAAACTTTATAGCATTGCAATATTTGTCGATCAATGTATACTCATTCCCAATAAGACTTAAATCGATAAAACATAGTAATGCCGAAAACTAAAAAGTGAGAGTTAAGGACAACTGTAAAAATGTATGACATATTTGCAAGGTTTAGGTAACATAGACTATTGACCAAAAAAAGAAAATAGGTAATTTAGGGTTTAGAGGAATAGTATTTGGTTTAGCCCATTTTCTTTTTAGGTTAATAAACATTGATTTATAATATAGTTTTATGTATTAGTTTATTAGGCTAATATAATTTTTTTTTTAATTCCAAACATTTTATTATATGTGTGTCATGTGTCGTCACACGTACGCAAAAATATACATAAACATATATATATATGTGTGTGTGTGTTAATAACCTATAATTTGATTTTTTAAGTCTAATACCAAAACCTATTTAGTTAGCCCTTATAGGAGCCAAACCCAAATGGGCATCCATTGATTTTTGTTATTGAATTTCTTGTCAGTGAGATACCTGTAGTTTCAACCTTAATCCCACTCACTGCCATCGCTTGACAATATTGTTGCGGTCTCTCTTTGAGGAGCAAAAGAAAGATCTAATCCAACAGTATTACATGTAAGTGTATTTTTAGTTATTCGTAGAATGTCTAATAAGCTTGTGGTGTTCCTTGCTTGAACATTAAGTCATCTTATATAACAAAGAGAAATGCTAAATATCACCTATTTTTTATCATTTATGACTAGTAACTTTTTTTGTACTTTTTTCTATTCTTTTTCATTATTAGTGGTCATTTAGACCCTCCTACATGCATTTTTATAGATCAATGAAATAAATACTGCTTAACTAGCACGAAAAAAAAACAATATTGACTCAATCAAGTTAACTACCGAAGGACACATAAATTGTACATACCAAATATTCTCCATAAGAGTATTGATAAATACCACCTAATTTTTATCATCAATTTATTACTTGGACATTTAGTTGGTAGACTACAATAACAAATGTTAAGGCAAAAATTAGCAGCCCCGAAATCTTTCCGGAGCTAGACGAGTTCCCTTATCCGAATAATATTTTGTATGCTCCGTCCACTTTGCAGTCCTCGTAAATCCGGGGCAGACTATTAGTGGGGCTGTTATCAGCCCCTTGGGCTGACATTACCCAGGGCTACAGTTCTGGTCTTTCATTCTTGATGGGGCTTAATGGTCAGGGCTGGCATGTCTGGCCTGCTTCTTATCCTTGTCTTAGGGGTTTACCCCCTCCTGCTAGGTGCTATGCTAGGTCCCTGCTCATTACCATGTCAGCAAGGGTCGCATCAGATTTGTGCATCAAGACCCGTTGTCCTGGAGCTCCGAGGTCCGACCTTCTGTCCCTGGTTGGTGCTCAATGGCTTGGGCTGACCTATTTGGCGGAGCTGGATGAGCCCCGTCAACCTCTGTTGTACGGACTGTAAGGGTTGGAATCTACTGTTTGAGGCTCCATCAGCTTATTTCCTGCAAAACAAGGACCCTTGGGGGGTACCCGGGGGCTCCCTCCGACGCTCAAGTCAGTTATGGGAGAAAGAGATTGCTTAATAGCATTAAAGTATTGCGTGAGAGCAAAGTGGTTGCTTAGGAGCAATTAAGAGAGAGCTTGTAAGCGTTAGAACGAGATACCTGTACTTTTAATGTCTACCTGTATATATAGTTGCTGAAATATGGAGTTATAAGATTAGATAAACATAAATCCCACGATATTAGGCTTAAGGAGATAATATCAAATGAGATAAGATAAATCCCTTATCTTTAGGCTCAATGGGATAATATCCATATCCATTATCTCAAAACTCCCTTGTTATTCGTCCGTTGCCCAGCACTTCCTGTGAGCCCAGGTCAGGACGTTGACAGGGCTACTGTCACGCCCCAACTCGACCCCTCCTACGATCAGTCAGGACGCAACGGAGTTTCGGCAGCATAACGACAATAACATGAACATCCGGGCTCTAAACCAACCCTTAAGAACAACATGCATCAACCTCCATAAATCAGCAACCAATTCAACAATCAAATTGACAACATGCAACATAACCACTTCATACATTAAACATTCTTTCATGAACTCCTTCATAGTTACGCGCCTCCGTTCCAACATAGTACATAGGCTATACATACATATCAAAATAGATTATAAACAAACTTAGCAACCTAGATCATAACAAAAGAAAGACTACTAAGTTAGCATCATTTAGTTCATTATCTTACTACAACTTATACATCATAAATTACAAGGAAAATAAAAGACAACTAGGTTAATATACAAGATAATAGAGTATACAACATCTCAACCATCAAGGACAAGACTCTGGCACATAGGACTCGTCCACATACGGCACATTTTCCACATTCTCCTCTTTAGGAGGCACGTACCCGTAATCCTGCTCAAGTACACCTGTAAGCATGCAATAATAGAGAGTGAGCTTATATAAAATAAGCCCAGTGAGGATCCGATAGATCTCGAGCAAGGTCTACTAAACTCCTTGGAATAATCCTTTGAGTCAGTAAACACACAATAACAATAAATAATACTATCATCACATAACTATATGACCATTCAATAAAGGATACTCTCTCTAGTTGGTGTAGCTCCAAACGCCATCACGATCTCAACCATTCTTCTTGTAACTCCCCATTACTCACGCACCCGGGGTACCCCCAATAACCTCGCCCTCCATGACACCTCTGTCATGCGAGCTGGAGGCAATCTCTGATAGTCATGCCGTTATCAACCCGACAGCCCGATGCTGCCCGAGAGGTGGCACACACATACCAGAGACCCAGCAATAATAATAAACATCAATCATCAATATTCCGAGAGATCAGCAACAAAAGTGCCCGATTCCCGTACTCAATAATCAATCAATAAAACATCAATATAACATCAATATAGCATTAAACAGCAAACAACTAAGTTAGATGACAAAGTAGGCCATCTAACCGAACATGCATTAAACACACAATCAAACTCTAATTTACCCATCAACAACTCACAATTCAATCACTCAACACCACCCAACCATCTAAAGGCATCGTTCAAGAAATTAAAGAATGACAACCTAAACTTCTAAAATTCATAACTTACAATCTACTAATCCAAACATTGCCAAATCAGTTTCTATCACTCACCCATTCAACCTACTACATTAACCCTATCGGAAATCCACCATAACACCTCCAAATCATGCCCGATAACCCTAAAACCCTAGGATGTCTTGGCTGGATTTTCTGGGTTTTCACACGAACAATGTAATCAAAAATTCGGCATTACAACAGCGCTAACACGTAATTATCAAGTATTTAGAAATCGACGGCAATCGATTTCGATCAACACAACTCATTTAATTCAACTTTGAACATTTTAATCAAAATTAAATACCCGGAAAATAAAAATTATGCTACATCCGACAGAAATTCGTAGTATTGGTATATAATGATCCCTAGCATGCAAGGAGCAATAATCTAACATCAGATTTCAATTCTAACGGTTCAATCTTCATTTATACGCAAAAACACAAAAATGACATTTTGAGATCTAGAATTTTTCTCTCACCTTAGATGCGATATAAGCCTAGGAATGCGTGCTATGCGTGCCCAACAAGCAGAATCCAAGTCGGTGCGAAGTTTCACGGACAAAAACTAGGTTTTTCTTTGAAAAATTGGATTGAAAAGCTTGAGTTTTCTCTTTCTTTTTCTCCCTCTTTTCTCTCGGCCTTGTGTGTGTGTGTGATGGTGTTTTTGTGTTGTGTGAGTGTGTGTTGAGGACATTAGCTTATAAGGTCAAATAATTAATTAAAGTCAAAGTTAATTTAAATTAGTATTTTTGTGTTTTAATGACTTTAATTGCATTTTATTGCTCACCAAGTTAAAAATAATTATGCAACCCCCAAGATATCTCAAGTGGATTATTTTTAGGTGACAAGAAGTTTTACAATCCAATAATTTCACCCGAGTCGGCTTAAAACTCGATTTTCGCAAAAGTCGGTGTAAAAACCCTAATAAATTCTTAAGCCGATTTTAAAATCGTTTTCATCAAACACAGGTCTATTAAAGTCCGTGGACTAGGTCTAGAAGGGTTAAAAAGACCAGTTTCAAAATTATAGCGGACGTGTTTCGAAAACACTATTCACTGAAAATCGACGATAAAATTTCTGACTCCGTTTTTGATGAAAATTTCATGAATGTACATTTAGCATGTTCTAGGAGTATTGAAACTAAAATTACCACATTCTAAGTCATATAGCACATAAACAGGTCAATTCACGCAAAACGAGAATAAACACGCAAAACGAGATAGGATAAAAAAGTGGGGTTCCACATTCTCCCCTCCTTAAAACAATTGCGTCCGCGCAATTCAGCATCGATCCGAAGACAAACTCAGGTGCTGACTCAAACATACTGATTGAAAGACCAAATACCAAATTCCAAATACCAACCAAGAACACCAAGTAGGAACACCGAATAAGATCATCGAATAAGAATCCCCAAACAAGAAGCTTAATTAGGAACGCTGAATAAGAACACTGACTAGAATATCTGAATAAGAATCTCAAATAAATTACCGAAGAAGAACGCCAAACATAGATCCCGTAATAGAGCACCAATCAAGAATACCAATTGAGATCTTCGAACAAGATTACCGTTGGAGAATACCGAATAATAATCCCGAAATAAGAACTCGGGATAACACCATATAATAATTCCACATAAGAATACTAATAGAAAATACCAAAGAATAATTCCAATCAAGTATACCGAATAAGAATATTCATATGGAAATCCAAAAGAAGAATGTCGAATAGGATCACCAAATGAAAATTCCAATAGTCAATTATGTAGTCGTAAAGTAGCTTGACCCCTAATCGGAATTTTATATGCTTCAGCGTCACATATTACTCAATCGCCAACTGATATAATGCACGTGCTAACTTCAACCATATAGGGCAAACTTTCTACTCGCATACTAGCGTATTGCACTCAAGTAGACATGATAAAAGAATATGTAGCACTGGAATCATTCAATACCTTAACTAATTGATTGAGAATAAGAAATTACCTTTCACTACTACTGTTGAGATGCACTGCCCGCAGGTCTACCCTGGTAACCTTGGGTCACTGACCGACCCTAGACCTCGAATACCTAGGACAATTCCTCGCTCTGTGCTGATTGCTGCCGCAACCCAAACATGTTCCTGCCTTATTCCGACAGTTAGACTCGAGATGGCCTTTTCGGCGACAGAAAGTACAATGTATGACTTGATCTGCAGCACGATTCCCTGAAGAATTTGGAACCAAGGAGGTAACTGAATCATCTTGTTGAGCTCTCACTATAGTAGACTTTTCCTGGGCATCCCTGACTGTAGTCAAACCCCGATCATTTTGCCATTTATGACAGTCCTCTTTCATGTGTTGATCACTGCCGCAACTTAGACATTTTCCCAATTTCTTCCAGCATCCAGTCTCAACATGACCCCTCTTGGTACAGAAATCACAAAATGGAACATGAAGAGCAACACTATTACCCACGAAACCCTGAACTGGCGAAACCGTTAAACTGCTCCGCTGTATCCTTAAGTCTACATGCCTATTTTTCCCCTGGAGCTGACTCTGCCGACTTCGAGGATGAAAATATCTTTGCTGGTCCTGAAACTGAGAAATTCTTCTACTCGATTGACTCGGCCTTACCCCTAACTCATTCTTTCCTTTCTCAACTCTTGTTGCAGTAGTAAGGGCTTCACCGTATGTGGAAAACTGAAAAGAAGTCAAGCTATCTCAGCTTCTTAGGCCGGATCTTTTTGGGGCTCTAGATCCCCCCTATCAATTGCCCCTCCCCCCTCCCCCCTCCCCCTCCCTCCCTCAATCTTCTGAGCTCTGCAGGAGGTTAGGGGATTGTCATGTGGGTGGAGCTCCTTTGTTCCCCTATCAGTTTAGCTATTGTAATCGCCACTTCACAAAACTAGATATACCACTATCTCAGCTGGTCTACGTACCTTGAGATTCATGCCCCCTATTTCACATCGTCAAAAAGATCTCATTCATAACATGTTTTTTGCATGACTCAGGCTAATGACCTCATTTTTGAATTCAGCTCATGGCTTTCTTTTTGTGGTCTGGTCGATGAGCCCTTAGACCCTCATATTAGTGAATTCAATTTTGAAGTTGTTCCTACTGATATTTTGGTGGAGCTTTGGTATGCCCCCCAAGTTTTCTTTAGAGAGGTTGGAGAGCTTGTTGCGACTATTAAGGTTAGATGTAGAGGCGCTGTGAGATCGAGAAGAGAAGTCGACCAATGGAACAATTCGAAGCGTAGGCCTCTTCAATGGGAGCCCGCATTGCGAGCCTGTAAGTACAAACATATGATGTTAGGGCTAACTTTTAAGCTTGATTTAGCCCTCATCCCATGTTTATCTTGGGCTCTTACGGTCCCACCTCTGGTATTTTATTACTCTTGTAACGCTCGCATGTTTGGCTCGAAATGACATTCGACATGTAATTTTTTTTTTAGCTAAGGGTAGTTCGACTTTGCCATTTTCAGCTCAGCCCAAGCTTTTTGGCCTCTGACATATGTCCGACCTGAGAATGACACTTCAACTTCTCCCTTGGCTCTTCTTATGTTTGACATGGCTCTTGGCGTTGCCTTGTGCTTGAGTTTGGGCTCGACTTTCCCGAGCTTTCCCTAGGTTCCACTCATACTTGAGCTCTTTGAAACTCTTTTGAGTTGGTCTTTCTTGATGAGAGGGGAACGTTGAACACTTTGCTTTACTTAACTTGATTTTGGCCATTCAGCCCTGGCTCTTTCGGAGCTCACTATCGGGCTCTATCTTCAACTAAGTTTTCTTAGCGTTTGGGACTTGTGGGAGCCCTTTCGATGGTCATTACCTTTGATTTTGAAGGTCTAAGGGGCTTTTGGGGTCCCTTCTCCAACCTTTGGACTAGGCTCATTTTGGCCTTTCTTGGATCTCGACATGTTCTTCTTAGCCCTCGAGATATGTCAAGATTTGGCCTTGGCCATGTTTGGATTAGCTTGGTCATTGTGTTTAGCCTTGATCTATCGCGAGTTGGTTTCCAATTCAGCTCGCTTCAGTTAGCCTTGTGTCGACTTTCTTTCAGTTCCTTCCGAGCTCATAAAGGTTTAGGCATCTCATGGAGGCCCTTCCTCGATCTCTTTCTAAGTTCTTCTTAAAGTCTTAGGGAATTTAAAGGTTTGTTCCAACCTTCTTGCTAGCTTTATTAAGGTCTAGGGACTTGCGTGGAGCCCTTCTTCGGCCTTAAGTGAGTTTTTTCGAGGTTCAAGGACTTATAGGGGGCCCTTTTTATGACCTTGAGCTCATTATATTTTTGTTGCAGAATCTACCTTTTTGGCGAAAGACCTTTGTGCCTTGGTTCTGCTCCTTTCAGCTTGGCTTTGACTCTTTCTCTAATCTCTTTATTTAGATCTCAATTGCCCCCCAGACCGCATTGGCTGAGATCCTTTATGTAATTCTAGCTTTGGTAGTTCCATCCTCTTCGAGAAGGTGTTAAAGTTTAGCTCATTTTTAGTTTGAGGCTTGAGGAGCATTTTGGCATGTCCAATGGTCTTTTGGGTAAGATACATCTCTATGGGCCTCATGTTAGGCCCAATTTCTCTTGATGACCTTTAAATTGATGTCAACCTCTTTAAGTCTTAGTACCTTTGACTCAAGTAGCCTTAAGCTCTTATGACCTCGGGGGTTGACTTGATAGTTAGGGCCGTCGACCTTGAGCTCTTATGACCTCGGAGGCTGGCTCGAAAGTTAGCACTATTCAGTATTTTGGACCATTATATGATTTCTTGCTTGTGAAATAGGCGTCCCTAATTTTGGACCAACAATTTGCATGTCCTTGAGTGAGGATGCTGATGATCCTTTGATTTCGGACCTGGTCCTTGAGCATAAACTCTCAGTTATTTAGCTTAGGAATTCCTTAGTTAGCTTCCTGCATACTTGCTAAGGATGCTTTAGGCCTTAGTGGAAGTCATTTCTTGATAGTGGGGCTGTGGTGCTTATCAAATGTTGTGACTTAAGTGGGTTGAAGCTAAGCTCCACTCGGTGCTCTATTGTTCCAGGCTATGCTTGACTTTTGGAACAAAGAGCTTAATGAGCATCGTGACCTAAATGGGCTATGCCGAGCTCCATTTGATGTTTGGATGCTTCTGGCTATACCCTATATTGTTTGGTCATTTGTCGGCCTCGATGTACGGCCTAAGGGATGATAACCCGAATAGTTGCTGGGAAGACCCCGAAGGGTTCTTGTCTAAGCCTGGGGAATAATGACCCCGGTGATGGTAGTGAGAACTCGAAGGGTTCTTGTCTTAGCTTGGGGAGTGATATCCCCGGGGATGGTTGGTGCGACCCCGAAAGGATATTGTCTTGGCTTGGGGAGTAATATCCCATATAATGGCTAATGAGACCCCAAAGGGATCTCGTCTTTGCCTGGGGAATAATATCCCCAGTAGTGGCCGGTGAGACCCTAGAGGGTTCTTGTCTTGGCTTAGGGAGTAATGTCCCATATGGTGGCTGGTGAGACCCTGAAGGGCTCTCGTCTTTGCCTACAGGGTGCTGTAACCCTTGATAGTGTTGAGCTCTTATGGCTCATAGGCCAGCTCTCATAGCCTGGAGGAGCTTGGGAGACTTATGTTGTGATTGGGCTGAGTTGGTCACCCATTTTTTATGCCGGAGAAGCTCCACTGAAGTTGGGGGAACACTACTGAGTTTAGGAGAGTTGTTGCTTCTTAAGCTAAGGAGAGCTCCGATAATCTTGGGAGAGTTCCACTGAGCTTCAGAGAGCTCCCACTTTTCATGCTAAGGAAAGCTCTGCAGGTCTTGGAAGAGCTCCACTGAGTTAAGGAGAGCTCATTCTTTCTTAGCTAAGTTCTATTGATCTTGGGAGAGCTCCGTCGCTTCGCTGGGCTTAGGAGAGCTCCTGTTTTTTGAGCTAAGGGGAGCTTCATTGATCTTACGAGAGTTTCAATACTCTGCTAGGCTGAGGAGAGCTCCTGCCTTTTAAGGTACGAAGAGCTCTGATGCTCGGCTAGACTAAAGAGAGCTCCGATACTCTGTTGGACTGAGGATAGCTCATTAGGGTAAGAAGAGCTCCGTTGATTTTAGGAGAGCTCCGATACTCTGCTGGGCTGAGGAGAGCTCCGTTGATTTTGGGAAAGCTCCGATACTTTGTTGGGCTGAGCAGAGCTCTTGCCCTTTGAGGTAAGAAGAGCTCCGATAATCTTAGGCTGAGAAGAGCTCTTTCCCTTTGAGGTAAGAAGAGCTTCGCTGATTTTAGGAGAGCTCTGATACTCTGCTGGGCTGAGGAGAGCTCCACTGATTTTGGGCTGATTTGATTACCTCATTGTGGGTTGGCTTACGCCTCAACAAATTATCTCATCACTATTGGACTTACACCTGGATATCACAATGACATTTACACGAGCTATTCTTTTGCTCTCTCTTTTAATGATAAGTCAATTGAGAAAAAGTGTCAGGAGATGCATCTTGAGCATTTTAAACATAATTTTCAGATATTTAAATGTATCTCTAGCTCTCCTTGGCCGAAGTAAATCCAAATCAGAGTTAAAACAAGGCAAAAATGAAACAAAATGTTGCTGAAACTTCAGGTTCGTCATTTCTTGATAGCTCAAACACATCCTGCAAAAATGGTCATAACGTTTTCTAGGAAGCTCCAATTCATGAACTGTTTGAAGCGTTAGAACCTACACTCGTAGGGCTTTCTGCCCATATATAAATATCCAGCCAATTGTTTCTCAATTGTAGTAGTTTTTTACTCAAATTCAGCCCAAAAAAATCTTATTCGTAACCTTGTTATATCTCAAGCTTCTTTCATAGTGTAATTTTTTGCCTCTTACACTACCTCAAAATGCAATTGTATGACCAGCTTGGTTGTCATTATGTATGTCAAATATATGCACAACAGGTCAAACCATAATTATAGGCATTATAAATTAGCTTAGACATATTGTTCCCTAAAGCACTTATTTTCTTCAACACATCATAACAGGCATGCATTTGTATAAGTTTTCTCATGTAAATTGCAAATTGACATTTTATCAAACATCTTCGACACATAACATAAGAGATATATAATTTGTGTCTAAGTTTCCTGATGCCAAGTTCACCTTGGCATTCTATCGAACACCTTAAGTGTTTTGCTAAGAACACATACTGATAGATGTCTACCAAACTAATGTTATTTCTAGATAACATCACATATTAGAATCACAATGCAAGGATAATGATGAACATGCTGTAAGTGATGTTTTGGACATTATTATGCACATATATATGTCTTCTTTTAAACTATGATACAAACATGTTATGGTATGAAAAAATAGTAGCATGGACTCGGCTAGTCACGTTGCGTAACACAACAATCGTTAGATATCTTGTCGAAACAACAAGGTTGAGGACTGTGAGCGAATCATGCATTTTAATTAGGCAATAGCTCGCATAGCATGAACATGCCAACTGATAAAGACAATGTCAGTGCCTTATCATTGAACTTTAATGAAGCATATAGTTAACATGAATGTATAGCATGTAAATGCTTAGCAATATTGGGTGATCAACTTAATGTAATAAACAATCAATAGATGGTAGCTAGCACAGGGCAAGTATTATTGTTACTTATCTTGCACAAATGTGGTTTCTTAGTGGGATAACCCTCGGTTCCCACAGACGGTGCCAAACTGTTAAGGCAAAAATTGGCAGCCTCGAAATCTTTCCGGGGCTGGATGAGTTCCCTTATCCGAATAATATTTTGTATGCTCTGTCCACTTTGCAGTCCTCGTAAATTCGGGGCAGACTATTAGTGAGGCTGTTATCAGCCCCGTGGGTTGACATTACCCAGGGCTATAGTTCCGGTCTTTTATTCTTGATGGGGCTTAATGGTTAGGGCTGTCATGTATGGCCTGCTCCTCATCCTTGTCTTAGGGGTTTACCCCATCTTGCTAGGTACTATACTAGGTCCCTGCTCATTACCATGCCAGCGAGGGCTGTATCAGATTTGTGCATCAAGACCCGTTGTCCTGGAGCTCCGAGGTCCGACCTTCTGTCCTTGGTCGGTGCTCGATGGCCTAGGTTAACCTGTTTGGCAGGGCTGGATGAGCCCCATCAACCTATGTTGTACGGACTGTAGGGACTGGAATCTACTGTCTGAGGCTTCATCTGCTTATTTCCTGTAAAACAAGGACCTCTGGGGGGTACCCGAGGGCCCTCTCCGACGCTCAAGCCAATTATGGGAGCAAGAGATTGCTTAATAGCATTAAAGTATTGCGTGAGAGCAAAGTGGTTGCTTAGGAGCAATTAAGAAAGAGTCTGTACGCGTTAGAACGAGATACCTGTACTTTTAATGTCTACCTGTATATATAGTTGCTGAAATATGGAATTATAAGATATGATAAACATAAATCCCATGATATTAGGCTTAAGGAGATAATATCAAAGGAGATAAGACAAATCCCTTATCTTTAGGCTCAAGGGGATAATATCCATATCCCTTATCTCAAAACTCCCTTGTTATTCGTCTGCTACCCAGTACTTCCTGTGAGCCCAGGTCAGGACGTTGATAGGGCTACCCTTTGTGAGCCCAGGTCAGGACGCTGATGGAGCTACCTCTTGTGAGCCCAGGTCAGGACGCTGGTGGAGCTACCTCTCGTGAGCCCAGGTCAGGACGCTGGTGGGGCTACCTCTTGTGAGCCCAGGTCAGGACGCTGGTGGGGCTACCTCTTGTGAGCCCAGGTCAGGACGCTGGTAGGGTTCCCAACTCCGTGTGCTGGATCTTTCTGTCTGCTGCCCAGAGCTCCTTGTGAGCCCAGGTTCGAACAGTGGCACGGCTACCCCAACTCCGTAGGCCGGATCTTTTTAGGGCTCCAAATCCACCCCTATCAACAAATATTTTTATTTTTCTATCTTTTTTTAGTATGCAAACTAAGTATCCACATATAATAGGAGGTAATAAATTAATCATAGATATAAGATTATATCTAGCAATGCTCAACAATCATGTATGCAATCACCTTTGAGAACAGATAGTGAAAGAGTATTAATCAAACTTATGGTTCTAGCAGTAATCAAGTATTGCACTGTCTTCTCTATCATTTGCATATCAACATGACCGGAAAGATAGAGATATGTCCTCAACAGATCACCCTGCCTGTTCTCCTCAACCGACCATGCCTGTTCTCCTCAACCGTCCATGCCCTAGTCCAAGTGGCCTATGGGGTTGAACTATACCCGGTCTCACCACGAACCTCGTCTAATGTACTGAACGGGATTACATAAGTAGGTAATGCATCTTCAGAAATCATGTTACCCGCAAGCACCACAAAATATGGGAAAATTTTACATTTAATCCCTATTGTTTGCAAAGTGTCTCAGTTTAGTCCTAATTATTTAAAATGTCTCAATTTAGTCTCTATTGTTTCACCAAAAGTTTCAATTTCATCCATATTATTTAATATGTCTCAATTTAGTCCCTATTGTTTTTAAAAAAGATTCAACTTCGTCCCTATTATTTTTAAAAAGTTTCAATTTCATCCCTATTATTTTTTTAAAGTTTCAAATTCGTCCCTATTATCCAATGACTAAATTAAAATTTTTTGAGAAACAATATGGATAAATTTGAAACTTTTTTAAAAATAATAGGGACAAAATTGAAACTTTTTGGGAAACAATAAGGACGAAATTGAAAATATTAAACAATAGGGATGAAATTAAAACTTTTAGGGAAATAATATGGACTAAATTGAGACATTTTAAATAATAAGGACTAAACGTGAGATTTTCCCACAAAATATTCATCAGGAAGCCCAAAGGTTCATTCCTGAAGAGCTCGAATTTCATCAGCAAAGCCATTGAATGACTGTGATAGATCAGGGAGAAAATCATTAGGTTGCCAGCATTTGTCCATGGGAGTTAGGAGTAAGAGGACCCATTGGGAAGTCCAGCGCTCCAGTGATTTGAAAATTTCTACTTTTGCTGGTGGCATCGGTTGCGTCATCTAGGGCTGCAATGATGGTGGTGCCACCGCTGAGACTGGGGACTGTAGACGCCAAAATCTACAATTATGAATTCGAAGCCACTAGCAACCTGCAATGATAGAAAGCGAGAAAAGCGGCGTGAGTCTTGGAACAACGGTGTGGTGCCGGCCGAAGACACTCCGACGCTCAAGTCAGTAGGTTATTGAGTAGGATAGAAAATGAATAAAGTAAGATGGGAAAGGCGGAGACTACCGTAGTATCAGCGTCGATATTGGGAGTTTAGGTCGTGGAGATGTAGAGGGGAAGTAATGCTAGTGCGGTTAGTATTTGATGTCCACTCCCAGTGTAGGCATGACCTACTTATAGGTGTGGTCAAGCCAAGAGTCACGGACCCTTAGGACTTGTACTCTCAATAGACTACCTAATCGCTTATCGCGTTGGATTGAGGTAGTCTCTATCTCGAATCCCTCATCGGTTATCCGCTTCTCGCAGGCTGGGCGAACGCGATAGGTCGATAGTCGCTTATCCCCTAGGACTCATAACTTGAGCAAACTACTTCGAGGGGGCAATTACTTATCCCGTAGGATAAGCCTTCGTCCGAACTTATCGATCATCATCCGCTTAGAGTAGCCTAATCTCTTAAGGTTCTTGTCGCAGTCGTTTATCCACTACGGTAGGCCAGTCCCTTAGGACTATTTCTCGGCTGTTTACTCGTTCGCACCCGGTGAGGCCATGGGTTGCATCCGAGTCCGTCGTCAACTACCCACATGAGGCAACCTGATATTTGGGCCTAGCATAGAGCTTGGGGCCTCCGCGTGGGCTCCTTCGGTAGTAGGCTGCAACTTAAGGTGCTATATACGGGCCTTGGCCCAAGCATTAACTTCGTTTGGGGCTAAGCCAACCATCGTGGTTTGACCGAGAGTCCAAACCCATTTTTTGCATCAACTTCTCTCTTCTTCTTTGTTCCGTTTCCTTCTTTCACTTGACTTTCGCTGTTCGTTCAAATAGCAACAACTCTACAAGCTCTCTGCAGACGCTTAATTGAAGGTTGCGACTCAACACTTTGCTAGCTTGCTCTCTTCTTATCGTTTTCAGGAGGTAAGAAGATACTCGAAACCCCTCTGCTTTCTCTGTTTTTATTTTATTCGTTCCCCTTCTCACTTTAGTTTTTTTGGTTTTCAAATGGTGAAGGTTGGAGAGGGAATTTGCCAGGCCAATTTCTTTTTCAAAATTTCTCCTTTTGCAGTAAGTTCTTCTTCTTTTCTCTCTATTTCCAATTTGCAAGCTTTGACAAATGCTTCAAGCCTTCATGCCATCCCCAACGTGATACCTTTACTCTTTAGTAAAATGCTGGAAGTACGTAAATGCTTCCATGACATTTCCCATTTGTCCTTGCCAAAAGAGAATGCTTAAACTTTCAATGGTGGTCTCGTGAGCATAGTCATTTTCTTTTTCCCATTTGCATGGCACATTATATGCAGTCGTATACATGGACGCACACACGTATATTTACGCCCTTTTTTTTGCCATTCAGTCGGTTGTCTTTCGAACTCTTTTGATAGGCAATACCCCCGAGATTCACGGTAGGTTGTGACCTTGGACCTTAATGGTAGGCGACACCTTTACGACTCGCAATAGGCTGCAAACTTTGACCTTACTGGAAGGCGACACCTTAGAGACTCAAGGTAGGCGACAACTTTGGAACTTAAAGTACGCAATTTCTCAGTAACCCACGGTAGGCTGCGACCTTAGACTTCATAATTCACGACACCTTAGTGATCCACAGTAGGCTGCGGCCATGGGCTTTAATGATAGGCGACACCCTCAACGAGACAAAGTAGGCTTCCTATTAGGGTCTAGTTTCTACCGCTGAGGTAGGGTCAACCTCTCCGTGGTATTGTGACTGTAGGCTAGCCATTGGTCATAAACGTAGCATCGCCTCTTGTCGTCTACCACTATCGCTGTACTAAAGCATCATTTATTGTCTGTAGGTAGGCACGTCGTCACAAGGGGATGCGAGGTCTACCATAGAAGATTATCTGTTTAGGAGTGAGAGAGAGTCAGCCGAACTTCAGGGAGAAGAGTCGTCCTGTAGCACCGATGAAGTGACCGTTGCGGATGACTGGTCATATGAGGGTCAAATTAACTTACAAGAGCTAGCAAGTGCAGTGCATATAGTAGGATTTGTCCTCCTAACACATCGTCAATCGACCTTGGAGAATTAGTTGGTCACTCGAGGGACATATTGTCGGTGAGCCCTCGTTTGCGCCTTAAGCCAATTGACTTTGCTCGAATCAGAGTCTCCTATAGCATTCCCGAAAGGTATAACGTTCGATTACCAGAACACTACGAGAGGACGGACTAGGACTCTCCCGGTTGGGTATGTATGTACGAACGTGCCTTCCAGATCGGCCTTCGACTTCCCTTACCTTCACTAGCTCGTCAGCTGTTGCGGTGTTACGAAATTGCCCCGGGTCAGCTAATGTCGAGTGCTTGGCGTATGCTTCTCAGTTGTAAGGTCCTGGGAGAACGCGTAGGTGTACCGTTTGGGTTAGCCGAGTTGTTATACTGGTATTATTTAAAAGAAGATAAACCCGGTCGATACCACTTCGCACCCAAGCCAAGGAAGGTCTCCTTGGTAATCCTCCCTCCTAATAACCGTTACTAGAAAGACAAATATTTTTTCCTCTCCAGTGAAGTGGTGCTCGAAGGAAAACCCTATGTTAAGATAAAAAACTTTAACTGCTCCGAGCTGCTCCTTAAGTCGGACATGAACCTGCAAAACAAAGGAACCGAGCTGGTACCCACTCCGACGTTCAAGTCAGTTAACGTGGGATGGAACTTATCAGCGATGTGGGATAGATATTTTTGCATACCTTTTTCTGTGGAACTACTTTCATTTTATACTTGTAGTAAGGAGGTTCCCTAAACAAATGACAATTCCTCCAGAATCAGGACTCCCAAGAGTCCTTCTTCATTCAATAACCCATGGTGATCATACCTCCCATAAGTCATTCCTTATCCGGCCTCCTTGATCTTATCCTTATCCTCATGGCGCCCTTGTATACTTGCTTACCCGGTGACTCCAAAGGGTCCAGGGCTTGAAGAAAGACGAGGCTGACCATTATTACCAGGGCTAAGTTTCCATGGCTGGAGCCCCACCCCTATCATCTGCCCCCCCCCCCCCCCAATCCTCTAAGCTGGTTCACAGGTCAGGGGATTGTTGCAACACCAGGGCTCTTCATCTTCCTCAGTGGTTATTAGCCGTTATAACCGCTCACTTTGCACGTCCCTTCAATGGGGATCCTATGTGGGTCGACTTATCCGTGTGTGGGGCCCCATGGGGTCCTTTATAAAGGGAGCCTCCCAGTCCGTGCCCTATTTGCATCCCACTACTCTTCAACTTTCCTTATTCCTTTGTCATTCTTCGCTCATTACGCCCTACGTGAACCTCCAACCACTGTTTAGGTACGCTCTTCCTATTTTCTTCTAACAATGGATAGGTCTCTTCAGTCAGGCGTCGCCCGTGGTTCTAGTGACGGTCTCAGGGATGTCCCTCATACCCCTAGGAGTTCCGAACCCATTGCTGTTGTTCTGATTTCCCAGAGTCCTCCTCTTACTAGAGGCACTAGAAAGAGTTCCAAGAGACCTATGTCTAAGTCTTCCCACCACCGAACAGCCGCAACGCCCTTGGGTCCGGCTAGAATTGATGATCTTTTGGTTTTTGGTGCCTAGCGTAAGATTTGTACCACCCAGGAGAAGTCCATCGCCCACCGTAGGGGCATAGGAGCCATTCCTCCTAACTTTGAGGTCCGTGTCCCGAGTGATGGTAGGCCGGCGTCCGCCTGTGGGCTTGGCCAACGAGAGGTTACCTTCTATTACGAACAATTCTTTATAAGTCGTCTGCCTCTACCACCCTACCTGGTGGAAATTTTCAACTACCTCCAAATTAGACTTGCCCAGGTCACCCTCAACAACTGGAGGCTTATGGTGGGTTTTTACATTTTGTTGAAGGAGCTGGGCTATACCCCCACCTCCAGGCGTTTCCTCTTCTACCATCATCTTAAGACTACCGACAAATCCTTTGGCTGGCACTATTTTTCCACCCGTTATCACTCCTTAATCACTGATGTTCCTGACAATTCCAAGAATTGGGGCAATAAATTTTTCTTTGTGAAATCCCCCACGGGTTGGGAGGTCCGGAGTATCTAGGTTGTTCCTCCTGAAATAGCCAAGGACCCCTCCACCCTGGATGAAGTTGAGAAATCAGTCATCGAGGAGCTTAAAAGAGCCATTCCCATTAGATGCGAGGAACTTCTCTCTCCCAAGAGGGTAGCCGCAAGTGGCTTATTTCCACGGCCCATAGCGTCGAGAGTCAAGGCTCCTCCTTTACCCCCTTCACACCATAGTACCAGGGCTAGGGGGAAGGCTTTTACCGCCCCTTCTTCAATTATCATCCAAAACCTTGATAGACCTGAGCCTCCATCCTCCCACTCATCATCCGACACCGAGGGTTAGGTTTTATCATCGTATCTGCTTTCACCTTCTTGTTTGTTTATAAGGTCCTTACTAACTCTGTTTAGCTCTTCCCTGCGCAGATAACATGAAGATCTCGGAGCTTGTTACTTCTGCCTGAGACGAAAGAGTGACCAGAAGGCGTTTGATCAAGGTCTTTGGGTAACCTACCCCGAAGAAGCAAAGGGTGGCCCCTCCCACAGGTGATGTGGAGGTACAAATCCTTGAAGAGCCTCTAGTCCTTGCCTTGGAGAACTCAGTCTCCGTTGAGGGGCCCCTGGTTCCTCAATCGGGCTGTCCAGACTCACCCACTATTGGGCCTATCAAGACAGGGGTGATTGATTCTACTCTTCCGCCTGAAGTACCACCGGCCCCACCTCGCAGGCTTTTTCCGTCTCCGCATCTATCTCTTATCGATCCCAGGGCCCCATTCCCCTCCCCTCATATTGACATATTGTGGGAGGAGCAACGCTGCCCTCTTGGCGAGGCCTATCAGATCAACACTCCACGCCTACGTAAGCGTGGCGGGTCCGTTCTGCCTGGCCTTACCCTTGGCTTCAAAGACGAGATTAAGATTGACGATGGGCAGGGTGGTACCACACGCATTTTCTCTCACCGCCTTACTACTGCCGGAGCTGACCAAGAAGTTAGGGAAGCTTTCTACGAGGTAAGTTGTCATATTTTCCTTTTTCGAATTACTTCGCTTTGCTTTTTTTTTTTAATGCTCCGCTCTTTTATTTTCAGAGCTGGCTAGACCTAAACCACCTCCTTGGGATGCTTCATAAGGCCTTAGTAGCTTACGACAGGGTCGAGATCAACTCTTCCCTGGCCGTACTCCGAGCTGAGAAGAAAGCTAAAGCCCATAAATGACGCCTCAAAGAGCACCACCGTGCCTGTGCCAAGGCTTTCGACAATGACCTGGGCACCTTTAATAAAAAGGAAGCCCTGATTGACAAGCAAAGCACTGTCATTCAGGAGGCTGGACTTTACCAATCACTTTCTGAGGACATTGTTACAGTGGCGCTTAGGTCGCAATTGTCGGAGGCTCAAGAGACCTGCCGCCATATTCTTGCCGAACGAGAGCTGGCCATCCAGTCCTGCGAGAAGCTCGAGAATGAGCTAAAAGAGACCTCTGCTCAGGCTGTTGGTGCCCAGGCCAATTATGATCAATTGGTGCAGGCCATGGGTCCCCATGGAGAAGTTGCCATTGCCGCTTATAAGGAAAGCGATACTTTTAAGGCTCTATTAGAGGAGTTGCTCCGCCTTGCCATCAACAAAGCTGAATACGACGCTGTGGTTGCCCTCATAGAGGACGTGCAGGCCTGCTTGCAAGGCCAAGGCATTCAAATTGACTTGTCGGACTTCCTTGGTGAAGCCCCCCTGATCTTGAGATTCACTTGTGATTCTTCCTGGGTCACAAGCACAGTTAGAGGAGCCCTGCCCTTTAATTAGATCTACTTTGACATCTTGCCAATTTTTAGTTGTTGTTTTTTACCCAGGGGCTCTGATCCCCCCGTTGTACCTCGTTCTTTTGTTTTTAATGAAATTTTATCCCCAGAGTTTCCTGGGCCGTTAATATGCAAACCTTTTCTAAGTTCGCTTTATCGATTCTTTTCCTCTTCACGAGTTTTGTTCATGCATCTCAATCTTATTTTGACTCTGCTTTATGTATACTGGGCTCTTGAACCTCCGGTTCTTTTTTAGTATTTTTCCATGGATCCCGTGGTCTTCTTTGGGGACAGCCCTGCCAGCAGATATAAGTCATTTTATCCATGGGGCGTAACTCTTTCCAGGCATGGACCCTTTTGAGTTGTGGTATCAGACCCTTCAAGAAGAGCCTCTTAAACATAATATATGAGTGAAACCAAATCTTTAGGAGGGAAACAGAGCTTTTATTATTTCAAATCACATTACATAGACTTCTATCGAATGCTATTTATTCACTAACATTATTCTGGAAATGTCACATGAAATATTTCCTAAGATGTTCAACATTTCATGCATTAGCTAACTCCTTTCCACTAGGTTCTTTTAACCTAAAGACTCCAGGCCTAATCTCCCTTGACGCTAGATAAGGACCTTCCTAGTTTGTCCCCAACTTTCCCAGTCCAGGTTAGGATTTGAAGATGGCCTTCCTGAGCACCCAATCTCTTTCTCGGATATTCTTGAGTCAGACCTTCCTGGCAAAGGATCTAGTCATGGCTCTTTTTCCCTCCAGCATTTTTATCTATGCCTTCTGCCGAAACTTCTCGATCAGGTCGAGATCCTCACGAAGTCCCTGATCGTTTATTTCCTCCTCATAAAGCTGCACCAGGCTATTTGGAATACCAACCTCCACTGGGAGCACTGCCTCTGTGCCGAACGTTAGCGAGAACGGGGTCTCCCCTATTGCGATACTCGGGGTTGTCCGGTGAGCCCACAGGACCTCCGGCAGTATATCCACCTATAGTCTTTTTGCTTGTCCCAACTTGGTTTTGATGCCCTGCAAAATAGCTCAGTTAGTTACCTCAACTTGCCCATTAGTTTGTGGGTGAACTACAGAAGCAAATTTCAGTTCAATTCCCAGCTCCTTGCATTTGCCATAGAAGTAACTAGAGTCAAATTGCCTGCCATGATCTGTGATCAGGGCCCGAGGTACCCCAAAGCGGCACACCACCTATTTCCATACAAAATTCCAGGTTGCCCCTTCAGAGATTCTAGGGACGGCCTCAGCTTCTACCCATTTGGTGAAGTAGTCAACCATCACGAACACAAGCTTCTTTTGGCCCTTACCCAGAGGTAAAGGTCCTAGGATATCCAGCCCCCACTAGGCAAAAGGCCAGGGACTGATCATGTAGGCCAACTCCATTGCCGGCTGCTGAGGTATCCTGGAGAACCTTTGGCATGTATCACATTTTTTCACCATTTTCAATGCATCATTCTGCATTGTAGGCTAGCAATATCCCTATTGGAGGGTCTTCCAGGCCAACGCCCTGCCCCCCAAGTGGTTTCCACATACACCCTCATGTATCTCTCTGAGCACTTGGTTGCCATCTTCTTGCGTTACACATTTCAGCAGAAGCTAGGCATAAGCCTGTTTGTACAGCTGCCCCTCCAGCATAACAAATTTTGAAGCTCGTCGCTCTACACTCTGAGCCTCCGCCCAATCATATGGGAGATCACCCTCCTCTAGATATGTCTTTATTGGCTGCATCCAATCCCTATACATAGTTATGGCTGCAATTTCCAAAGTCAGGGCTTGAATTGACGGGGCCTCTACCTCATTTACTTTTATAACTACCGGCCCTGAAGAACTCACAGCCAGCCTCGCGAGAGAGTCTGCCCTCTTATTCTTGGATCTCGGTACCTGGCTGACATAGAAGTGCTCGAGTCGTTGGATCAACTCTTTGACTTTGTTAAGATAGGCTAGCATAGTCAAGTCTTTCGCCTCATACTCACCCAGCACCTGGTTTGCTACTAATTGTGAATTCGTAACCATGTCTACCCTCTTTGCTCCGAGTGAGATAACCGTCTTTAAGCCTGCTATTAGTGCCTCGTACTCGGCCTCATTGTTGGAAGTCGGAAACAAAAACTTGAGTGAGTATTGGCTTTCTGTTCCATCAAGGCTGATGATTAAAACCCAACCCCGCTCCTTTGCTTCCCCGAAGCTCCATCAACCTGTACCTTCTAAGGGGTGTCATCTTCCTCCATCCGGTCCCCCGTATATTCTACCACAAAGTCCGCTAGGGCCTATGCCTTGATGGTCATTCGGGGCTGGTAGACGATGTCGTATTGACTGAGCTCTACGACCCATTTTAACAAGGGCCCGAAAACCTCTGGCTTTTGCAGTACTTGCCTGAGGGGCATATTCGTCAAAACTCAGATTGTGTGAGCGTCGAAGTAATGTCTAAGTTTCTGTGCCGTAATTAAGAGAGCCAACTCCATCATTTCCAGGGTTGAGTACCTAAGTTTCGGTCCCTGCAGGACTTTGCTCACGTAATACACTAGTTTCTAGAGCCGATCCTCCTCTCTTATCAAAGCCGTAGCTACTGCTTTACTTGAACTAGCGAGGTACAATGTCAGGACCTCTCCCTTTTTTGGTCTCGACAAGAGTGGAGACGATGCTAGGTATCTCTTCACCTCCTCAAAAGCCTCCTGGCACTGATCAGTCCATCGGAAGTTTTTTAGATTCCTCAATACTCTGAAAAAAGAAACACATTTGTCTGCAGACCTGGACATGAACCTGCTTAGGGCTGCTATTTTTCCGACCAACTTCTGCACATCTTTGACACTCCTTGGGGGGTTCAAATTTAGTATGGCTTGAACCTTGTCTGGATTCGCCTCTATGCCAAGACTGGTAACCATGAAGCCCAATAACTTGCCCGCTCAGACCCCAAAGGCGCATTTTTCTGGGTTGTGCTTGATCCTGTACTTCTCCAGGGTAGCAAAGGTTTCTGCCAGGTCCACCACATGGGCGTGAGCGTGCTTACTTTTAGTCAACATATCGTCGATGTAAACTTCCATGTTCCTCCCAATTTGTTTGTCAAATATCTTATTCACCATGCGCTGAAATGTAGCCTCGGTGTTTTTCAACCCAAAAGGCATTACTCTATAATAGTAGGTTCCCGTGTCTGTAATTAAAGCTGTTTTCTCCTCGTCTTCTGGGGCCATCATGATTTGATTATATCCTTTGAATGTATCCATGAATGTGAGTAACTCACAGCCAGAGGTAGCATCTATTAGCTGGTCTATCCGGGGCAGAGGATAACAATCCTTGGGGCATGCCTCATTGAGGTCTTTATAATCAACGCATAACCGCTACTTCTTGGGGCTCTTGGCCACTAAGACCACGTTGGTTAACCACTCCGAGTACTGCACAGCCCTGATATGGCTTGCTTCCAACAACTTCTGGACCTCCTCCCTGATGTTCTTGCTTATTTCTTCCCCAAAATTCCGCTTCTTCTGGCGGACAGGTCGAAACATCGGGTCCACGTTTAGCTTATGAACCATTACTGATTGGTCTATCCCTGTCATGTTAATCGTATTCCAAGCAAATAAATGTAGGTTATGAGAAAAGAAGTCAATTATACCTTGTCACAGATCCGGAGGAAGGTCGTGGCCTATCTTTATACGCCGGCCTTGTAAGAATTCTACCTCATCCAACTCCTCAGCAGGGGCAAGTTCCTTTCTCTTCTTATCTTCTAACTCGTCGAGACACTAGGCCTCTGGGCCTTTCATCTTGAGAGAAGCAGCATAGCAGCGGCGAGCGGCGAGCGGCGAACTAATATCCCTTAATGGTGGCCACGCCACCAGGAGTTGGGAACTTCAGGGCTTGGTGTAGCAGTGACGCCACCGCCCTGAATTTTATCAGTGCCACCTGCCTCAAGATTCTATTATACGCTGATTCACAATCAAGGACAATGAGGTTTGCCATAATCGTCACTTTCTTTGGCCCTTCCTCCAAGGTCACAGGTAAGTTTATAACCCCTTCTGGACGAAAAGCTTCCCTTGTGAACCATTCAAGGGACGAAGCCTTTTACGCCTTATACCCAACTTGTCGAAGGCCTTCAAAAATAACACATCCACTGAACTGCCGATATCCACAACGGGCGTCTGACTATGTAATCAAAAATTTGGGCCTCTACCAATAGTGGATTATCATGTGGGTAGATTACGCCTTTGAGATCATCTGCAGTAAACGTTAACTGCTCTTCAACTCCCTGTCCCTAATACCGGGGCTCCTCTGTCACAGCCCTGGCATAAGACCTTCTTGCCTTTCTACTGGTTCTACCAAACAATAACCCCCTGGCTATGGTATCTACCACCCCTAGGTGTCGATTATCCTGGTCCCTTCCGTATTGGGGGCTGCGCTTCCTTTCACGTTGGGGGTTTCGTTCCTTATCTCGCCTAGGGCTCATTTTTCTCTCTCTCCGGGGCTCCTGATTTCCTGCAACAAATCTGTTCAATAGCCTCTTCCTCACCATGACCTCTATCTCGACCTTGAGCTGCTTACAATCTTCTGTGTCGTGACCGTGATCTCTGTGGTACCTATAATATTTATCTTTGGCCCTCTTGTCTGGGTTACCTATCATCCTAGCCGGCCAACAAAACTCGCGGTGGGTCTGAATTTCATGTAGGATCTTTGCCTTGGGCATACTCAAGGGAGTATAGTTCCAATCAAACCTTCCCCGGCTATTGGTGCCCTGTCCTTCTGATCGACTCCTCGGAGCTCCTATTTGCTTGCCTACTTCTTGAGCTTTTTCTTTCCCTGCGGCTCCCTTCTCTTCCTCTTTCTTGGCCGTCATGACCTTCTCTGAACTGATGTACTTAGAAGCTCGTGTCATAAGTTCTTCCAGATCACGGGGTATTCTTTTTCCCAAGGACGCTTACAAGGGCCTGAAGTGCAGGCCCTGTATATACGCGACCATGGCAACTGACTGGTCGAGGTCTGGTACTTCCAGGGCTGCTTGATTGAATCGTTAAGTGTAATCCCATAGGGTCTCCCCCCTCTGCTGCTTTATAGAGAGCAAATACACGGTGAGTCTCGGGGGCTTCTTGTTGCTAGCAAATCGGGCAAGGAACAAACCAGCAAGCTGGTCGAAACCATGAACTGAGGCCTGTGGCAGACCAGTGAGCCACTTTCGTGCCGTCCCCATCAATGTTATCGGAAAGGCCCGGCATTTGATGGCATCCGGGACATCCTAAAATGCCATGTGGTGCTCGAAGATCGTGAGGTGATCCTCCGGATCCCCAGTCCCGTCATAGGTCTGGAGACTGGGAAGTTTATAACCATATGGCATTGGCTCCCGCATAATTTCTCTGGCAAAGGGATGAAGTTTTCCCTGTCCCACCAAGACCTGATGCTGACCTCCATGGCTACGGGTGTCCTCTGGTCTCTCCTGCCGTAGGGTCTCCCTTACCTTTCTTGCCCTGGCCTTCCCTGCAGCTCTGCCGAGGCTGTTGTATCCGCCGAAAGAGCCAGGGCCTGGGGCGAATTCCCAGCTATCGGATCTTTTCTCTGAAGAAAAGCGACCTCCGGACGTGCCAACCCTTGAGTCTGAAGGAACTGGTTAAAAGCTCATCTTAGACCATTGAATAACTGCACCAGGGTAGGCAAGTCAACCTACTAGGATGAGGACGACATATCTCCTGGAACAAATACTGGTGGAACTGAGGTGGCAACTTTCCCTGGTATTTTTGTGTTGAGGGGGATGGGAGCTACTAGATGAGCAATACGTTCAGGAACCTGATGCTCATCGGGAGGGTTCTGGTTCCCCCCGGTATTGGCTTGACTTCGTGTATGAACCATCGTGGTATCTTAGTGAGGTTGTTGGACGATCCCACAGACAATGCCAAACTGTTAAGGTAAAAAACTTTAACTGCTCTGAGCTGCTCCTTAAGCCGGACCTGAACCTGCAAAACAAAGAAACCGATGGGGGTACCGGCAGTGCCCACTCCGATGCTCAAGTCAGTTAACGTGGGATGAAGCTTGTAAGCGATGAAGGATAGATATTTTTGTGTACCTTTTTCTGTGGAACTACTCCCATTTTATACTTGTAGTAAGGAGGTTCCCTAAACAAATGAGAATTCTTCCAGAATCAGGACTCCCAAGAGTCCTTCTTCGTTCAATAACCCACGGTGATCATACTGCCCATGAGTCATTCCTTATCCGGCCTCCTCGATCTTATCCTTATCCTCATGGTGCCCCTATATGCGTGCCTGCCCGGCGGCTCCGAAGGGTCCAAGGCTTGAAGAAAGACGGGGCTGACCATTATTACCAGGGCTAAGTTTTCAGGGTTGGAGCCCCACCCCTATAACCGTATATCTCTCGCATTTGGGATCGTACTCGTGAGTTTTTAACTTGTTGTTTTCTTCAACTACACTCTTTGTATTGAGGACTAATACTTTTCTTTTTGCTTGCACAGGTAGGATTTGCATCAATTACTCCACAGAGGGTTCGTACACAAGGGATCGAATTAAGGCGATCTTGGCACTACCTGAGAAAGACCGTCTACACTCTATTATTCTCTCTGAATCCAAGCTGAGATCGTCTGTGATTTGGAAACAAGTCCCTTACTCCCTCGAAGGTAGACCTTTCTTCTCTTTGGCTAAGCTTCCTTCGATACTAGCTAACTGGAGAGCACTTGAAGGATTAGGTTACAACTCGTCTGACCTTCTAACCTTACGTGATCTACTTGTCGAGAATATGCAGACAATATCATGACGGGTAAATACTAAGCTACAAACAGTGAGTAAGCGATGCAACGGCGCCTTCAGAAGCACAAAAAGGCGCAAGCGGGGGACTCCGAGCCAGTTGTGGCACCCACTGTTTTGGCTATTCTCGTGGTTCAATCTAGCTAGGTTGAGTCTAACCAGGTATCACGGAAGTGCCCCGCTACTGAGCCGGCCCCTCTATCAGACCATCTCACGATTGAGTTCCCTCATGAAGCGTCATCTATCTCTAATGCGAGTTTAGTGCTAGCTCCAGTGTCGAAGCTCTCATCTCCGAGAATACGGCCCTTCTGAGGAGGATGACGACGTCCGCATCCACTGAGTGAGGTGTGACCCACGCCTTCCAGGTATTGTAGATTGTACATTCTGTAATTATCTTTTCCCTTATTAATTCTAACTTTTGCATGGTCTTTTTTTTTTTTTGCTATTGCTAGCGCTCGAGGCTATCCTTTACAAAAATAGGGAAGCAGCGGAACTCCACAAGAAGCTTGAAAATGCCAGTGCCTCAAATGCAGCTCTTGCAAAATCTCTAGCCACGGCAAATGAAGCAGCCAAAAAGGCGAAGGAACGTATGGGTGCCCTTGTGCAGGAGGTGATCGAGAAAGACTGTACACTAACGGAGGTTGCTCTCGAGTTGACGTTCAAGGATGACGCATGGAGGGTCCAGAAAAAGGGACTAGAGTCTCAACTAGAGGATACCGCTGATGACACGTCCCTCGCAATGAAGGCTAGATTGATGAAAGAGTTTAGGGACGGGAAAGCTAGCGACTGGGATTACAACGACATCATCAAGCGTTATGAGAATTTCTGTTAAACTCTAGAGGTCGGCCCTCCAGGTGCACCTGGGGGCCCAACTGAGGCAGAGGCGATTGCTGGTGATGTTCCCTTAGGGGACTTGCCTAATCAGTCTGCTGAACCGTCGTTAGGGTGACTTGCGGCGCATCATGCATATCTTTTTTGCCTAAACTCTAGCTTGGTATGTATAGGTATTATGCCGCTGGCACCTTTTTGTATATGTAATGCGTATATGAAACTTTAGTTACATATTTCTGGGGCGATAGACGCCAATGACCTGGGACCACATGCTCTGCGCGCATGGTGCCTTCGTTCCCTTTTGCTATGAGGTTGACGCATCATAACTTTGCTTTTATGGTTCCAGAAGCACTTTGTGTTTCTTCCCATAAATTCTTTTGTGTATGCGTTTATCGTTTTGCAAATCACGCCACCTTCTGTATATAACAGATTATTGTGTGGGTAGTCTGGCCATTTATTTCCGCGGTTGCGAAGCGACCTAATATTGGTTAAGCTTTAATTGCCATGGCTCAAACTGTCGACTATTCTATTTGGAGCTCCTTAGGTGTGCTCCTATCACCTCTTAATAGCCTACTGGCGTGGGAGACCATACGATCATTATGGAGCCTACAGCAGTAGGTCATGGAACACAAGGGGTCAAGTTGATACATTGTAAATTTCAAATTTTACCTTAGTAGGTTAATCCGCTTGGGATTTTAAATTGGTCGATTAGCCACTTCGAAGCCTACCACAAAAGGTTGCACCCTTTAAACGTTTCGATTGATAGGTGGGTCACTTGTGCCCTACAGTAGTAGGTCGCGCCATTTAGGCATCTTAGTTAGTAGGTGGGTCACTTGGACCCTACCACAGTAGATTACGTCGTTTAGGTGTCTTAGTTGGTAAGTGGGTCACTTGGAGCCTACTATATAGGCTGCGCCCTTTAGGCGTCTTGTTTGGTAGGTAGGTTACTTGGACCCGACCATAGTAGGCTGCGCCTTTTAGGCATCTTGTTGGTAGGTAAGTCACTTAGACTCTACCATAGTAGACTGTGCCCTTTAGGCGTCTTGTCTAGTAGGTAGGTCACTTGGACCCTACTATAGTAGGCTGCGCCCTTTAAGTGTCTTGTTGGTAGATAGGTCATGTAGACCCTGCCATAGTAGGTTGCGCCCTTTAGGCGTCTTGTTGATAGATAGGTCACTTGGACCCTACCATAGTAAGCTGCGCCCTTTAGGTGTCTTGTTGGTAGGTAGCTCACTTAGACCCTACCATAGTAGGCTGCGCCCTTTAGGCGTCTTGTCTGGTAGGTAGGTCACTTAGACCCTACCATAGTAGGCTACACCCTTTAGGCGTCTTGTTGGTAGGTAGGTCACTTAGACCCTTCCATAGTAGGTTACGCCCTTTAGGCATCTTGTTGTTAAGTAGGTCACTTGGACCCTACCATAGTAAATTGCACCGTTTAGGTGTCTTAGTTAGTAGATGGGTCAGTTAGTCCCTATCATAGTAGGCTGCGCCATTTAGGACCTATGTGGTCACCTCGGATGGTAGGTTTGTTTCCTTTAGTCTTTATGCTAGCCACGCAAGTAATTTGGTTTTTTTTTTGCTGGGAACGCGTTAGGTGCGCGGGGTACGTTAGGGCGGTTTTACCCGCAGTAGGTCCCTTGTATTTCGAGTTGATGAAGAGACGGATGAGTTGAAGACTAAAGAAAACCATTTCACTTATTGAAAATGAACTACGGTAGTGCATGTCTAGGCGCGTCACAAACTAAACTAATCGTAACTAAAGGCCTCTACTAGGAGGTTGCACTGCTAGAGACTAACGACCCCACTAAAGGAATAATTAATTAAGACTATTAGCCCCTACTGGGCGAGCTAACACGATCAATGCTTAAAAGTGATACTTCTTGAAGTGAACGGCGTTCCAACTGTTTGCAACGTCCTTGCCCTCTCTGGTGCAAAGCTTGTAGGCTCTATGGCTGACCACCTTTGTGATAAGGTAGGGTCCCTCCCAATTAGGTCCTAGCTTCCCGACATTGATCTCTTTGGTATTCTAGAATACCCGCCTTAGAACCCAATCTCCTTCTTTGAAGGTTCTGACCCGAATGTTCTTGTTGAAGTGTCGCGCGACCATCTAATGGTAGGCTACAATCTGAACTAGAGCTCGTTATCTCTTCTAATCAATGGTGTCGAGCAGACGGCTTAGCTCTTGATTGTTTTCTTCTTCGGACGCTTGCTCGACCTGGAGGGTAGGAAGCCCAACCTCAGCGGGAATGACTGCCTCCGTACAATAGACTAGAGAGAATGGTGTTTCCCTAGTTGAGGATTTTGCTGTAGTTCAATAGGACCACAGAACGCCTGAAAGCTCATCGACTCATCTTCCCTTTGAACTCTTCAGCCTCTTCTTGAGGGTTGAGATAATGGTCTTGTTGGAAGATTCAGCTTGGCCATTGGCTTGCGGATAACGAGGAGTGGAAAAAGGTAGTTGGATATTCTATTCCTTACAGAAGTCTCGGAAGTCGCGGCTAATGAATTGAGAACCGTTGTCTATGACGATTTCCCGTGGGACCCAAATCTACATATGATGTTCCTCCAAACGAAGTTCTTCACTTCCTTGTCCCTGACTTGGTGGTAGGCCTTTACCTCGATCCATTTGGTGAAATAGTCCGTGACAGCAAATATGTAGACACACTGTCCGGGTGCGGTTGGTAGCTTGCCCACAATATCCATCCCCCACTTCATGAATGGCCACGGGGTAGAAATGCTAGCAAGTGGTTCGGGTGATTGGTAAGGAACTTGCGCAAACCTTTGGCAATTGTCACATTTTTTCACATATTTGATGGTATCGCCGCGCATTGTCAGCTAGTAGTACCCTGCTGTGAGACCCCTATTGGTAAGACTACGCGCCTCGGAGTGGTTGTCGCACTGCCCTTCATGTAACTCAACTAAGACATAGTCTGCCTCTTCCTTACTGATGCACCGGAGCTATGGTCCAGAGTATGACCTCCGATAGAGCCTACCTTCGATGAGACAAAACCTTGTTGCTTTTGATCTAAGCTTGTGAGCTACGTTACGGTCCTCTGGCAGGATGTCATCTCATATGTTCTATATGATAGGGGTCATCCAAGTCGGCACTTCATTGACACTCGCTACCTCAACTAACTTTTCTTTTCACACCGCGGGCCACTACAAGTAAACAACAGGTACTACCTTCAAGGCCGTGACTTGGGTAGCCGCCCCCAAGGCTACTAGTGTATCGACGTGACTATTATCATCCCTGCCTATCTGTTTTATCTCAAATTCCTCGAAGGCTGCCTATAGCTCTTTGACGACTGCCAGGTAGGTTGCCATCTTATCATCTCTTGCTTGGTAGGCTCCAAGGGTCTGATTGACCACCAATTGCGAGTCGCTGCTAACGGTTATTCTCTTGATATTCATCTCCTTGGCCAAAGTGAGCCCTGCAATTAGGGCTTCGTACTCCGCTTCGTTGTTCGTAGCCTTGAAACCACATTTGATGGACTGCTCTATAATGTCTCCCTCGGGAGATCGTAGCACTAACCCAAGGCTGCAGCCCTTGACATTACTTGCTCCATCCACGCTTAGATCCCACATCTCTTGGCCCGCTGAGACGCTGAGGCATAATAACTCTTTTTCTACTAACAGATGGATGCTTGGTATGAAATCGGCCACAAAGTCAGCTAGGGCTTGCAATTTAATCGCGGTCCGCTGCTGGTAAGAGACTTCATACTCGCTGAGCTCGATTGCCTACTTCGAAAGTCGCCCAGAAAGCTCAGGCTTGTGCAACATGGATTTGAGAGGGAAAGTGGTTAAGACCACTATCGGATGACACTGGAAATAGGGTTGTAACTTCCGAGCCGCAGTGACAAGGGCTAACACCAACTTCTCCAACTAGCTATACCTTGTCTCGGTGTCAAGTACGGTTCTGCTGGTATAGTAGACTGGATGTTGCTTTCTTCCTTCTTCCCCTACTAGGACCACACTTACTGCTGTTTCTGAGACGACCAAGTAGAACAATAGGGTTTTCCCATCTTTGGTTTAGAAAGCAACGGCGGACTAGTGAGATATGCCTTCAGTTGCTGCAATGCTTCCTCACAGGCATGTGTCCACGTGAAGTCCTTATTCTTCTGGAGGGTGTCAAAGAATGAATGACACTTCTCGGAGGATCGAGAGATAAACCGATTTAGAGCCGCGAGCCTACCCGTGAGCTTTTGAGGAGATGGGATATCAAGGATGGACCTGATTTGGTCGGGGTGAGCTTCGATCCCACGCTGGGTAACCAAGTATCCTAAGAACTTTCCAGAAGTCACCCAGAATGAGCACTTCGTGGGATTCAACTTCATGTTATACTTTCGCAAAATTTTGAATGTCTGGTTCAAATGATTGAGATGGTCTTCTGCAACAAGAGATTTTACCAGCATGTCATCGATGTAGACCTCCACGGTTTGCCCCAACAAGTCAGCGAACATCTTGTTAACCAGGCATTGGTAGGTTGCACAGCGTTTTTCAAGCCAAAAGGCATGACTTTGTAGCAGTATATTCCTCGTTTAGTGATGAGCACCGTCTTCTCTTGATCCTCTGGATGCATGAGTATTTGGTTATAGCCGGAAAAGGCATCCATGAAAGTGAAGAGCTCATGCCCTGCCGTTGCATCCACTATTGTATCTATGTGCGGGAGATGAAAGGAGTCTTTTGGGCACGCCTTGTTCAAGTCTGTAAAGTCAATGTAGACTCTTCACTTATTGTTCTTCTTCCTTATAACCACCACGTTCGCCAACCAGTCAGGGTAGAGGACCTCGCGAACAGATCCAATGTCAATTAGTTTTTGTACCTCTTCGTTGATGATACGATTCCTCTCTACTGTGAACTTCCTCCGTTTCTGTTTAACAGGAGGATAGGCTGGATCGACCTGTAGCTTATGAACCATGACCGCCGAGTCAATTTCGGTCATGTTTGCATGAGACCAAGTGAAGCAGTCGTGGTGATGGCTGAGGAAGTCCACCAACTGGTCGCGTAGTCCCGACTTTAACCTTGAACCAATATGAACGACATGATCTGGATGGTCGGGGTGGATTTGTACCTCGTCGAGCTCTTCCATAGTAGGCTGGTCAGGGTAACTTTGCGTTGTAGTCTATTCCACTTGATACAAAACGTCATGGCCAGCCCTCCTCAAGGAATAGTAGTAGTACTCGCGAGAGTTCCTTTGTTGTCCTTTTATTTCTCTTGTTCCCCAACTAGTCGGGAACTTGATTACCTGGTAGAAGGTTGACGGAATGGCTTTCATCTCATGGATCTATGGGCGCCCCAGTATGATGTTGTAGGGCGACAGACAGTTTATCATCAAGAATCGGGTATTGTGGTTAACACCCTCGGCGTAGGTTGGGAGGACAATCTCTCCAATGGTGCTTATGTGTTCACCGCTGAACCCGATTAAGGTGGTTGAACGACAAGTGACACAGGCTTCGTCAATTCTCATTCCCCTAAGAGCATCTAGCATGAGGACGTTGGCTGAGCTGCCATTGTCGACTAGTATCTATCTGACCAAGCAGTTGGCCACCCTTAATGTTATCACGAGGGCGTCATGGTGCGGATCATCTAAGTAGGCTGTTTCGTTATTAAAGAACGTGATGATCTGCTCAGGCTCAAATTCCCTAGGTGGCCGAGGCCTCAAGCCGAAACTGACAGCCTGTCGAACGTGTCTTCTCGCTACTGAGTGGCTGATACCACTGACCTTTGATCTACCAGTGATGCAATTTACTGTTCGCTCAAGGCGTGGCAGCTCAGATGGGGTGACCTCTCAAGCCTTTTGTTTTCCCTCTCGCTAGGCTACGGTCTGCCTCCCTTTATCGGTCAGGAATTGGTTGAGGTGCCCCTTTTTCAGAAACTCTGCTACTTCTTTCTTGAGCCCAATACACTCCTCAGTTGTGTGTCCATGGTCGTTATGGAAGTCACACCATTTGGTTTTATCTCTTTGGTCAGCGGGAGGCCTCATCTTCTCCGGCCACTTGACGGCTTCGCCCATTCTCTTGAGGGTATGAATGAACTCAGTCAGGGCTATACTAAGGTTGTAGTAGGGCACCCTTCACACATCCAGACTGCGGTCTCGCCTTTGTCCAAGTGGTATCATCTCATCGCGTAATCTCTTATTTCTTCGTTCCTCAGTGGGGTAAGGCTCGAGCTTTTTAGTACGCAAATCCAATGCTACTGGTCACCTGTCTTCCTTGTCATGGTGCGAGGGTGAAGGATGACGGTTTAACGCATCCTCCTCCCACTTGATCTGAGCCATGCCTTGGCTAGGACATCCTCCATAGTCTTCCACAGATACTTGGTCAGCTCCTTGTATAGATCGGACTCAGGTAGCAGGCCTTTGCGAAAGGCTGAGACAGCTATGGCTAAGTTGCAGTGCGGGATGGATACTTTTTCCTTGTTAAATCTTCCCACGTAGTCGCGCAATAGTTCACCGCTCTTTTGCACAATTAGATAGAGATCATCTTATTGTTTTTCTAGTTTTTTGCTGCTCGTAAACTGTTCCACGAACTTGTCTGTTAACTGGGCAAATGAGGAGATGCAGTTGTTTGGTAAACTCGTGTACCATTGTAAGGCGGGTCCTACCAAGCTGGAACCGAAGCCCTTGCACATGCAGGCTTTGTAACGCCCCGAACCCAACCCCACGCTATAGGTCAAGTCCGGACCTGTCACTCGGACAGAGTCTCCTCTGTATAGTGGACTAAACTGTTACTTGTAATTATCACATGCAATCCATAACTCACATTCAACAACACTTACAATCTATCTTCCAAGGCATTCATAGTCAGCCCAAAATCACAAGGCCATCCGAGCCATGGAACAACAAAATCTACTTATAGCACACAAGCATGCAAGACAAGATTAGTTTTTTTTTTCTATAAGTAGTTGGATATAACTATAACCAAGGTTTTCTATCAAGTTAACAAATACCCAAGCATGCAATAAGGAAAGTAACCATAATTCATTATTACATGCCATCTAACTTAGCTATCCATCATATAAGATTACAAGTTACTACATACACCAACTATACATAAGACAACAAGATCTCAAAAGTACAACAACCAACAACTGCAAGCAAACTGCACATATGATCAACCTTATCAAACAGGAATCAAGGAACTTGATCTACGTGCATTTCTTCTTCTTCCTCTACTTCTATCAGCTAGGGATTCACCTTAACTTTTCCTGAAACATGTTAAATGAGGAGTGAACAACAATATTGCCCAGCGAGGGAGGTGATGCAACATACCGGGGCGTGCAACATGATATGCAAACACAAAAAAGTCATATATTTAAATAACATAAACAACATGATTAAATAACAAGAAGTAACCACATTTAAAAGGATACGACTCCACTTCAAGTCTTCAATCTCGAACCACGAGCCACGAATTTCACGCAAGTGCCGACAAACCCTTACTCCAACAAGTTAGGATACTCCGGATGTACCCCGATCCTACGACCCTTTCTCCTGAGGTAGCACCATATGCCTAGCAGGTGAACCACACCTCTGGGGTAGTGAAGTATACTCAACGAGAAAGGGAATAGGCACTATAGTAGTCGAGGGAGCATGGCAAGCCCGATGCCGCCCGTGTTCTCGACGCTACCATGTCGGAAAATGTTGCGCAACCCGGAGACAAGTCCACAAGAATCAAGATAACCAATAACACGTGAGAGGGACGATGAAGTAGGCCGCCCTCACAATTTTTCACAAATAAGCCAAGAATCCAAAAATAGCAACAAAGCTATAAAGAGACAAATATCATAATCTTCTCAAAACTACATGGATAATCTAAGGAACCCATGTAACATGCATTTAAACATCTACCAAGTATTCACAAGTTCATATGAAAAAAAGGTCAACCAAAACATCTTTTCCTCTTTGTTAACTTTCTAATTTCTTCTCCCACGCAAGGTTCAAGGTTTCAAATCATCAAACCAACCATCCTACATCTCTAGGTAGGTCAAAAGACACCTATCTAAGCTTTGAAAACCCAGTTTGGAAACGAAAACTCGGAAAGGCTCCGAGCGGGTTTGAATTACAACTACGTTATTCGAACTCCAAATTCACGTAACGAAAGTACCAAAAGTGCTTCCATACCACAAGGATACCTAAACCGAAGCCCAAATGTGCCCGGATTGCATTTCGGGAAAAATTCCCTTTTTAAAGATTACCAAATTTGCATTTTATCACATTTCCGAGCAATTCAAATTCACGTGAGCCTATGACTAGTTCCACTAATGTCTAAAGTACCTAATTGAAGCCTCAAATCAATCCAATTTACAAGTTTTCTCAAAACTCTAATTCCGAGGACTATTCATCACCTTCTTCAATCAATCTCAACAATCAACCATGTAATATGATAACAAGCTATGCAAAAGGTTTCTATAGGCTCCAAGGATCATATATCAAGCATTTATAACAAGTAATATAACAATAATTGACAAATCAAGAATTTCAACATTTGAGCAACAAACTTTAAAATGCAAAAATAATGCACTCCCTCACTTGCAAAAGGTCTAGGATGCTTGTGAAGGCTTGGAGAATATTGGAACAAGATGTAGAATACTTGCAAGAGCCTAATCACCAAAGCTTGAAGAAGATTTTTCTCTTTTCCTTTCCTTCTTGGTCGTCGGGTAGGGGGGTAATTTGGGTATTTTTGCAATTGTTTTTATGATAAAATGTTTTTGTGTTGTGTTATGTTATGTATATAGATGATATATGCTAAGTCTTGCTAAGTCAAATTCCACTAAAGTTTGGTCAAATGAGTTTAAACTCCAATCAAATGCTAACAACTTCAAAATCAAGGTTGTTACGTACGTAACATTATTCAAATGTTGCGAAAAATATTTTCTAATTGTATATTCCCGAGCTCAAAAGTCTAAAATGACAAGTTCCCGATTCCTATTATATGTCATATGACCTAGGAAAAATATTAAACCGCACTTTTAAGATGGTCGAAAATCTTATGAATAGTAGCCTCAAAATAAAGCAATTAAGCAAGAAAAGTGATGCACATAAGAATGCTCAAGTAAATATGCAACAGTTATTAAGAAATTATGATGAAATTCTCGGGCGTCACACCCTCTCCCCCTTAAACTAATTGCGTCCTTGTAATTCTTACATGATTTGGTAAACAGCTTCGGATACTTTTCTCTTATCTGATCTTCTTGCTCCCAAGTGGCATCCTCAACTCCATGATGATCCTAAAGAACTTTCACCATAGGAATACTCTTGGTTCAAAGTTCCTGAATCTTTCTGTCAACCACTTGAAGAGGTTTCTCAACATATGCCAAAGACTCATCAGTTTTCAACGGTTCTGGCTCAATTACATGCGAAGGATCAGGATTATATTTCCTCAACAGCGACACATGGAAAACATCATGAATCATGCCCAAACTTGGAGGTAATGCCAATCTATAAGCCAAATCGCCAACCTTCTCAATGATTTCAAACGGTCCCACGTATCTAGGACTGAGTTTACCTCTCTTTCCGTGCCGAATCAAACCCTTACGTGGAGAGACGTTAAAAAATACACGATCACCCACTGAAAATACCAAGTCTCGTCGGCGTCTATCAGCATAATTCTTCTGTCGACTCTGTGCTGGGAGCATCCTTTTCTTTATAAGCTTCATATTATCCACCATTTTGATCATCTCAGCTAATATAGCTGGGTCAACCGTTTTCATTTCACCTACCTCGTCCTAATACAACGAAGACCTACATTTTCGCCCGTAAAGTGCCTCGTAGGGTGCCATACCAATAGTAGCCTGGTAATTGTTATTATAAGCAAACTCCACTAGAAGTAGATACTTCTCCCAAATCTTACCGAAATCCATAACGCAAGCTCGCAACATATCTTTCAATATCCTGATAGTCCTCTCTGACTGACCATCCGTCTATGGGTGATATGCAGTACTGAAACTCAGATTAGTCCCCAAAGCCTTTTATAGTTTCTGCCAGCGTGATGTAAACCTGGGATCTCTGTCCGACACTATCTGAGATGGAACTCCATGCAATCTCACAATATTTTCAACATAAAGCTCAGCTAATTTATCAAGGGAATCTGTTTTCTTTGTAGCAATAAAATGAGAACTCTTTGTCAGCCTATCAATCACAACCCATACGGAATCATTATCTCGTGGTGGTCTAGGCAAATCAGATACAAGGTCCATAGTAACCTGATCTCATTTCCATACCGGAATCTCTAGCGGTTGCAACAATCCTACCGGTCTCTGATGCTCTGCCTTAACTTTCTGACAAGTCAAACACTTAGCCACATAATCAACTATCTCCCTCTTCATGTTGTTCCACCAGAAACTCAGCTTTAAATCTCTGTACATCTTAGTGCTACCGGGATGAATTGTATATTTAGAACCATGAGCCTCAGCAAGAATCTCATCTTTCACAGTTGAATCCCTATGAATGCAGATTCTATTCCTGTACCTGAGTAATCCATCTTCATACAACTTGAAGTCGGACTCTTCCCCTTTGGACTTCTCTAGAAGCTTCAATAACTGAGGATCTGACTGTTGTGCTTATCTGATCCTAGATAGCAATAGAGACTGGATTTGTAAGCTAGCAAATTGGATACTTGAACTAGAAGCCTTCGGTTTCCACAAGCACATCTCCTCCACAGTCTCCCAGTCCTTGATTATCAAAGTAGCTACAACAGTTTTTCGGCTCAATGCATCTGCAACAGTGTTAGCTTTTCCTGGCAATTAGCTAATACTACAATTATAATCATTCAACAACTCTAGCCAACACCTTTGCCTCGTATTCAAATCCTTTTGAGAAAATAGATATTTTAGACTTTTATGATCAGTAAATATCTCAAATTGATTACCCCACAAATAATGATGCCATTTTTTTAAAGCAAAGACAACAGCATCAAGCTCAAGATCGTGTGTAGGATAATTGAGTTCATATGGTTTCAATTTCCTAGAGGCATAAGCTATTACCTTACCATTTTGCATAAGAACGCAACCCAAGCCTTCTTTCGAAGTATCACTGTATATCACCAAATTATCAGTTCTCTCAGGCAATACAAGAATCGGAGCAGTGGTAAATCTCTTCTTCAATTCCTGAAAACTGGCTTCACACTTATCATTCCAGTTAAATATAGTTTTCTTTTGAGTTAAAGAAATCAACGGTCCTGCAATTTTTGAGAAATCTTTAACAAACCGCCTATAATAGCCCGCCAAACCCAAGAAACTACGAACTTCCGTGAAAGTCTCGGGTCTTTTCCAATTCATCACCACCTCAATTTTCGCAGGATCCACATATATTCCCTCATGTGAAATAATATGGCCTAAAAAGGAAATCTATTTCAACCAGAATTCGCATTTGCTAAATTTGGTAAACAATTTATGTTCTTGCAGGGTTCGAAGCACAATTCTCAAGTGTTCTTTATGCTCTGCCTCAGATTTAGAATAGACCAGTATATCATCAATGAAAATCACAACAAACTGATCAAGATAAGGTTTAAATACTCTCTGCATCAAATCCATAAAGGCGGCTGGAGCATTTGTCAACCCAAATGGTAATACAACAAACTCATAGTGGTCGTACCTGGTTCTGAATGCAGTCTTGGGTACATCTTCACTACGAATTCTCAACTGATAATAACCCTGCCTCAAATCAAACTAAGAAAATACAACAGCACCCTGCAGCTGATCAAATAACTCCTTAATTAAGGGCAAATGAAATTTATTTTTCACCGTTACCTGATTAAGGCCTCGATAATCAATACACAATCGCAGAATTCTGTATTTCTTCTTTGCAAATAACACAAGAGCACCCCAAGGTGACGAACTATACTGAATAAAACCCTTTTCAAGTAGGCCATGTAGCTGAATTTTCAATTCTTGTAACTCAGGTGGAGCCATTCTATATGGGGTTCTAGAAATAGGATTAGTCCCTGGCAATAAATCAATCACAAACTTTATCTCTCGGTTAGGTGGTAACCCCGGCAACTCCTTAGGAAAAACCCCTGGAAAATCTTTTATAACAGGTACCTCGTTTATTTTCAATTTATCTCCAGGCTGATTAATTAGATAAGCTCAATATGCATCACAACATTTACCTAACATTTTAGTAGCTTTAATAGAAGATATGATACGAGTCCTAGTAGATTTTCGACTCCCAGTGACTTTAATAACAGGTTGATCAGGTACTTCTAAAATTAAAACTTTCTTTCTACAATCCAAACATGCATAATATTGCCCCAACCAATCCATCCCTAAGATTACTTCAAAGTCCCGAAATGGCATAATAATCAAATCAATAGGATACATGCAATCCTCAACACAAATATCACAATTTCTACACACAGACTCCGTAACATATTTAATACCCATAGGACTACCTACTTCAATCACATACGGCAGTTTATCAACTTTTAAGGTAGTAGATTGTGCACATACAGGAGTAATGAATGAATGTGTAGCCCCGGTGTCAATCAACACTACTACCGGCTGACTATTAATAAGAAAAGTACCTTCTACTACCACCGCGGTACAGTGGCTACTCTTGAAGCTCTAGTCTGAGCACCCTGGCCGGAAGTCTGTCCTTGACCTTGTTTAAACTTGGGGCAATCTCTAGCTCTATGCTGATCACTGCCACAACCCACGCATTGACCCAATTTTCTCCAACACTCTACCTCCGTGTGGCCTTTGCGATTGCAATGAGTACACTGTAGGTTCTTCTTGGCAGCAACACCTCCTGGAGGAGTCCTGTAAATAGATGTAGCAGAATTACCCTACTGGGATCTAGCAGTCACTGGTCGGGTCTGTGACTGTCCCTGTGGCTGGCTCTGAATTGGTCTCGGCTGTGACTGTGCCTGAACTGGTCCTGGATAGCTCTGTGTTCGCCTAGGCTGTTGAGTCTGAACAAGCTGCTGATACTGCCTCTGGGACTGATACTGACGTTTAATTAACTGACTAGACTGAGCTAACACATCTGCCTTGCGTTTTTTAAACCTCTATGCGGCCCTAACTACTACAGCATAGCTCAGATAATCTTGTGAAGACAGATTAAGCATAATGTCACTCCTTAACCCTGTGATAAACCTTTGAATTTTCATGTCCTCCGGCTGAACTAAAGCTGGCACGTATCAAGAAAGTCTAGTGAAAGTAGCCTCATACTGATCTACAGTCATGTTTCCCTGCCTTAAAGCTATGAATTCCTCCTGATGTCTCTCGCGAGCCATTATAGACACATATTTGTCCCTGAACTCACGAACAAAGTCAGCCCACACATGCTGGACCCTCTCAGCATCCTATTTCTCTCTAACGGTACGCTACCACTCCTCGGCGTCACTCTCCATTAAGAATGCAGCATAAGTAATATTTCTCTCATCATTGCACTCGAGTATCGCAGAGACTTTTTGAAACTTGTTCAGCCACATCTCAGCTTTCATGTCATCTGGCTCACCATTGAAACTGTATGACCCGTGGTGCAAGAATTTATCATACAAGTTACCTCCAGTAGTATCACTACCCTCTGGTCTAGCAGCTTGATTACCTCTGCCAACACCTGCCGTACCCTGTTGAACCACAAACTGAGTTATAGTATTCATGGCGGTGGCCATTATGGCCAAAATCTGCGCATTACTCGATTTCTGACTTTTCGGTTTACTCGGTTTCTGACCTTGCGGTACATTTCCTGCTGCCCCTGCATCTTTCCCAGGTACATCCTATCTAGGAGCTTCCTCCGGCTCTCTCTTTGGTCTACCCCGTCTCCTCATCTCAATGCTAGAAGCGTATAGTATTATAATAGGCAAATAGATAATGCAAAGATAATATACACATTATTTCTAAAACACTTTACTCACATAAGATAACATATAAAACACCCAACAACATTAAACACTAAACTTTTCATATTCATATCATATTATGCTTTACCATGTCTCTTACCTAAATACTTAGACAATTAAGTAATCACATATTCACATAATTCAACTTTCACATATAGACCTCTACCCACATGCCGAGGAAGTTAACCCGATTACATGCATTCAAGTAGCTCTGATACCAACTAAATGTAATGCCCTGAACCCAACCCACGCTATAAGTCAAGTCCGGACTCGTCAATCGGACAGAGTCTTGTCTGTACCGTGGACTAAACTGTTACCAGTAATTATCATATGCAATCCATAACTCACATTGAACAACACTTACAATCTATCTTCCAAGGCATTCATAGTCAACCCAAAATCACAAGGCCATCCGAGCCATGGAACAACAAAATCTACTTATAGCACACAAGCATGCAAGACAAGATTAGTTTTTTTTTTTTCTATATGTAGTTGGATATAACTATAACCAAGGTTTTCTATCAAGTTAACAAACACCCAAGCATGCAATAAGGAAAGTAACCATAATTCATTATTACATGCCATCTAACTTAGCTATCTATCACATAAGATTACAAGTTACTACATACACCAACTATACATAAGACAACAAGGTTTCAAAAGTACAACAACCAACAACTTCAAGCAAACTGCACATATGATCAACCTTATCACACAAGAATCAAGGAATTTGATCTACGTGCACTTCTTCTTCTTCCTTTACTTCTATCAGCTAGGGATTCACCTCAGCTTCTCCTGAAACATGTTAAATGAGGAGTGAACAACAATGTTGCCCAGCGAGGGAGGTGATGCAACATACCAGGGCGTGCAACATGATATGCAAACACAAAAAAGTCATATATATAAATAACATAAACAACAAGATTAAATAACAAGAAGTAACCACATTTAAAATGATCTTCAATCTCGAACCACGAGCCACGAACTCACGCAAGTGCCGGCAAACCCTTGATACTCTGGATGTATCCCGATCCTACGACCCTTTCTCCTGAGGTAGCACCATATGCCCAGTAGGTGAACCACACCTCTAGGGTAGTGGAGTATACTCAGCGAGAAAAGAAATAGGCACTATAGTAGTCGAGGGAGTACGACAAGCCCGATGCCGCCTGTGTTCTCGATGCTACCATGTCCGAAAAGGTTGCGCAACCCTGAGACAAGTCCACAAGAATCAAGATAACCAATAACACGTGAGAGGGACGACGAAATAGGCCGCCCTCGCAATTTTTCACAAATAAGCCAAGAATCCAAAAATAGCAACAAAGCTATAAAGAGACAAATATCATAATCTTCTCAAAACTACATGGATAATCTAAGGAACCCATGTAACATGCATTTAAACATCTACCAAGTATTCACAAGTTCATATGAAAAAAAGGTCAACCAAAACATATTTTCCTCTTTGTTAACTTTCTAATTTCTTCTCCCACGCAAGGTTCAAGGTTTCAAATCATCAAACCAACCATCCTACATCCCTAGGTAGGTCAAAAGACACCTATCTGCTTTGAAAACCCAGTTTGGAAATGAAAACTAAGGAAGGCTCCGAGCGGGTTTGAATTACAACTACCTTATTCGAACCCCAAATTCACATAACGAAAGTACCAAAGTTCTTCCATACCCCAAGGATACCTAAACCGAAGCACAAACGTGCCCGGATTGCATTTCGAGAAAAATGCCCTTTTTAAAGATTACCAAATTTGTATTTTATCACATTTCCGTGCAATTCAAATTCACGTGAGCCTATGACTAGTTCCACTAATGTCTAAAGTACCTAATTGAAGCCTCAAATCAATCCAATTTACAAGTTTTCTCAAAACCCTAATTCTGAGCACTATTTATCACCTTCTTCAATCAATCTCAACAATCAACCATGGAATATGATAAAAAGCTATGCAAAAGGTTTCTATAGGCTCCAGGGATCATATATCAAGCATTTATAACAAGTAATATAAAAATAATTGACAAATCAAGAATTTCAACATATGAGCAACAAACTTTAAAATGCAAAAATAATGCACTCTCTCACTTGCAAAAGGTCTAGGATGCTTGTGAAGTCTTGGAGAATATTGGAACAAAATGTAGAATACTTGCAAGAGCCTAATCACCAAAGCTTGAAGAAGATTTTTCTCTTTTCTTGTCCTTCTTGGCCGTCGGGTAGGGGGTAATTTGGGTATTTTTGCAATTATTTTTATGATAAAATGTTTTTGTGTTGTGTTATGTTATGTATATAGATGATATATGCTAAGTCTTGCTAAGTCAAATTCCACTAAAGTTTGGTCAAATGAGTTTAAACTCCAATCAAATGCTAACAACTTCAAAATCAAGGTTGTTACGTATGTAACACTATTCAAATGTTGTGAAAAATATTTTCTAATTGTATATTCCCGAGCTCAAAAGTCTAAAATGACAAGTTCCCGATTCCTATTATATGTCATATGACCTAGGAAAAATATTAAACCACACTTTTAAGACGGTCGAAAATCCTATGAATAGTAGCCTCAAAATAAAGCAATTAAGCAAGAAAAGTGATGCACGTAAGAATGCTCAAGTAAATATGCAACAGTTATTAAGAAATTTTGATAAAATTCTCGGGCGTCACAGGCTTCTCTAGAGTCTCGCGGGATGGCTACTGTGAGTATCCTTTGCTTGTATTGCATTATGTGGTCGTCAGGATCAGTAGTCCCATCATATGGCCTCATATTTGGAAAACTAAACTTAGCCGACATCTCTACCAAGGAGATGGCATCAACAAACGGGGAGTCAGCAAAGCTGTTTGCTGCACTCTTCTTGATAGGGACATGTACCCCAGGGATCCTCTGGATTAAGGATTTTATCTCTTGGAACTGACAAAAAATGTCTTGGTTCAGTCCTCCTTCATCTGCCAACTGAGTCGACGGTCGCTCAGTGGCGACAGTAGGTTAGAGGTAAACTCCACTCTCGGGTGTCTATTGTGGTGTAGACCCAAGGGATTGCATGGGCACCACCGACTATCCGTGGGCGATCGACTTTCCAAGGTTAGGTAGGGTGGCGGACACTGTGAGGGTCTTGACCCTTTCTTCTAGCTCGATGTTTTCCTAGCGGACAGCCGTGTTTTGCGCTTCAAGTTCTTTTAGCTTGTCCTTGCAAGGTTCTATCTCGGCCATCAAGGCCTTTATCTATGCATGAGGATCGTTCTGAATGCTCGTTTCGGCCATTGCTTTCATCGCAAGTAGAAATTATCAAAGGCTCGTAGCTTTCTGTCTGAGTAACTAAGTTGCTAAGGCCCCACGGTGGGCGCCAAATTGTAGACGCCAAAATCTACAATTACGAATTCGGAGCCACTAGCAACCTGTAAGGACAGAAAGTGAGAAAAGCGGCGTGAGTCTTGGGATATCGGTGTGGTGCCAGCCGAAGACACTCCAACACTCAAGTCAGTAGCTTATCGGGTAGGATAGAAAATGAAGAAAGTAAGATGGGAAAGGCAGAGACTACCGTAGTATCGGTGTCGATATTAGGAGTGTAGGCCGTGAAGATGTAGAGGGGGAGAGGGGAAGTAATGCTAGTGTGGCTAGTATTTGATGTCCACTCCTTGTGTAGGCGTGGCCTACTTATAGGTGTGGTCAAGCCAAGAGTCACGGACTCTTAGGAATTATACTCTCAGTAGACTACCTAATCACTTATCGCGTTGGATTGAGGTAGTCTCTATCTCAAATCCTTCGTCGGCTATCCGCTTCTCGCAGGCTGGGTGAACGCGATAGGTCGATAGATGCTTATCCCCTAGGACTTGTAACTTGAGCAAACTACTTCGAGGGGGCAATTACTTATCCCGTAGGATAAGCCTTCGTCCGAACTTTTCGATCATCATCCGCTTATAGTAGCCTAGTCTCTTAAGGTTCCTTTCGCGGTCGCTTATCCGCTACGGTAGGCCAGTCCCTTAGGACTCTTTCTTGGCCGTTTACCCGTTCGTACCCGGCGAGGCCATGGGTTGCGTCCGAGTCCGTCGTCAATTACCCACATGAGGCAACCCGATATTTGGGCCTAGCGTAGAGCTCGGGGCCTCCGCGTGGGCTCCTTCAGTAGTAGGCTACAACTTAAGGTGCTATATGTGGGTCTTGGCCCAAGCATTAACGTCGTTTGGGGCTAAGCGAACCATCGTGGTCTGACCGAGGGTCTAAGCCCATTTTTTGCATCAACAGTGACAACCTCTAGATTTTGGTGATTGCATGGTGATGGAGGGTGGTGGAGTAGGCCAGTGGAGTCCATACACATGGGTTGGTGGTGATTTGAGACACTACTAATGACTGCATGGCTAATTTGAGAGGGTGGCAACTTCAAACCTAAGCTTGTATAACGTGGAGTGTGATACAAAAAAGTGTTGATTAATGTTAAGAGGAAGTCATTATTTATAATTGAGTCTTCTCTATTAAATAGCCTGAACGTTGCTCCACCTAACATGGCGACGTTATCAGTGAATTTATAACTCTAATGTCCTTGAGGGCTCCCAAACCTAGCCTATTTCTAGTTAAATTGTTGCTCCATATTTGTCTAGAATTCTATTAATCATGAGTCATGGCCTCTCAGATAGAAAAAAAAAAAAAAGGTGATAGGTTCATCCTCATGTTGGAAAAAAACAGTGCCTCTCCACACAATTACTATTTGATGTGCAACTTGTCAAGTTACAATCGAATTGTTCTAAAACAGGACAGCAAAGTTGTGGTCCTCCTATATATTATTGACCAGATAAAAAAATGGAATGACAAATCAAAGAGATATAAAAGAAAAATGTGACTGTTCAGAACCATTAATGAGAGTCGTGAGAAATTTATGCAGTAGTTTACAGGGAAAAGAGAATATAGTACATTTTGTCAGTTTGAACTTTCTTCTTTTCCTATCAATTGGAGGATTTTCCATGATATAAAAAAAAAAATTGGTGTATCATTCACTTCCTTTTTTACTTATGTTAATATTCTGAAGTTACAAAATTTATTTTTTAGGCAATTCAAGCTGAAAAAAACGAACATAATTAAGCTGTAACAAGTGTTTTGCAGAATGATACTATTTTAAATTGTTAAGTTAATTGGAGACTACATATTTCTTTCTTAATACTAGAACCATAAACCAAAAGAAATGAGATTTTAAATGATGAACAGAAAACAAAAAAGAGGGTGACTTTGTCCCATTAGTTTCTAGCAAGTTAAATATAGATTTGAATTGCAGAAAGATAGCTAATGTCATCTTTTTGTCCTAGCATCTAGAAAAATTGAAGTGATTGCGTGACGTAGCTAGTGCGAGCCCTAACTATGTGCTACTTAGTATTTTGAGTTAATACTGTTCCCTCTTTGGCACTGACCATTTGTGAATTGTGATTACGTAGAAATTAATTTTCAAAAACAATCTTTAGACAGGTAGCAGTAAGTGATTTTGACGAAAATGATCTTTTATGGTTTCAAGTTAGTTTATTTGAAGTTGAAAATCCGTTATGGAAGGGTTTAAATTTCTAAAAATGAAGTGTATTACACACTATTAACTAATAGTGTTAGTATTTTATTTACATAACATTTTTCTTTTCTTTCAAATTCTATTTGACATTTTTTTTCAACTTGTACGTAATATTATTTTACACACTTTTGGATTGATTAACCGTAATCCGTAATTATTCTTAGAACCCTAGCTACCAAATAATTTGCAAGCACCATAGAATGCAATTAAACAATTTGCAAGCAAGATATATAGAAGCAAATGTCAAAACATTATCAGTGACAACTTATCAATATGTTCATATAAAATCGGTGTCATACATAATACAGGACTTTGGGTTTGAAAACAATCCCTACTTTGGATTTGTATACACAACATTCCAAGAGCGAGCTGCATTTTTGTCACATGGCAACACAGCTAGACTGGCCAAGGAATGCAGAGATTTAGTGCTAGCAAAGATAATCGTATCGTGAATCACACGATTCACTCCAATTCGCTTATCGATTCACCCTAATTAACGATTCACTAATTGATTCGAATCATTTTTTATCTGAATTGAACCGAATATTATGATTCGTATAACGAATCGTCACGAATCGTATGATTACAAAAACTACGGGGGTTATAGTCGACGTCGATTCAGTATTTTGAATTAACATCTCTAATTCTAAGAGAACTCATCCATCAACCGGTTACTGAAAATGATCTTTTTGATTCTCGAAGAATGAGGTAAGTTTTAGATAATGTAATAAAGATACCGATTATTGTAGCTTCAGCCACTCGAATTTTTGATATTCCTTTTAATTCATTTCTATATATAGTTGATACGTTATTGATTCGACACAATTGAGATTTTTTTTGGAAACCTTCTTGAACTTCTCAAATTTCTCGGTAGTGACGGGTTTGGTGAGAATATCTACTGGCTCCTCACTAGTGTTGATAAACTCCAATTTAATTTCACCATTGCTTACCAAATCTCTAATGAAATGATGCCGCAACTCTAAGTGTTTCGTCCGCGCATGAAACGCAGGATTATTTGTCATAGCAATTGCAGACATATTGTCACTGTAGATAATTGTTGGTTCGGCTTATACTTGTTGTAAATCACCAAGTATTCTTCTCAACCAAACTCTTAATTTCACAAGTTGCATATTTGAGCTTCAAGAAATAGCTTCAGTACCAAGATAAAATATGTAGCATGAAGTGTTTTTTCTATCATCCAAAGATCCCGTCCAATCACTATCAATATATCTAACTAGGTTGAAATTTTGTTATTTCATGTACAAAAGGACATGCTTTCTTGTACCTTGAAGATACCTTAACATTTGTTTAGCTGCTGCAAAGAAAAGCCCGCTTGACTCATTCATGAATTTCGATATTAGACTAGCCGAGTGCAATTTGGCCTTATATTTGTGAGATAAATCAAGGATCCAACAAGATTTTTGAACATCTTTGAATCCACCTTTTCAACTCTATCATTAACTTGCAATTTTTCATCAAGAACCATAGGAGTTGATAGTGATTAATTTGCACTTGTCCATTTGAATGTTTTTCAAGAAATCATGGATGTATTTTTCTTGGTAGATAAAAATCTCACCTGTATATTCCTTCATTTGGATCCTAAGAAAATACGTCATAAGACCCAAGTCAGTCATTTCAAATTCTTGCATCATTTTTCTTTTGAAATCATACACCATGTGCATGTTCGTGCCCAAGTATATTAAGTCATCGACATTTTAACAAACAATGAGAAAGTTATTGTTACCTCCTTTCTTCACATCGAGTGATGATTCACTCGGGCTTTTATGAAATCCTTCCCTGGAGAAATAGCTATCAATCCTGCTATTCTATACTCTAGATGCTTGTTTAAGTCCATATTGTGCCTTGCAAAGTCGATAGACTTTGTCTTTATGTCCTTGTACTTCATAGCCTTGTGGCTGCTCAACATAGATTTTTTTTTTCAAGTTCTCAATTTAGAAAAGCTGATTTTACGTCTAGTTGATACAAATCTAGCTCCAATTGGGCTGCAAAGGCTAAAATAATCCTTATGGTCTCTATTCTTGCAACCAGTGCAAAAGTTTCATTGAAATCAATTTCGAGTTGTTGAAGGTAAACCTTTGCAACCAATCTCGCCTTCTATTTTGAATAGATCATCTTTTTTAAATTTTGTCTTGTAAACCCACTGAAGGCCAATAACTTCTTTGCCTTTTGGTAAGTCTATAAACTTCCAAGTTTTGTTCTTTTCAATTGTAGCAATCTCTTCATCCATTGCATCTCTCCATGCTTGTTCCTTTGTGGTTTCTTCGAAAGATTGTGGTTCAATAGAGAAGAAGGCAACTTCACAAGATTTATATATCTCTGTTAAAGAGCGCATCCTTCTTGGAGGTAAATCCGAACTCAACAATGGAGAATTTTGTATGTTGGAACTTAGGCTTGAAATTGGTGTTTGATTACCTTGTGGTTGTTCTTATTGGCTTGTTGAATGTTCCCAAAACTCGTATGAAATTGGTGTTTGAGAATATAATATTTCTCAACTCCAAACTGCCATTTCATAAAAAAGAACATCTCTTGACACTATCAACTTATTAATGCTAGGATTAAAAAGTTGATAACCTTTGGATTCATTATTATAACTAACAAAAATAAGTTTTTCACCTTTCTTGTCAAATTTTTCTCTTTCTTGAGAGGGGATCAAGGAATAAGCGATGTATCCAAAAAAATTAAATGATCAATCACCGGTTCTTTTTTGCTCCATGCCTCAAATGGTGTCTCGTTCCAAACAACTTTTGTAGGCAAGTGGTTGAGGATGTAAATTGATGTATTGACTTCTTTGGCCTGAAATTTGTTAGGAAGTCTTTTACCTTTTAACATGGTTTGAGCCATCTCCACAGTTGTTTTGATTTTCCTTTTGGCCACTCCATTTTGTTGCGGGATTCTCCAAATTGTGAGTTGGCTTTGTATGCCATTTTCTTATCACCAAGAGATGGTGGGATTGGACCAATTCAAGAGGTGTTTTGGCTCTTCATGAAGTTTTAGAAAATGGAAGTCGATGCATCTTACCATAAATTCATCCTTCACAAATTTGATTTGTTCTTTCAATAGGAGGAAGTCCAATCACCATACTACTTAACTCAATCACTTGTTTCAATTACTCTTTAGTTTTCTATTGAGGTCTATCCTATAGAGATACTCAAATTAGATCAGTGATTGATTTTTAGGTTTCATCGTAAATCTATCTGGTTACTTCCAATTACGTAAATCAATAGTTTAAACCATACTCAAAGATAGGGCATTTCCCATTTTTATAAGAACTTCTATACTAGAAACAATTGTATCTCTAATAATAACCCCTCTGGAAATAAAATATATCTCTTCCCACCATCCCCATAGTGTATGAGACAAATATATGCATTTCAATTAGGGTCGTATTCTGTGGTTATAATTCTACCATATATGTCTTTTTCATTTCATCGAAAATCAATTTTACAATTCTTTTGTTTAAGCAAATATAATCCTCTATTGTTCAAATGCCCATATCTCAAATGCCGTAAAAAAGTTTTATTATCACTTTCACTTTTGAAAGCAAATGCATCAACTTGCGACAGATTGAGAGGAAATGCCTTATTTTGGCTCATCTTGATTATGATCATTTTTTGATTGTTTTGCTTGCTGAAAATTCTGCATTTTCCATCTTCAAATATCAATGAGTAGCTCTTTTGTCATAGTTGTCCAACACTCAAGAGGTGTTGTGTCAAGTTTGGAACATAAAAAACATCATTAATAAGCTTTTGTTATCTCCCTTTGTGTGGCCTGTGATGATTCCCTTACCAGTGACACTTTGAAGCTTTCCATGAAGAGATCTTTATTTCCTATGTGGTTGTTGCAACCACTGTCTTAAGTCCTAAATCTTTTGATTCGATTTGAGTATCATACAAGAGAAGAGTTGGTCTTGCACATCTTCAATAAAATTTGCTTCATCATTTTCATCTTTCACTTTATAGTAGCAACTTGTATGAGAATGATTTGCAATTTTACATCTTTTTTGTATTTTATTTTAAGGGAGGCCTCCTAAGCCTTTACATTACTTAAGATGTTACACACGAGACTCGATCTTGAGACCTCTCACATCTAAAGTGAGAATCATACCACTAAATTAAATGACTAGTAAATTTTACATATTTTGTATTTGAATCTGACAATCTTTTGACTCATGATTAGAGTTTTTACAAATTCGATAAGAAGAGTTAAAATTACCAGATTTTGGTTGCCAATTCTATCTTTGGTGCCTCAATCAGTTGCATATCTGTGGTTCGCAGGTACAACTTGGGCTTGTGTTTTCTATAGATGGGCGAACCTCCTCAGCTTGTACTGGTAACGGAATTATATTTATAAAAATTCATTTATTGCATCATGTGACATTTCATTTCATATTGATTTTTATGAGATATACGTGCAATTTATAATGTAGTTTTAATACTATTGTTAACATAAATTTAAATATGTTGAAAAAATTGATTAAGCTCAATATTTTAACAATAGTTGAGCCTATTCATTGTACATCATCGATAATAAATAGTATTTGTACTGAATAAAAGACTTCTGTTTGTATTCAGCTTTAAATGTATTAGTGGAGAGTTCTTGTCTACAACAGTTGGCTTTATTGCTTGGATAGGTTTGCCTCATGCTCTTCTTATTTTCCAATTAGCATCAGTATTCTAATACGAGATCCTCCAAAGTATTTTGGGCAGGCATGGATCGAGCTATGGGCCAGTTGATCCACGATTTTCTTTAAATATATATATATATATATTTTTTTTTTTTTTTTTTTTTTTTTGTTTGACAATCATTTAATAGGCCCTGTTCAAAAAATATTATTGGTATGTTAAGAATTGTGACATTTTATCCTAAAATTATTTAGTACTAAGAAGAGTCATTCAAGATCTTATAAGTAGATCTTGGAGCTGTAATTTTTGGATGTGAGAAGAATGTATATTCCAATACTCCCTTTTCACGTGTGACTCGGTAGAATAGATAACCGTGATCTAATATTGAGGCGAATTAGTGAGCGAGAGGGAAGCATACGAACATATAGATAGATGGGTCGTGATGGATATGACTGGACCAAGACTCAACTATGATATAATGTTAAGAATCAATGAAGTATATCTTAAAACCAACTAGTATTAGGTAAAGTAGTCCAATATTTTACAAAGTGATATTTGAATTTATGATTTTTAATGTGAGATAAGTGTATATTCTAACACTCTAGTGTTGAAATATACACTCCATACTCATAAAAAAATCACAAATTATTAAATTACCTTATAAAATCGTAGAGTATTAATCCTAGTACCTGGGGCGAAGGCATGTTGCCTCCGGTGTTTGCACATGCACACATGAAGGCAACACACGTTTTGTGTCATCCCTCCATTTGTGGACTCTCATTTCCACTGGTGGATCTCTGAGGGTTTGTGAAGATGGCATCGAAACGGATTCTGAAAGAGCTCAATTAGGATCTTCATGAGAAAGATCCTCCTGTCTCCTGCAGCGTTGGCCCAGTTGTTGAAGACATGTTTCACTGGCAAGCAACGATAATGGGTCCACCTGATAGTCCTTATGCTGGAGGGCTGTTTCTTGTTACCATTCATTTTCCTCTGAATTATCCATTTAAGTCACCTTAGTGGAGGCTTTAAAAGGCAAAAATTAAAGTTTTTAAAAATGTTATAGATAAAAAAAATAATATCAATGAGGGTTTGTAAATGTTAAATCCATATTTTTCTACCAAATTTGACACCATTCATGGTTTTTTAAACAAAAATAGAGCCCGGTCTCCATTTTTTCAACAAATTTGTTGAAGAAAATGGAGACCGGGACTCTATTTTTGGTTTAAAAACCGTGTATGATGTAAAAATTGATAAACCCCATGTATATTTGGATTTTACAAACCCCAATTGGTATTTTTTTTTCCATTGAGCCTCTAAAAACTTCAATTATTATTTTTTAAAAACCCAATTTAAAAATTAAAGACTCAAATTACCTTTTAAAACCTCCATTAAAATTAGTCTAAGGTAGCTTTCAGGACAAAGGCTTCTCACCCGAACATCAACAGCAATGGAACGTGCCTTTAGTGTATTTAAAAAAAAAAAAAAAACTCTCTCCATTTTTTTTTTTTTGTCACCAACTCTCAAAACCAAAAATCCTAAATTTAACTTAAAATTCACTCTCAAGATTCAATAAAAATTAAACCCATGTTGGTGTATTGATTATTCAAAAGGGTAGAAAAATTGGTTTTGTTTTGGTGATTTGGCTAGCTAAAGAACATAATTTATAGTTAAATTTTGCTAATTTTTGCTTAATAACAAGCCATAAATTCTTGATTTAGTCACTTTGATTAGTATTTAATGTTGTGATAATACATAGAGAGAGAAGTATTTTATGGCATCGACAATGAATGGATTATTCAACGATTTTAAAATATGAATTCACACTGAAAATAATTATAAAAAGATACGTTTTGTATAAATATTTATTTATTTTTCTCTCCTTTATATAATATGTCATTATTATATTTAAAGAGTCATGTTTTGAAAACTCTGTATATGTTTTGGTGCTTACATTTTTATAGTTGTTATAATGTCTATAAATTAAATATTAATTTATATATAGATGAGTGTCCCCAAACTTCTGGTTATTGTCTGTGCCACTATAGTGCCTACCCTAACCTTCGTGCCTTGCTCTGCCCATGCCTAGTACCAATTGATTTTATGATGAATTTCATAATTCTTGACATAATATTAGAGTTGGACTCTTAGCCCCACATTTGAAAAAACATAAATTCAATGATTACCTTGTAAAATCTTAGATTCCTCGTTTTAGAATTAAACACCATAATTCTTAAAATAATTCCTCGCATCACCCCTATTTTGGGTTTTGATAATATATTTGCTTTTCTTTTCTTTGAAGTGATTAGTACATGCTCCCTTTCGGCAAGTGTTTTTTCTTGCTAATTTTTTAAGGTCCAAATATATTGCCTTTGTAACAGTAATTGCACTATGGACAGACACAATAGCATTTGGAAACAGTTCTACATTCACATCTTTGAAATAATTGGTTTCTGTTACTCCTTGATCTCAATTCTGTCCTCTGTAATAATGCCGAGGACATATTGCTAAATTCCAAGCTTACTTGAGCAAAAAAAAAAAATAGACAAGCTTGTTTGAACATTTTATCGTGCCAGTCATAGTTTCTTGTGTAAACTGATTAAAATCATATATGTACTGTAAATAGGGAAGAACTCAAGGAAGAGTTCTGTTGTTCACATGTCATGTAACAGTTTACTCAATTCTAATCTCATTCCTGCGTGTGTGTACCGAAACAAAGCTTGCCAATGGTTTTAATATGATATCTAATCTATCTGTGCAACTTTACTTACCTTCTGGACTAAAGAGAAAAAAAAGTGCCACTGAGTTTATCGGTAAATCTCAAATCACTTTCTATGTAGTAGACGGTCAGAGATTAATACCTTTTTTTTTATATAATTATAAAGGAAGACCTATGCAAATTTTATATCACTTTTAAAGGATATTGCACTTAGCTAATTTAATTTAATCATACAATTATGTTAATTTAATGAAACCATTAGATACACTGGTTCTTCTTCAATTCACATAGATCACAGGCTCCACAAGGATAAGCAGATATATATATATATATATATATATATATATATTTATTTATTTATTTATTTATTTATTTATTTATTTATTTTTTTATTCGAGAGAGGCTTAAGGTCGTACAATATAATTAGCGAGATTTGAACTCGCAACTTGTCGCATACATAACGAGTTACATACTAATAGACCAAAGTCATAATGGTAGGATAAGCAGATATTTATGCTTCACAATTATTTACTACCCCACATTAATTCTCCCTCGCCCAACTCACTTGGTTCATGGGAGCTACTACAATAAATGGCCTTAGTTATCTTTTTGCAATTAAAAATTTTAACTTGCCAGAAACTAAAGGGACCAAAGAACCCTAGTTTTTCTTTTTTATAGTTCATTTTTGAAATTCTAATTTCCTTTATGTCTCTAGCATGGGCAGCCCTATGATAGGGCGAGTGAGAGATGCTATTCGCATTGACACTAATTTTATGTGTATTTATTTCAGAAAATTTTAAAATATGTATCTTTTTAGTATAAAAATTAAATTATTCCCTACTAAACAAAATATTAATGTCATAACCTCTAACAAAATAAAATTTTAAATCCGTCCCTAGTTTATAGTATTAGAAATAAATATATAATCTCCAATTAATGTTGTTACAATTTGAAATCAGTATTGTTCTGTGCAAAAAATGGTTACAACTTATTATATTACGAAGTGACCTCAAACATGTTCCTTTTTTCTCTATCTGAGATCTACGTTCAGAAAATGATCTACGTTCAGAAAACCCTAAATAAATATGTGAGATGACAGATACACAACTGGTGGGTACTTTGTGATAGCAACTCTTGAATGCCCTCGTTTCATTTCTTACAGCTCAAATCAACAGGCTAGGGTTGGATTTGCAACACTTTTCGCAACCCTCAATGTTAGTCAATCTGGAAGTAAACTATGTTCTTCTATACCAGTGTTAAATGTCCTAATTTATTTACGTGGGACAATTGAATTATGTAACACGCAAGGCTATCTTCAGCGAAAATTTATCGAAAGATAAGTACAGCTAAGTACATCGATGTTACAGGGCGTTCGGAATCAATGCTGTTAGAGTGTTATAAATTCACTGATGAATTTGAGCAGAATTAGGTAAGATAATAAAGAAAGAATCCTTATTGACGAGGGGGATCCCGACCTGAGGTAAGCAGCTGACACCGAGCTGAGGTAGGCCAACCCGAGCCAAGGCCAGCCCATTCAGCTAATGTCTAACCTGGATGTTGATTCGACCTCACCCCGACCCAAGAAAACTCTGACCTCTGCGCCAGTTGTTCTAACGGGACATAAAGCATTGATGGGACATAAAGCTGCGTCGCATTAAATGCTGTCAGATCCGAATTTAATATAAATAGAGCTCCACCCCCATATTCAAGAGGTAACTCGTCGTTAAATGCTCTCAGCTACTTCGCCAGCTCGGACATACTAATCATTCGCACACCCGTAGGGAAAATCCGGATCCTCACCCAGCATTTTTCTTCCTTTTCCTTGTGCAGGTCAACCAGCCAACCCGAAAATCCAAGTCAGGTAGCCGACCCAGAAATCCAGCTCGGCGGGAGTAGCCATTCAACCTCAACTACGAGATTCCCGACCTCGACAGTTTGGCGCCGTCTATGGGAAAAGAAGTTCTTTCTATCACTCTTCTCACCACTCATTGAGAAACCATCATAGTACAAACTAGAAGTCACAGCGCACCAGTAGAGGACTCACTACAAGAAAATTGGTTTGGGCGACGAAGTTTTCTCATCACTCTTAGGTCGCCTACCCCCATTGGGCGACCAAAGGCCGACCAAAAACGTAGCGTCGAGAAAACCATCGACGCCATTAGGTCATTTGGTCGCATTTTGGTGGCCAAATAAAATAAAAATAAAAAAAATAATTTTTTTTACATTTCGTAGCTTCTTGGTCGCAATTTTTAGAAAAATAATTATTCGTTAATTTTTATAATTAGCAATTTTATTAAATAATTCATTAATTTTTTTATCAATTAATTATGCATGGTCGCCCCATGGTGGCCAATCTTTGTCGCCATTAGGTAGCAAATTATTTTAAATATTTTTTTGTTAATTATTTAATTTCATCTCCATGTAGTAGCCAATTTTTGTAGCCACAATTTGATAGCCGTGTGGTAGCCATACTTTCGTCACCATTAGGTAGCCAAATATTTTAAATCTTTTTTTTATTAATTATTTATGTTCGTCGCCTTCTTGGTCGCAATTTTTAGAAAAATAATTATTCGTTAATTTTTATAATTAACAATTTTATTAAATAATTCGTTAATTTTTTTATCAATTAATTATGCATGATCGCCCCATGGTGGCCAATCTTTGTTGCCATTAGGTAGCAAATTATTTTAAATATTTTTTTGTTAATTATTTAATTTCATCTCCATGTAGTAGCCAATTTTTGTAGCCACAATTTGATAGCCGTGTGGTAGCCATACTTTCGTCACCATTAGGTAACCAAATATTTTAAATCTTTTTTTTATTAATTATTTATGTTCGTCGCCATTTGGTAGCAAAAATTTGTAGTCGATTTTGGTGGTCGTATGGTAGCTATTTTATTGTCGCCACTAGAAAGCCAAATTTTTTAATTTTTATTTATTTATTAATTTTTGTCTCCATGCGGTAGCCACTTTTTGGTCACCATTACGTCGCCACACAATTTTTTTTAAAAAAAATAAATTTAATATTTAGAAAAACAAAAACAAGTTAAGCTTGATAAAAAAAAAATTAAAAATGTAAAATGCAAACAAAATAAAATAAAATCCAAAAATAAAATAAAAAAATAAAAAGCTTATTATATATTTATATTTTAAGCTAAAAATAGAAAAAATCAAAAATCAAAAATAAAAAGAATAAAAGAAATGCATATATATATATATATCAACCTAAAAAAGGGAAAAAAACCAAAAATTAAAAAAAAATTGGAAAAAACGCAAATAAAAAAAAATAAAAAAATAAAAACATATATATATATATATATATATATATATATATATAAAATTTTATTTATAATATTTTCTTAATGTACATTGGGTTTGGACCGTGCATATGCACGCCACACAATTTAAAAAAAAATAAAATAAATTTAATATTTAAAAAAACAAAAAATAAGTTAAGCTTGATAAAAAAAATTAAAAATGTAAAATGCAAACAAAATAAAATAAAATCCAAAAATAAAATAAAAAAATAAAAGGCTTATTATATATTTATATTTTAAGCTAAAAACAGAAAAAATCGAAAATAAAAAATAAAAAGAATAAAAGAAATGCATATATATATATATATCAACCTAAAAAAGGGAAAAAACCAAAAATTAAAAAAAAAATTAAAAAAAATTGGAAAAAACGCAAATAAAAAAAAGAAAAAAAAGAAATGCATATATATATATATATATATATATATATATATATACTAGTGGAGCACGCCTGTGCATATGCACGGTCCAAACCCAATGTACATTTTAAAAATATTATAAATAAAATTATATATATATATATATACTAGTGGAGCCAGCCCGTGCATATGCACGGACCAAACCCCATGTGCATTAAGAAAATATCATAAATAAAATTATATATATATATATAGTAAAAGAAGAATAAAAATTAGAGAATGTAAGGAATTCACCAATAGTTAAGATAAATAAACCCAATATACATTAAAAAAAATATCGTAAATAAAATTATTAAATAAGATATATACATTGTTGGTTGCAATCTTTTTAATTATAATTACATTTTTAAAGCAAATTCAAAAAAATAATATAAAATTTAATATACTGAAAATCAACTTGTATCAATGAATTGGAATATATGGTAAAAATATAATTTTAAATTCATAATATGATTCTGCCCCGAAAAAAAAAGTGAATCCATAACCAATTAATACAAGCAACAGAAAGAATCTAATTCAAATATCAACAATAGCCGTAGTAAATCAAATAATTAAACAGTTTCAATGTCCTTATTCCACCATATGTATACCGGTGACTGTCTCTTTTCTTTTTGACTGCCTTGGATGATTATGTGATGTAGCTACTACCTTCTGGATTTATTTTCACTTCGCAATATAGCATCAATATTTATGTAACTTATAAACAAAAATTATCAAACCAGAACATCCAAAAGCGACAAATCTTGTAACCAGAAAACATTGACCAGGCTCATTTGGTGAATCATTAAATAATCATCAATAGAAACCCAAACATATTAGGTGTACATCAGAAAGTTGCAATAACTATGTTCTCTGGAAGCAGCATGCTTAATTCTGGAAATAATAAGCAATATACTTTGTAGAAAACGTATTCATACAAACTTAGGAAGATGATATACAAATTGCCAGATTTTTAAATTCTTTACCAGCTTCAGGGATTTTTTCAGACGAACCTTGTGCTTTTATCTTTGACAAGGCCGCCTTCTCAAAGTACTCCTGTCCATCTAGGAGAATGCTCAAGTAACTGTACATGTTGCTTTGGATCATAAGCTTAATATCTTGCAGTCCTTCATATGTGAATTTGCTCCCAGAGAGAAACTTGGCCTGCTCAATTACATATAAAGAACAAATAAAAGAGTGAATATATTGACTTGCATCTTAACCTAAAATAATGCCATATGATGTGAAGCATGATGTGTGGGGATTAACAGGAAACAAAAGTGCAGTACAAGATCATAGACAAGGACCCAGGTAGCACATACAGGTTCTTACTCCAAGTGATAACTCTAAACAAATCTAAGACGAGAATCTTTTTTACTTAAATTATTAGGCAAGTGATGCTTTGCTGAGATGGAATCAATATTATGATTTAAGAGTATCAAGCATTTCAGGACAACCCGCAAACAAATTCGGAGAGAAAATGGGCTACAACAATTATAGAGCTTGATTATTCCATAGCTACGGAAAAGAACTGACTAGAGCTTCCAACCCTCATCCATCGGATAATTTCATTTTTGTTCCTAGAATATACCACCTGAGGTGTAGAAAATCAAGAGGCTAAAGTAGCACAACATAATCCAAGACAATAGATGATTTAAGAATCACTGTCACAAAACCTTGTCAGCAATCAATAAGTGAATTCCCCACGTGACTTTCTAGCTGTTTAAATGGACTCTATGCAGAAGTACCATTTCTGAGGCCCAGGAAAGAATGAGATCTTAAATTAATAATAAAAGTTGACAAGCACAAACTGATTAGAAAATAGCACACCTGGAAAGGCAGGATTTTCTGTTTCTCATGGTCATATGCTACAAGTTCGCAATTGAGAACAAAAGAGGTTATAGATGGTTTCCTTAATCTGCAACCCAACTCATAGCCAAAAGAAATTAATATCAGGTATAAGGCTTTAGCATGCATGAAAAATCAATATGAAGAACCGAAAATAGATATATTTTATCAAATCCATGACTAAATGAAGATATGAAGTTCATATAACAGGAAGATAAAAAATTTAAATATTCGTACTCTGATTACTAAAGCCGAAATAACCTCTAGAAGTGAAAATTTGGCTTCCAAATACTCATTAAACTATTACCACAAGTTATTGAGTCAATGGTATCTTATACAAAATCATTTGGTTTCCAAATACGCATTAAACTACCACCACCATTATTAAGTAAAAGGTATACGATCCTTATCCAACATCACTTGCTGACTGATTGAAAATTTCTTCAATAAAATTACATATAAAGCAGGATATCTCATTAGCAGGCTTGAAAATTTACAAACAAGCATCAATTACTGTTACAACATTGTAGAATGTTTAGATTTGTTAGATTAGATACATAAATATTGAACCAACCAATGACTTTTAGCAATGAATCATGAGATCCAAATCAGAAGCACAAAAACCTGGCAATACAGCAAAAGAGCTAACCATGCCCAACTTTGTTTACAAAAATACCATAAGCAGTACCTATCTCCATTTCAATTCAATAATTAAACAAATGGCGACGAAACCCAGGAAACCCAGTGATTCCTTTTTCCACAAGAGTCTCCAGTGCTGCAAATGCAAAATGCTGATATATGAATAACAATCTAAGTAGACAATACATACGATGATGGAGGCAAAGAATCAGCACTACTTTCATCAACTGATGTAGTAGGTTTCACGACAATGTAAGCTTGTGTACACTAAACCACAAAATGGGTCCAACCCTCCCGAAACCCTTGCACCAAGTTGCCCTTTTATATATATACATATATAAGATAACAAGAGAAATACATGTATATATACATAAAACGAAATAAACTACAACAAAATTTTCCCTTATCTTTTCCTGTTATAATTCACATTGAGATCAAGTAAGTTTCAAATTCTTACCAAAAAGAAAATAAAATAAAATAATTAACTTCTTGCTATCTTCTTTCTGTCTTTTTATGTTTTTTCTTTTATGTTTTTAATTGGCAGCTTATCTTTATAAATCAGATTCTCATCCAAGCAATAAATACTATATTCTAATTTTAAAATAAAATAAATAAATAAATTTATTACACTTTGAAATATACACACACACATATATATAAGCATATATATATCAATAAAAATGGGTAACGTAGAATACAAAGTATAAACACACACACACATATATATAAGCATATATATCAATAAAAATGGGTAATGTAGAATACACAGTATAAGAGTGTATATATTACCGAAGGGGGACGATGGATCAGAAGGGGAAAACGTGGCGGCGGAGGGGGAGGAAAGAGGAGGTGGGGATTGGATACGGCCGGTGATGAGTGCGAACCTGTCCGATCCTCTTTCAACTATACGACGTCGTCTCGCTTCTCTGCTGTTGCTGTTAGCCGTCGTTGCCATAATTGTTTAGAATTTTATCTTACTTTCTTTTTGAGAGAGAAAACCTCAGATGGTTTTGAGAACAATGCGAGCACGTAGCGTAACAGCACGTAAGACGACGTAAATCTATTAAACACTAAATCGACTTTGGATTTAATCGATTTAGGGTTTAAACATATTACAAATTGAGTGAGATTTATAAATAAACCACGGCGCCGACGCGAGTATGTGAAGTGGAGACGATGATGATGATGGAGATGATGATTATCCCTATTGAAAGTTGGAGACGATAAAGATGGTGTAGATCATGGTGAGATGGTGTGTGTGTGGGTCTGTGTGTGTGCACAGAACTAGGGCAGCGGCGAAAGGGGTGAGAAATTAGAGTTTTTTTAATAAAAAGGTCCAAAGTTTTTTAATTATAAATTACTAGTATTATAAGTTTTAAATTATAATTTATTTTATTTTAAATATGAAACTTTTGACTTATAAAATTTACTAGATAACTTTTTTTTTATTATTGTCATGCTTCACTTTAACTACACCCTTAAACACTTAAATAAACTTTAAAAAATATTTAGTACAAAGCTATAATCTATTTATTGTTATTAATTCTTTTGTTTATTTAAAAAATATTTAGCACAAAGTTATAATCTATTTATTGTTATTAATTCTTTTGTTCTAAATCGATCTATTTTTAATTTTACATTTTATTAATCCTTTTTTTGTTAAAATAATGAATTATTATTCATTAACATATTTTTATGCCCTTGCCCTTATCTAATTTTTCGTCACTAATTTCAATTTTTCTTGTAGTGTTGTTGCATTATTTTATATTTTTTCTCGTCATAATATCTAAGGTGACAATTTTGAATTTTGGTGGATATTAGAATTTTTAATTAGCTTGATGAACACTATTTGGTCTTAAACGATATTAATTTAATGATGAGGGGTCTTGAAAACAATTACTTAATATCTAAGGTGACAAATTGTGACTAACGGGCCACAATTATATATATATATATATATCTATATATTAATTATACATTAATAGTGTTATAATAAATTTTAAATTAGTTATTTTATATTAAATATGGAACTTTTGTCTCAATTAACAACTAAAATTTATTTTATATTAATTTTTTTGCAAATATGTTTTATATTATTTAAAAGCTACTATTTATTTTATATTATTAATTTAAAATTAATCAATTTATTTATTATTTTGGAGATTTTGTAGCCCCTTGGTAGCCATTAGCGACCAAATTATTATATTTTGTCACCACTACGCCAATGGCCACCATGAAGCTACGAACACTCATGCAAAAGATATAATATTTTTTTATATAATTAATTCTTTTGTTTTAAATAAGTCTTCTAAGCTATATATTCTCTTTTATTATTGTCATTTTTTAATTTAAACTAATTCCTTGTTATTATTAATTCTTTTGTTCTAAATAAATCTACTTTCCTATGAACATTAACAGTTCGTAGCCCCTTGATAGCCATTGGCGACCAAAGGGCGACCAAATTTTTACTTTTTGTCACCATTAGGTGGCCAATGGCCACCACGGGGCTACCAACTATCATGCAAAGGATAAAAATTGTTTGATATAATTAACTCGTTTGTTTTAAATTACTCTTCTAAGCTACATATTATCTTTTATTATTGTAATTCTTCAATTTACATTAATTCATTGATGCTAGTGTGAAATTAGAATTTGATTGGTATGCGAAAAACTAATGACAATAATAGAATCTTCATAGTTTTTGACTTTGTATTTCACTAATCCTACTTTTGTTAATTAGAATATAGAATTAATAATCATCAATTCATCTTCATGCTCTTATATCTTAAATATGTACAACCTCATACTATTAAATAAATCTTAAAATATATTTTCAATCAAAAGAAAATAGATCTAGCACAAACTTATAATGTATTTGTTATTATTAATTATTATGTTCTAAATCAATCTAACTTCCTATGAACATGGATATTTCGTAGCCTCTTCGTAGCCATTGGCAACCAAAGGGCGATCACTTTTTTTATTTTTTGTCACCATTAGGTGGCCAATGGCCACCATGGGGCTACCAACTATCATGCAAATGATAAAATTTGTTTGATATAATTAACTCATTTGTTTTAAATTACTCTTCTAAGCTACATATTATCTTTTATTATTGTAATTCTTCAATTTACATTAATTCATTGATGCTAGTATGAAATTAAAATTTGATTGGTATGCGAAAAACTAATGACAATGATAGAATTTTTATTATTTTTGACTTTGTATTTCAGTAATCCTACTTTTGTTAATTAAAATATAGAATTATTAATCATCAATTAATTTTCATGCTCTTATATCTTAAATATGTACAACCTCATACTATTAAATAAACCTTAAAATATATTTTCAATCAAAAGAAAATAGATCTAGCACAAACTTATAATATATTTGTTATTATTAATTCTTATGTTCTAAATCAATCTAACTTCCTATGAACATGGACATTTCATAGCCCCTTCGTAGCTATTCGCGACCAAAGGGCGACCAATTTTTTACTTTTTGTTGCCATTTGGTGGACAATGGCCACCACGAAGCTACGAACAATCATACAAAAGATAAAATTTGATTTATATAATCAATTATTTTATTTTAAATTGCTCTTCTAATCTAAATATTATCTTTTATTATATCTATTTTTCAATTTGAACTAATTCATTGATACTAGTGCGAAATTAGAATTTGATTGATATGCGAAAAACTAATGACAATGATAAAATCTTCATTGTTTTTGACTTTGTATTTCATTAATCCTACTTTTGTTAATTAAAATATAGAATTATTAATCATTAATTTATTATCATGTTCTTATATCTTAAATATGTACAACTTCATACCATTAAGTAAACCTTATAATATATTTTCAATCAAAACAAAATAGATCTTGCACAAACTCGTAATGTATTTGTTATTATTAATTCTTATGTTCTAAATCAACCTAATTTTCTATGAACATGGATACTTCGTAGGCCCTTTATAGCCATTGGCGACCAAAGGGCGACTAAAATTCTACCTTTTGTTGCCATTTGGTGGCCAATGGCCACCATGGGGGTACAAACTATCATGCAAAAGATAGAATTTGTTTGATATAATTAATTCTTTTATTTTATAATTATTTTAGTTTTCTTATAATTTTTTTTTGAAAAATCAAATGATATTTGTTGCGTATGAGTCACCCTTTTGCGACCTAAGGGCGACAATTATTTATTTTATTTATTTAACTTTTGTTTTTTGCCAATTTGTTTTTTTATAATTTTTTTAAAGAAATATTTATATTTTTGGTCGCCATTTGGTTGCTATATAGCGACCAAATGGAGACCACATTTATCCTTTTTTATTTTATAATTATTTTTTCTTATTAATTTTTTGTAATTAATCTGCGAACAAAAATTAATGATAACGGTGGCCATATGGTCCCTATTTGGTGACCTAATGGCGACCAATAACTAATTAATCAATAATTATTGTTTATTATAGCTATTTCGTCGCCATTTGGCTACCAAATGGCGACCATTTGTAATTTTTTTTTAAAGAAATAATTTTCGCGCATTTTAGCTACCAAACGGTGATGAAAGATTTCGTTTCGTCACCCCTTTGTCGCCAGTCCTTGCAAATGGCTACGAAATATTTTTTCGTTGCTATTTTTCGTAGCCTCAAGGCTGTTTTCTTGTAGTGACTCACCCAACATGGATGAGGACCTCGAAACCAACCAAGCGCCTAGCCAAGACTCGACCCAAACCGTCGTTGGAACGAGCCAATATATACATTTTACCTCACAAACCAACCCTTCTATTGGTGGAAACCCTAACTCTAGCCTTTTACCGGAGATGAGGATGATACTCGGGATGTTTAAGGAATTTAAGGAGCAGGTAGCCCAGCTAGCTGCGAATCCCCCGGCTTTGCAAGCAGCTGCGTCACGGCCCACGCGACCACAGTTCCACATCCCAGCCCCAAGGCGAAAACAGGCGCAAGATGAAGAGGGCTTCTTGGAGTTAGAGGCAAGACCCGAAAAGGCGAGAGGAAAAAGGGCGGCACATGCCGACACCGAACAGGCTAAGACCGCGGCTGCCATAGCCAAGGTCATTAACCAGCTCGGTGTAAGCCCGTTCTCCCCTGAGGTACTGGCTACACTGCTGCCTACCGGCAATCGGATGCCCAACCTGGCAGTCTATAATGGGGACAGAGACCCAGCCAGCCACATGCTCAATTTTGATAACCACATGACACTGCATGACATAACCGACCTCATGAAGACGAAGACATTCCCGACCACATTGGTTGGCAATACCTTGGATTGGTTCTAAAAACTTCATCCCGGTTCTATTGCAAGTCTTCATCAACTGACGGAGGCTTTTCTATCCCGCTTCGCAGGAAGCCGACGGGTAACCCATCATACATCATCGCTGCTATCGGTGAAGCAGCACAGAGAAGAAAGTTTGAGGGCTTATACAGCCCGATTTAATGAAGTGTCCCTCAGAATCCCCAACTTGGAGGACTCCATGGTATTGATGGCTTACCAGAGTGGGCTCAGGTCGGGCCCCCTCACATCTTCCTTGGCCATCGACCTGTTGGATTCTGTAGCCGAGCTGATAGTACGGGCAAAATAGTACATACACTTAGAAAAAATTCATCAGACGAAGAGGGACGATGACAAGAAAAAGGAAGCCAGTAAGAAGGGAGAGGTCTCCAGAGGCCAACCAGGAGGAAATACCCAAAACGACCGAGGTAAGCAACCCCAGCAGCCATAGTAGAACCCCCGGTTCAATATGTTCACTCCCCTCAACACCTCGAGAAAGCAAATCTTGATGGAGATTTAGCACCAAAACCATTTGCCTCCAGCACCTAGGATGAAAGGCCGATCTGAGAAGTGCAATAAGAACAAGTATTGCCGTTATCATATGGATTGCGGCCACACCACTGAGGAATGCCGAGACTTGAGACAAGAGATCGAGGCACTAATAGCCCGAGGTCACCTCCGGAGATACATAGAACAACAACCAACATAGAATTGTGACCAAGTAAAGGAGAGAGAAATGAGTCTGCCCTGGTGCCAGGTCGGGGGCGGGCAACTAGATATGATCGAGACTATTGCAGGAGGATTGGCATCAGGCTGGGAGACCTCGGCTGGAAAGAAGGATTATGTTCAGGCTAGAAGAGAATATGGGCCGGTGCAGGGACCAACCTCAGAGATGGATGAGCTCACTTTCTCCTCAGAAGACTTAGAGGGGATAATACTGCCCCACGATGACCCGTTGGTGATCAGCGCTGAAATAGCCAACTTCACTATAAAGTGGCTGATGGTGGACACCGGGAGCTCGGCAGAAGTCCTATTCTTGAAGGCGTTCGAGCAGATGGGATTGGATAGGAGCCAGCTCAGGCCGTTAAGGGGCACCTTGGCTAGTTTCACAAGGCATGTTCACCGGGCTGAAGGGGTCATTAACCTCCCACTGATATTGGAAGACGGAGATAAGCGGGTTTCGATGCAGGCCAACTTCATTATAATAGATTGCAACTCTATTTACAATGGGATCTTGGGCGAGTGGCCCTCAACCATTTCTAGGCCGTTCTCTCTACGTACCACCAGGCCTTGAAGTTCCCGACCCCGGGCGGTACAGCCACCATCTAAAGAACTCAACTCTCAGCTCGGGAGTGCTATGAAAGCTCCCTCTGCCCCAAATATCAGGTCGGCTGGGGACCAGATTTGCCCGAAGAAAATAAGGATGCCAAGAGAAGGAGCCCAACTGAAGACCTTCAAGAGGTGGAGCTTTCCGATGAGCCATAGAGAGCAAAGATTGGGAGCGAGCTCCCCAACAACCTTAAGAAAGGTATAAGTCAATTTTTCTTGGAAAATGAGCATATATTTGCATGGTCCGTTTCTGACATGACAGGTATTAACCCGAGTGTGATTGAGCATCACCTGAATGCAAACCCAAATCATTATCCGGTAAAGCAAAAGCGCCGGCATTTCCACTATGATAAGCAACAAATCATAGCAGAAGAGGTTGATAAGTTAGTGGACGTAAGCCATATAAAGGAAATCCAATACCCGACCTGATTGTACAATGTGGTACTAGTGACTAAGTCCTCAGGCGGATGAAGATTATGTATTGACTTCACCGACCTCAATAAGGCGTGTCCCAAGGACTGCTTTCCTCTACCTCGGATTGATCAGATAGTAGATGCCACCTTCGGGTTCGAGCTACTCTCTTTCATGGATATCTTCAAATGCTATAACCAGATCAAGATGGCTCCCGGAGATAAGGAGAAAACTGTCTTCATCACCGATAAAGGTCTCTACTACAAGGTCATGCCTTTTGGCCTCAAGAATGCTTGAGCTACCTACACTCGGATGGTGAACAAGGCCTTCAAAAATCAGATTGGCCGAAAAATAAAGATCTATGTAGATGACATGTTGGTCAAAAGCAAGAGGGCGGAAGACCATGTAATCGACATGGCTGAAGTCTTCACCGTAATGAAGCACTTTGGGATAAAGCTAAACCCGAAAAAGTACGCATTCGGCGTCAAGGAAAGAAAGTTTTTGGGATTCATGGTCACAGCTCGGGGAATAGAGGCCAACCCGGAGAAGGTTCAGGAGATTCTAGACTTGGCACCGCCGACCTGTGTGAAAGATGTCCAGGTGCTCGCGGGCAAGGTGACAGCGTTGAGTAGATTCATGTCCAGGTCGGCCGATAAGTGTGCTCTTCTGTTCAAGATATTGAGAAATTCTAAGAATTTTGAATGGACTACGGAATACCAGAACGCCTTCTAAGAGCTGAAAAGGTATTTAGCTTCGCCACTTCTACTATCCTAACCTAAAGTAGGGGAGGATCTGCTACTATACTTGGCATGCTCGGTGACGGCAGTGGTGGCGGCAATGGTCCAGGAAGAAGAAAATGAGCAGAAGCCAGTCTATTATATCAACAAGACCTTACAAGGGGCAGAGGCGAGGTACTCCTCCTTAGAAAAACTTGTCATCGCGCTCATCACAACGGCAAGAAAGCTGAAGCCATACTTTGATGCCCACCCAATCAAGATCATGATGGATGCCCTACTTAAGTCCATCATGCACAAGCCAGAGGCGTCGGGCAGGCTGTTGAAATGGGTAGTTGAGCTGAGTCAATTTGATATCACTTATCAACCCAGAACAACCATTAAAGCCTAAGCCATCGCGGGCTTTATGGTAGAGTGTACTGGCCTAGCCGAACATGACCCGGAAGATGTGTAGAAGGTCCATGTGGATGGAGCATCAGGAAAATCAGGAAGCGGAGCCTGGGTGGTCATCCTCGACCTGACCCGACATGAGCACCAATACTCCATCAAGCTCGCCTTCCCGGCATCTAACAATAAGGATGAATACAAAGCAGTGATTGCGGGACTGAAAATTGCGGCTCAGCTCAGGGCACAAACAGTTGACCTGAGTACCGACTCCCAATTGATTGCCAGCCAGATATCAGGAGAATTCGAAGCCAAGGACAATGCTATGATGGTCTACCTCAACAGAGTTAAGGATTTGACCTAAGGGCTCAAGAGTTTTACAATACAGTAAATTCCGAGGGAGGAAAATATGAAGGTTGACGTTCTGTCCAGGTTGGCCTTGGGCGAGAGCCGACCTACACTGGTCCATGTGGAAGAAGTCTCCGAACCAAGTATTCAGTTGGGAAGGCAAGCCGTGGCCGAGCTCAACTTAAGCCCAGATTGGACCAAACCAATTGTGGACTACTTGGAGGGGGGTATAACCTCAGAGGATGAAAAGGCAACTCAGAAACTCATGAAACAAGCCTCAAGGTTTGTCATAATAGCTGGGTAACTCTACAAAAGAGCTTACACTTGGCCTCTCTTAAAGTGTGTTGGGCCCGAGAAGGGAAACTATATATTCAGAGAAATTCATAAAGGGGTATGTGGAAACCACTTGGGTGGTAAGGCTCTGGCTCGGAAGGCATTGAGGCAAGGCTATTTTTGGCCAACCTTGGAGCAAGATGCCAAGGAGTATGTGAAGAAATGTGATACCTGCCAAAGGTTAGCCAACATACAGAGGAAACCAGCGGTAGACCTAACTGTGATGGTAATCCTGTGGCCATTCTATCAATAGGGCTAGATATCATTGGTCCATTACCAACCAGCGCTGGTCAGAAGAAACACATCTTTGTAGCTGTAGACTACTTCACCAAGTGGCCCGAGGCTGAAGTTGTTCCTAGAATAACAGAAAATGCAGCTTGGGATTTCGTATGGATGAATATCATTTGCTGATTTGGGGTGCCAAAGGTCATCATTACCGACCACAGCAAGTAATTCGATAGTGCATACTTTCGAGGCAAATTTGTTGAGATCGGGATCGACCTTAGATTCTCATCTATTACTCACCCTCAAAGTAATAGCCAAGTTAAAAGGACTAACCAAATTATTTTGCATGGCCTGAAAACCAAGCTGGAAGAAGCGGAAGGCTAGTGGGTATCGATTCTCCCTGAGGTGTTGTAGGCATAGTGAACCATCACCAACTCGGCAATAGGAGAATCGCCCTTCGAACTGACCTTCGGTACTCAAGCAGTGCTGCCAATGGAGATCAGGTCTCCAACCAGTAGAACCCTTCATCATGATCTAGCAAGAAACGGAGCCCTAATCCGTGAGCAGCTCGACCTCGCTGAAGAGCTCCAAGCTAAAGCTCAGATCAGAATGTTAGCCAGCAAAGCTGCCATGCAAAGAGCCTTTGCCAAGCAGGTCAAGCCTAAGCCTATTAAGGTTGGCGACCTCATCCTCAGAAATGTCATCTTTTTACCGCGCTCGAGTAACAAGTTCTCCCCGACTTGGGAGGGACCGTACGAAGTCGTGAAAGAAATCCAACATGTGACCTTCTACCTCCGCAATAAATACGGGAAACAACTGAAGAATGCATGGCATGCAGAACACCTGAAGAGATATTTTGTCTAACGGCCCCCGAGTTGACATCTTTTGTAAAGGCCCCGAGCCAAGTACAACATGTACATAATTTCAATACAATGTATTTTGAATGCCTGTGTGAAGCCCGACTTGGGCCCAAGCACCTTAGCTGCTCAGCTTCAACAAACTCGGATTAACGTGGTGGTTACGTTTAATTACGAGCTAACAATCAAGTAAGTCAGCTCGGATCAGATTCCAGCTCGATTATAATCAATAACAATTTGATTCACTTTACTAGTTCGGATTAAAGTCCAACTTAGTATTGACCGGCTTCGGGTTGGCATGTTAGTTTGGATCTAAACTTGAACTCAACATTAGTCAACATTAGCTTGACCAATTCTAAATCGGATTGACGAGTCCAGGTCGGTTACAATAATAGTTTCCCAATTAACCAGCTCGGATTAGGATAAAAATTCATTAATCGTGTCCAGCTCAGTTCTTTACGTAAAGATCAATTACTTAAGTTTGAAAGGCCCATTATAATTGGTCCGACCCCACTTACTTGAGAAAATTTGCGAAGGAAAAAGTACACTTGTACGAACTCGAACGCAATTCAAATAAACTTCAAAATATTCATTTCATTAAATAAAAAATACAAATTACAAAAGCCCGACTCGGGCGAGATTACAAAAATCATTTAGGTGCAGGAGCAGCGACAACAACCTCAGTTTTTTCCCCAATCTGGTCCATGCCCTTTTTAACAAAGTCCATCACCTCCTGGGCTTGGGACTTGAGATTGGCTGGAAGCTCAAGAACCTCCCAGAATTCTGGCGGTGAAGCCTCTAGGATTTCGATGTAATCATTCTTGGAGACGGGAAGAAAGGTCTTCGCTCACTCCCGAGCTGCGACTTGGCCTCAGAAGTAGTACTCCAGCTCGGCGTACTTGGCCATTATCCCACCTTTCGTTGCCACCCAGTCCGCCGCCACCTCACTGGACTTATAGGCTTCCACCGCCTTCTCTTTATTGGGGCCGACTGGATCCAGAAGCTCCCAGAGCTTTGCCTTGGACTCTCGTCTCTCCGACTTGTAGCGCTCCACGTCCTCGGCCGAGGCCTGACGTCGGGTTCTCTCCGCCTCAAGCTTCTTCTTCAGCCTATCGATCTCCACTGTGTCTACCTTGTACCTTTGGAAGGCCTCCTCTCTTTGGGCTTCAAGCGCGGCTTGGGCATCAGTGCACTGCTGCTCGAGCTCGACGCAGTAAGCTTGGGCCTTGGCAAGGAGGTTGGGTGCTGAGAGGATGTGGGACTCGACCTGCATAAAGGACAACAGAGTGATCAACCGAGCTAAAGAACATAACCATACATGCATAATCGAGTACAACTCACCGTGACCACGACCGTCCTCAGGTCGAGTAAAAGCTGCTCTGCTAGGACCTTAGCCAGCTTGGGGTCGCGGACGACCTTGGCTACCTCCATCAAATCCTTGTCGGGATGGATCACCTCCGTGGACTTGCATTTCCCAGAGTACTCGGTCTGAGGCCGCTTCCTATTGTCATGACGGGTCGTCGAGTGCTTTTGGATCGTCACACCTAAGCTCGGCCTCTTAGGCAGGGGAGACTCCAAGGTCCCCTTGGAAGTCACCTCACCAGGACTTTGTCGCTAGATCGCTATTTCTGTCCTTGAGGGACAGGATCGGGACCCGACCGAGCCGAACCTTCGGTACTGGCCTCTGCCTTCTTTCTCCTGATGTAGGCAAGTTTCCCAGCTTCCGACATATCTGCAAAGGCAAAAGGAAAAAGGGGTGAGAGGTGAACAAGTACTCTAGGAAAGGGCAACAATAGATAAGGCGATAGGGAGGTCGGGCATTGGTCTCACGAACTAACCCTCTCCCGAGCTGGACACCTCATCCTTCCTCGGCTCGAGAAGTAGATGGGGATGTTTCTTTCTCAGGTCGGGCTCCCTCCTGAACAACCTTAATTCCCAGATCCTGTCCCATTTGAGCACACTGTCAATGTTTATCAACATTCCCTGCTCGGGTCTCAGCACCGTGACCTCCTCGAGTTCTGCGTCTGAAAACTTAGGATCGTCATTCACATTCTTCTTCAAGGTGGGATTCCAATCTGTCTTGCACCCCGGGTTCACAGCCGACTCCACCCAGTAGTAGTCGTTGTGCCAACCCTTGTTGGAGGAGTGCCACTTGGTGAATATGGCATTGCCTGCCCGAGCTGCAAAATGGAACCATCCATGCTGCTTCGGGTTGGGCTTACACACAAAAATCTGCCTAAACTGGCGTAGGGTCGGCTCTACTTCCTTCTCAAGATAGAACACATAGAACACCACTACTACGGCCCAACCATTGGGTGACATCTGACCCGTGCTGAGCTCGAAATAGTTTAAGATGCTGATGATGAAATCAGGATGCGGGAGTTGAATAACATCGAATGCGAGGTATGGTAAAGTGCTCGGGAAGAGGATAGCAAGCGGATTCGTGCCGACCTAGAACCTTCAACTTGTGGTGTCGGTACACCGACCAATTCCTTAGCTTGGCGTTGGCCATCTGTACAGTAGAATGGCACTCGTGCTTGCAACAGACGAACAACTGCTCGATCCTCTTTCCCCGACATGAAGAAACACTGGCCGTGGCCGAACTCCAGGCGCGGACTGCCCTAACTGGGATCTCTTCAATCGGCTCCGCCCCGGAGGCTCTAGCTAAGTACTACTGCGGTATCTCGACCCCTTCCAACCGGTTCAAAGGTGACCCATCTTCTTTATCTCCTAATTCTCCTAGATCGACCAAAGGATCCTCATTGGCCTCCTCTTGTACTCGCTTGACCCCGATGACTTGGCAATCATCATCACTTTCCCTGGGCTCAGATCGCCGAGCTGACCCTTGAGGTGCATTGGTGCTATCGTCACTTTGACCTCCATCCGAGGTGGACTCCGAGCTTGGCGGACTCTCATCCCCATCATAAGATCTCCCCTCCATCACTTGAGAATCTTCCGACTCCGACCTCCCCATCCTGTTTACAAATTAAAATATATGTACAAGAATATCTAAAAGGAGTCGGGACGTACCTACGATTTTAGCTGTAAAAGATGACCCGACCTAATTGGCTCCGAGCTAATAGATTCCGAGCTGAATACCCCGAACAGACTGCTTGCTGAGCTAAAATGTCCGACCACTTTGGTTGCCGACCTAAAGCTCTTAAAATTTTGTAGGCAAAGTGTGAAATGAATCTCGGGCGTTAGGGCCCTACTTATAGGCAACTATTGTAACCACCTCGGGAATCCCAAACGTCGCATCTTGTCATAATTATTGGGTGACGTGTTAGCCATCTGAAAGACGTGCCTTGCTGACATGGCCTCATTTCCCTGATGGGGTTGGGAACCTCCAGCTCGGGAACAACTCCCAAATCCAAATCTTACCCTCTCGATCTTGACTTGAGGGGGGGGGGGAGGGGGGGGAGAGGGATTAACAAGGGGGATTCCGAGCTGAGGTAAGCCGCTGACACCGAGCTGAGATAAGCCAACCCGAGCCAAGGCCGGCCCATTCAACTAATGTGTAACATGGATGCTGATCAGACCTCACCCTGACCCAGGAAAACCCCGACCTCTGCGCCAGCTGTTCTGACGGAACATAAAGCCTTGATGAGACATAAAGCTGCGTCGCATTACATGCTGTCAGATCCGAATTTAGTATAAATAGAGTTCCACCCCCACATTTAAGAGGTAACTCGTCATTAAATGCTCTCAGCTACTTCGTCAGCTTGGACATACTAATCATTCGCACACCCGAGGGAAAAATCCGGCTCATCACCCCGCCTTTTCTTTCATTTTCCTTGTGCAGGTCAACCAACCGACTCGAAAATTCAGGTCAGGTAGCCGACCTAGAAATGCAGCTCGGCAGGAGTAGCCATTCAACCTCAACTGCGATATTCCCGATCTCGACACTTATAAATATTGACTTCTATTAACGCTGGAAAACACTCTTAAGCTTAGCCTGCAAGTGGAATGCAGGGTAAATTAAATATTTGTGCCTCTCTGCATATGGAATGGTTGCTAGATCTAAATCATAGATGAACCACCTAACGATTTGATCACCTTGATGATGTCTGGTAAATATTGGTGGTGCCACCACTGGTCTAATTCAATAATCTTAAACAACCAAATATAGCTAATAACTTATAATTCACCTTGTCTAACAAAAATTAAATAAATAAATGAGAGGGTCCAAACCCAACATATACAACTCAAAAGTAGCAATGAAAGTTAATTGAAAAATGGTTGATGACCTCTATTTTTGGCTAAGCCTCTAGATGACATTTATAGACTATCTTTTGACAACGTGGTTTTCAAATGGGTAAATTGTGCAAATAGTCTCTATTGTTTACAAATTTTTTCAAGTTGGTCTTTAATGTTTTAAAAAAATCATACTAGTCCCCTAATGTTTACAAAAGTTATTCAAAATGATTCATATTGTTCAAAACTAGTCAATTTAGTTCATATTATTTTTTAAAAAATTTTAAATTAATCCCTAAACATGGGTCACATATAGGGACTAACTTGAATTTTATAAAGAAAACAATAGAGACTAAATTAAATTTTTTGAAAAACAATGAGGATCAATTTGACTAGTATTAAACAATAGGGACTATTCTGAATCATTTTTTACAAATATTGGGGACTTCTATAAATCTTTTGGAACATTAAGAATGTCATTAAAAAAATATGTAAACAATACGGATTAAATGTGAAATTTACCCTTTTCAAACCTTCTTTTAGTATTTAGATGGGGGTAAATTAATATAGTATTTTTTTTTGGGTTAAAATATCTAAGCAACTAAGTACAAGGTTCAAAAAAACCTCGTCTGTGCACAATGTATTGAAGAAAATAAATGTGGACGAGCTTGATATCCATTTGTTGAATTTTAAATAATTATGTTGTAGTCATTTATCTATACAATTTTCTAGATAGTTTTGTAAAGATTTGTGTAGATTCATGTTTCTTTGTAACCTATAAAATGTACTACACGCAGTTGAGGAATACAAGTGAAAATATCTATTCCTTCATGGTATCAAAAGTAAACAGACTTGCGTCTCGATCCTCCTTTCTTTGCTTCTAGTCTGCATATTTCACAACCACAAAAAAAAAAAAAAAAGCAACAATCAAATCCGTCCCCTCACATTACCTCCTGCTTTCACTTTTTCTTTTTTTGAAATTTTTTTGAAAAAGTCTGATTAATTAATCAGTCAAATTTTGGACACATAACATATAAGGATCAAACACATATAAAGACCATTTATTGTAAATAAAAATATTTGACTAATAGATTAATCAAACTTTTTAAAAAAATTTCCTTTCTTTGGCCTGTTTCTATTGTCCTTCTCTGCACCTGTCACTTATCACATGGCAGACTCCTCTAATCCTCATTCAATCTCGCTGCATATAATGTCGAGACTTTTGTGCATGATATTATCTCATTCTTTTAGAAGACGTGGTTATTTAATACTGCAGATGTTTTACCCTTATTATCTCTATATATCTAACGAGGAAAGCACCCACAGGAGTATACTCAATTACAAGAGTTGCAAACGGATAGCTTAACCCAGTATTCGCCAAACAATTCGCATAATGATTGGCTTTCAACTTTTTCATTCTTGGACATGGGTTCATAATTTTTGGCAAACACGATCAAAATAAAACCCTAATTTAAATTTCTGAATAAACTATTTGATTATTAAAATTTCAAAATCACTTATATCTTAACTGTGTAACATAAGCAATTCACCAAAATCACTTTGCCAAAACTATTTTTCACTTAACAATGACAATTCACAAGTGTGTACCAAAGAGGAACCAATATTAATATCCAACATTATCCGTCAAATCACTTTCTAACTAGTAGACAGTCAGAGATTGCCCTTTTTCTTTTTGGGTAAATTTCACATTTAATCTCTATTATTTACATACTTTTTTTAATTTAGTTCTTAATATTTCAAAAGATTCATAATGGTCTCTAATATTTATAAAAATTATTCAAAATAATTCATATTGTTCAAATTTAGCTAATTTAGTTTTTATTATTTTTTAAAAAAATCAATTTAGTCCATATTATTTTTAAAAAAAAATTAATTCAGTCCCTGCACGTGACTCCTATTTAGGGACTAAATTAAATTTTATGAGAAATAATAGAGACTAAATTGACAACTTTTAAACAATAGGGACCATTTTGAATCACTTTATAAATATTAGGGACTAATATGATTTTTTTAAAATATTAAAGACCAACTTTTAAAAAAAAAAAGTGTAAAGAATAGGGATTAAGTGTGAAATTTATCATTTTCTTTTTTATATATAATTTCAAATAAAGACCTAAACCTTTTATATCACTTTTAAACGATATTGCACTTCCCTAAGGGTGCTATATGTTAAGTTAGTCTACAAACCTAAGCGTGCTATATGTTAAGTTAGTCGTACAATTATGTTAATTTAATGAAACCATATGAAACCTAAGAGTTACAATCCGGATTGATGCTAATTTTATGTGTATTTATTTCAGAAATTTCTGAAATATGTATATTTTTAGAATAGAAATTAAATTATCCCCCACTAAAAAAATATTAATGTCATGACCGCAACGAAATAGAATTTTAAATTAATTCGCCCCTAATTTAATAGTAGTAGGAAGAAATATACGATCTCCAATTAATGTTGTTACAATTTCAAATCAGTATTGTTTTTGAGCAAAAAATGGTTACAACTTATTATATTACGAAGTGACCTCAAACATATTCCTTTTTCTCTATATGTGATCTAGACATGACATGATTAATAGATGTGAATATGATCTACGTTCAGAAAACCCTAAATAAATATGGAAATATAATAGATACACAACTGGTGGGTACTTTGTGGTAGCAACTCTTGAAGGCCCTTGTTTCATTTCTTACAGCTTAAATCAACAGGCTAGGGTTGGATTTGCAACACTTTTCGCAACCCTCAATGTTAGTCAATCTGGAAGTAAAATACGTTCTTTTATACTGGTGTTACATGTCCTGATTTATTTATGTAGGACAATTGAATTATGTAACACGCAAGGCCATCTTCAGTGAAAATTTATCGAAAGATAAGTACAGCTAAGTACATCGATGTTACAGAGCGTTCGGAATCAATGCTGTTAGAGTGTTATAAATTCACTGATGAATTGGAGCAGAATTAGGTAAGATAATAAAGAAAGAATCCTTATAAATATTGACTTCTATTAAATTAGCCTGCAAGTGGAATGCTGGGTAAATTAAATATCTGTGCCTCTCTGCGTATGGAATGGTTGCTAGATCTAAATCATAGAGGAACCACCTAGCGATTTGATCACCTTGATGATGTCTGGTAAATATTGGTGGTGTCACCACTGGTCCCAAGAGCTAATTCAATAATTTTAAACAACCAAATATGACTAATAACTTATAATTCACCTTATCTAACAAAAAGAAAATAAGTAAATGAGAGGGTCCAAACCTAATATATACAACTAAAAAGTAGCAATGAAAGTTAACTGAAAAACGGTTGATGACCTCTATTTTTGGCTAGATGACATTTATAGATTATCTTTTGACAATGTGGTTTTCAAACGGATAAATTGTGCAAATAGTCTCTATTGTTTACAAATTTTTTTAAGTTAATCTTTAATATTTCAAAAAAATCATATTAGTCCCTAATGTTTATAAAAGTTATTTAAAATTTAACAAATGGTTAACAAGCTCATCCATTATCAATGAGGTATTAAAGAAGAGCTTGTATGTGCACGGTGTATTGAAGAAAATAAATATGAAAAGCTCTTCTTTAATACCTCATTGATAATGGATGAGCTTGTTAACCATTTGTTGAATTTTAAATAATTTTGTTGTAGTCATTTATCTATATATTTTCTAGATAACTTTGTAAATATTTGTGTAGATTCATATTTCCTTGTAACGTATATAATGTACTACACACCATTGAAAAATACAAGTGAAAATATTTATTCTTTCATGGTATCAAAAGTAAACAGACTTGCGTCTCGAATTCTCAATCCTCCTTTGTTTGCTTCTAGTCTGCGTATTTCACAGCCACAACAAACAAACAACCACACAAAAAAAAAAAAAAAAAAAAAACCACCAAACATCATTAGCAGCAATCAAATCCGTCCCCTCACATTAACTCTTGCTTTCACTTTTTTTTACAAAAAAAACTCAATTTAATCCCTAAAATTTAATATAAAAACTAAATAAATTTTTATATTTTAAAAAAATATAACTTTACAAGAACTTATTTAATTTTTATTTTAAACCTCAAAAAATAAATTGACTTCTCCCACTTTTTCTTTGGCCTGTTTCTATCTTCTTTGCTATTGTCCTTTTCTGCACCTATCACTTATCACATGGCAGACTCCTCGAAATCCTAATTCAATCTCGCTGCATATAATGTCAAGACTTTTGTGACATTATCTCAGACCTGTAAAAGACGTGATCATTTAATGCAAGAGATGTCTCACTTTTACTATCCCATATATCTAACAAGGAAAGCACCTCACAGGAATATACTCAATTACAAGAGTTGCAAACGGATAGCTTAACCCAGTATTCGCCAAACAATTCGCATAATGATTGGCTTTCAACTTTTTCATTTTTGGACATGGATTCATAATTATTTTCAAACATGATCAAAATAAAACCCTAATTTAAATTTCTAAATAAACTATTTGATTATTAAAATTTCAAAATCACTTCTATCTTAACTGTGTAACATAAGCAATTCACCAAAATCACTTTGCCAAAACTATTTTTCACTTAATAATGACAATTCACAAGTGTGTACCAAAGAGGAACCAATATTAATACCCAACATTATCCATCAAATCACTTTCTAACTAATAGGCGGTCAGAGATTGCCCTTTTTTTTGGGTAAATTTCACATTTAATTTCTATTATTTATATATTTTTTTTATGTAGTTCCTAATATTTTAAAAGATTCATAGTGGTCTCTAATATTTACAAAAGTTATTCAAAATAATCTCTATTGTTCAAATTTAGCTAATTTAGTCTTTATTATTTAAAAAAAAAATCAATTTAGTCCTTATTGTTTTCTAACAAAATTTAATTCAGTCTCTGCACGTGACTTTTATTTAGGGACTAAATTAAATTTTATGAGAAATAATAGAGACTAAATTGGTTAATTTTAAACAATAGGGACCATTTTGAATCACTTTGTAAATATTAGAGACTAATATCATTTTTTTGAAATATTAAATACCAACTTTTAATAAAAAAGTGTAAAGAATAGGGATTAAGTGTGAAATTTACAATTTTCTCTTTTATATATAATTTCAAAGGAAGACCTAAACCTTTTATATCACTTTTAAACGACATTGCACTTACCTAAGGGTGCTATATGTTAAGTTAGTCTACAAACCTAAGCGTGCTATATGTTAAGTTAGTCGTACAATTATGTTAATTTAGTGAAACCATATGAAACCTAAGAGTTGCGATCCGGATTGATGCTAATTTTATGTGTATTTATTTCAGAAATGTCTGAAATATGTATATTTTTAGAATAGAAATTAAATTATCCCCCACTAAAAAAAATATTAATGTCATGACCGCAACGAAATAGAATTTTAAATTAATTCGCCCCTAATTTAATAGTAGTAGGAATAAATATATGATCTCCAATTAATGTTGTTACAATTTCAAATCAGTATTGTTTTTGAGAACTTATTATATTACGAAGTGACCTCAAACATATTCCTTTTTCTCTATATGAGATCTAGACATGACATGATTAATAGATGTGAATATGATCTACGTTCAGAAAACCCTAAATAAATATGGAAATATAATAGATACACAACTGGTGGGTACTTTGTGATAGCAACTCTTGAAGGCCCTTGTTTCATTTCTTACAGCTTAAATCAACAGGCTAGGGTTGGATTTGCAACACTTTTCGCAACCCTCAATGTTAGTCAATCTGGAAGTAAAATACCTTCTTTTATACTGGTGTTAAATGTCCTAATTTATTTACGTGGGATAATTGAATTCTGTAACACGCAAGGTCATCTTCAGCGAAAATTTATTGAAAGATAAGTACAGTTAAGGTTGGTTGAATATGATGTTACAGGGCGTTCGGAATCAATGCTGTTAGAGTGTTATAAATTCACTGATGAATTGGAGCAGAATTAGATAAGTACATTCACATCTTTGAAATAATTGGTTTCTGGTACTCCTTGATCTCAATTCTGTCCTCTGTAATAATGCCGAGGACATATTGCTAAATTCCTTCATAGAGCTTCCAAATTTAATGGACAAATTGACTCGATCATATGGCTGCATGGATGGGAATAATGGGATGCAACGCTACTTCTCCTCCTCTTTATGGTGCCATTTACACACTGCAACTTGACAATTGTTACGCGTCAGAGATTTATGAGCTGATGCATCGTACTCTACCAGGGATCATGACATCCTTTACAAGTAAAGTGAGACGAGGTCGTTTACAATGAAACACTTGCTTACTTAGCAAAAAACAAAAACAAAAACAAAAAACAAAAATGACAAGCTTGTTTTGAACATTTTATCGTGCCAGTCATAGTTTCTTGTGTAAACTGATTAAAATCATATATGTACTGTAAATAGGGAAGAACTCAAGGAAGAGTTCTGTTGTTTACATGTCATGTAACAGTTTACTCAATTCTAATATCATTCCTGCATGTGTGTACCGAAACAAAGCTTGCCAATGGTTTTAATATGATATCTAATCTAACTGTGCAATTTTACTTTATCTCCTGGACTAAAGAGAAAAAAAAGTGCCACTGAGTTTATCGGTAAATCTCAAGTCACTTTCTATGTAGTAGACGGCCAGAGATTAATGTCTTTTTTTTTATATAATTATAAAGGAAGACTTATGCAAATTTTATATCACTTTTAAAGGATATTGCACTTAGCTAAGCGTACTATATGTTAATTTAATCATACAATTATGTTAATTTAATGAAACCATTAGATAGACTGGTTCTTCTTCAATTCACCAAAGATCACAGGCTCCACAAGGATAAGCAGATATTTTTTCTTTTTTGTTTCAAGAGAGGTTTAAGGTCGTACAATGTAACCAGCGAGACTCGAACTCACAACTTATTGTATACATAACGAGTTATATACTAATAGACCAAAGCCATAGTGGTAGGATAAGCAGATATTTAGGCTTCACAATTATTTATTACCCCACATAATCACTTTAATTCTCCCTCGCCCAACTCACTTGATTCATGGGAGCTACTACAATAAATGACCTTAGTTATCTTTTTGCAATTTAAAATTTTAACTTGCCAGAAACGAAAGGGACCAAAGAACCCTAGTTTTTCTTTTTTTTTTTTAGTTCATTTTTGAAATTCTAATTTCCTTTACTTTATGTCTCTAGCATGGGCAGCCCTATGATAGGGCGAGTGAGAGATGCGATTCGCATTGACGCCAATTTTATGTGTATTTATTTCAGAAATTTTTAAAATATATATCTTTTTAGTATAGAAATTAAATTATTCCCCACTAAACAAAATATTAATGTCATAACCCCTAACAAAATAAAATTGTAAATCCGTCCCTAATTTATAGTATTAGAAATAAATATATAATCTCCAATTAATGTTGTTACAATTTGAAATCAGTATTCACTACAAAAAAAACGCATTTTTGCAACAGGTTGTCGCCATTTTGTCACCAACTTGGCGACGGTTTAGAGAGGGTGTAAGATGTCGCAACTTTAGTGACAATTTAGTGACCATTTTGTTACGTTTTGGAGACGACCTACATATGCCGTCCCCATGTCGTCGCCAATTGGCGATAATTTGGTGACGACATCGTATGCGGTCTCCAAAAGTGACCATATGGTGACTAATTGGTGACAGCTAATGACATGTTGTCTCCATGCCGTCCCCATGCCATCGCCAATTGGCGAGAATATGGTGACAACATCATATGCAGTCTCCAAAAGTGACCATATGGTGACAACTTGGTGACAGATAATAACATGTTGTCTCCATGCCGTCGCCAAGTGGCTCATAGTTCGAGATGATCCATAAAACAAGTCATAATTTAATCACCCTGTCGTTGCCAAAAATTTATAATTATATATTGATGAATTATTTTAATGTAATAATTATACATATAAGTAGTGACTACTAATTTTCCGTCTTATAATGTCATGAATTGGCGTCTACATAAGTAAGTCGTCCACATTTGAGGCTTTGATTGTAACGATAAGTTATTCATCATTACTTACAAAACAAAATATGTCTTTTATTATTATAAATAAAACATATTTATAATCTTCGAAAAGTTAATGGGACGCATTATTGTCTCCCTGAAGAACAATTTATATATATGGTTAATATTTAACGTAATGCACCACTATTTCCATTATTTCTTCTAAATCAACAAAACGATTAAATAGGAAACAACTTAAGATTTTTTTTTTATAAGAGTTAAATCATTACAAACATAAACTTAATTTTACATTCATAATTAATAAAGGATTACATATAATCATTTATTAATACAGCAACAAAACGACAAAATAGGAAACATAATTAACATGTTACAAATTATATGCTCGAAATACATAAACACACCAACTTAATACCTAACATAGTACATCGTGATCACTAAAACATAACAACCACACACTACACATCATGCAGAACAACGCAATAACATTGTTACGGATTGTAACAAATAGTACTAATGCCGATGTTTCCAATATGATAAAAAAAATATAAATATTATTTAAATACGTTTGGGCAATAGATCCGTAGCATGTCGTCTTGAACTTTTTGGACTACTTGGGCATTAGGTATGTAGCCGTCGTATTTTGGCGGAGCAGTTAGATCAAGTTGGGGTTTAACGTATTTGGTGGAATTTGGATACGGTTGTATCGTATCCACTTCTTCATCTTTTGTTGTTCTTGGAAGAGAAACTGAGTGGTGTTGTTGATCCTTGCTCATCCTTGAAACAATTTAACTACAATCTATTTTTTTAAAATTCTAGACGGTGTGAGAAAGCACAATTTCGACTGCTATATATAGCAAACAAGTAATTGATTTATGTAGAGACAACTTGATGACAGTAGCGAGACACCCCAGCATTTTATAATATGGTAATGTATGCACGAATGTTTCGCAGTCACGTGGCTGCGTACCATTCGTCTTCCATGGGTCAAATTATTTGGGACCTGGCGTGCACGCTAATTTCGACAATGAAAAGTTGTTGACTCCATCTACCTTGCAAACCGGGGCCATGCCAATTCAATTTCTTGCTGCCCCGTGGTATAGTACACCATGTTCTTATCCTACGCATGATTCGTGGTCACGTGCCGCGTACCATTCGTCTGCAATTGGTCAAATAATAAGGGACATGGCGTGCACGATATTTTTGATGTTGAAAAGTTGCTGAATCCATCTACCTTGTGAACGGGGGCCTTGCCAATTCAATTTCCGTATGCCGCGTGGCAGAGTTCACCATGTCCCTATCGTATGTATGATTCGCGACCACGTGGCTGCGTACCATTCGTCTTCCATAGGTCAAATAATTGGGGACATGACGTTCCCAATTACTACATAATGACGTAAAAGCATTTGAATTATTAATGAATTACCTTCATCTACTTAATATTTTAAAATTTTTTTATAAATATTTGTTTTAAAAAAATTTTAATTACTAATTCAACAACATATTAGTTTGATAAATTGAGATACACAATTGAAATTAAATATGAATATTAACATTTATTTTATAATTTATACCAATATATTATAAACGATCAAATATTAAATAATTATAACTAAAAATTGAAAGACAAGGAAAATCAAACAATTGGCGATGGCTTAATCCATCTCCAAAAATTGTAGACGGCCCAGGCCGTCTATATTTTGGAGACGGTCGGGCCGTCTCCATAATGGAGAGCCCGGTCTCCATTGAGGAGACGGCTCACGGCGTCTCCTCAATGGAGATTGGAACTGGACCAGGCCAGTCTCCATTTTGGAGACGGCCTGGTCCGTCTCCATTTTGGAGACAGCCTGAGCCATCTCCATAATGGAGAGCCCCGTCTCCATTGAGGAGACGGCCCACGCCGTCTCCTCAATGGAGATTGGAATTGGACCAGGCCAGTCTCCATTTTGGAGACGGCCTGGTCCGTCTCCATTTTGGAGACGGCTTGAGCCGTCTCCATAATGGAGAGCCCTGTCTCCATTGAGGAGACGGCGTGGAGACTGGAACTGGACCAGGCCAGTCTCCATTTTGGTGACGGCCTGGTCCGTCTCCATTTTAGAGACGGCCTGAGCCGTCTCCATAATGGAGAGCCCGGTCTCCATTGAGGAGATGGCCCACTCTGTCTCCTCAATGGATACTAGAACTGGACCAGGCCAGTCTCCATTTTGGAGACGGCCTTAGCCGTCTCCATAATGGAGAGCCCCGTCTCCATTGAGGAGACGGCCAATGCCGTCTCCTCAATGGAGTCTAGAACTGGCCCAGACCAGTCTCCATTTTGGAGACGGCCTGAGCCGTCTCCATAATGGAGAGCCCGGTCTCCATTGAGGAGACGGCCCACGCCGTCTCCTCAATGGAGTCTAGAACTGGACCAGGCCAGTCTCCATTTTGGAGACGGCCTGAGCCGTCTCCATAATGGAGAGCCCCGTCTCCATTGAGGAGACGGCCCACGCCGTCTCCTCAATGGAGACTGGAACTGGACCAGGCTAGTCTCCATTTTGGAGACGGCCTGGGCTGTCTCCATAATGGAGAGCCCATTCTCCATTTTGGAGACGCCCCACGCCGTCTCCTCAATGGAGACTGGAACTGGACCAGGCCAGTCTCTATTTTGGAGACGGCCCGGTCCGTCTCTATTTTGGAGACGGCCTGGACTATCTCCATAATGGAGAGCCCGGTCTCCATTTTGGAGACGGCTAAGGCCGTCTCCTATTGGAGACACTTGGGAGACGGGCTGGTCCGTCTCCACGGACCAGGCCCTCTCTATGGGGGCCCGTCAAATCGGGGCCCCAAACTTTGGCAACGGCCCAGTTAGTCACTGGGCCGTCACCATGGGGAACCAACATAGCTGGTTCCTATAATTGAAAACGCTTACAGAGGGCAGCAGCTGCTGCCCTCTTTTAATTCAAAAAAAAAAAAAACGGAAGCCCCCCACCCCCAGCGAAAAAACAAACTTAGCAATACCCCCCACCCCCCTTCCCTCACCCCCCACCCCCCTCGTGTTCCCTACCTCATACCACCCCTACCCCCATCCCCACCCATCAACACCCTCTCTTACATTGACGATTAGGTAAAATCCGAAAATATACTCCCTATTTTTTTCTTTTGCAATGTATGTATATATGCATATATATATATGTACTATATGTATATGTATGTATATATATGTGTATATAAACATTTATATAATGTGTTTGATTATTTTGTTATATATATAATTTTATTTATGTATTTTTTTTTGTATAATTTTCTATTTTTTTCCTAGTTTTATAATTTTTTTTTTCATTTTTCAGTTTTTTTCTTTGTTTTATATAATAAAATTGTTTTTTAATTAACCAAAACTTTGGTTGAGCAATATTTGCTTAATATATTTCTGATTTTTTTTTTATTTTTTTGGATTTATTTTATTTAAATTTTTTTTTTTCCAAAAATACATAGTGTTAATTTAATAAATATTTTTTGATTATACATTTATTTTTTTGATTAATACAATGTGTTTGACTTTATTTTGCAAGTTTTGGGGCTTTGGATATTTGGAGGCGACTTATGTAGTTTCAGTCGGCTCAGGTGAGTTTGATAATTGTACGAGTTGGAAGTTTTACAATAAATTTATTTGTAAATGTAAATCCATTTAATTAAATTAAAGTTATTGTGATTATTTGTTATGTATTTGATTTTGTATATTATGATAATTTAGTTGAAAGTGTATTGTGAAGATGATGTTTGTGTAAATGGATGAATGGGTATTTTGTTGTTGGTGGAGAATTATATTTTTGCAGTTGTATTAAGATGTTTAAGTAAAGTTAAGTTAACTCGAGTAAGAAATTTAAGGTGATTAACAAGTAATAATACCGATTTCATCTTCCGTGTGTGTCTTGACAATTAAGTCAGTTAAATTAGGTTAGACGGTTTCCATGATAGTATGATATGTTGACTAATTTAATAAGTAATTAAATTTAAAATAATATACTAAGTAATTAAATAAGTTAGCTTAATAAATTTAGATAATTAATAAGTAATAAATATATATAATTTAATTTCATAAGTTTAGCAAGACAAATTAATATGTTATGTTAACACACTCAGATAAGTAAGATAAGTAGTTTAGTATGTAAGAAGTATAGGTTACGTAGTTCATTTTGATGTTGTTTCACTTAAGAAGTATAAGTCTTACATGTATATGTGTTGGTTTAAGAATTGTATTTTGAATTTATATATTGTATGGGTTGTTAGGTCGTAGTACGTGTTGTAATTACTCTAATTATATACTATGTGTTTTAATTATCTTCAATGCTTGGTTTTGTTAATGAATGTTTGATGGTGGACTTTAAATACAAGAAAGTAACATAGATTAGATTAGAGTGGTAAGATAAGTATGGAAAATCTCAAATTTAGTCCATATTGTTTGCAAAAAAATTTAGTGTATTCCATATTGTTGAAAATGTCTAAATATAGTCCCTATTGTTGGCTGAAAAGTTTCAATTTATTCTGTAATGTTTAAAGTTATCAATTGCGTCCCTATTGTTTTGATTATTCCTAACAAAATGTCAGTTTTCTCCTTATATAATATAGACGAATTTAAAATTTTAAGAAAACCATTTGGACAACATTGACACTAATTAAAAATAATAGGGGCGACATATTTACTTTTTGGAAAACATGTTGGGACTAAAATGAGACATTTTAAACAATAGAAGAAAATAAAAATTTTGGTTAAACCATATGTACTTAAGCTAAGTTAGAAAGTTAGCTTAAGAAGTAAGTAGTTAATTTGTTGCAATTAAGATCTTTATCTACATGGATCTTGGTGAAATAAACTATTTTACATATATTAAGCATAAATGCATTTATTACACATAATGTTACATAGAAAAAGGTCCGTGTAACTATTGTGGTCCCAATATTATGCTCTAAATGTAATGAACCATCAATAAGTCATTTATTGAATATGTTATATATTACATAGGAAATTTTTTGTTCGATATGGATACAAGTCGTGAATGGATGTATCATCGTCACGATCCTAACGGGAATCTTAACGAGGCATTTGTTATTGGTGTACACGAATTCGTAGATTTCATACGTGGCCAAAGATATTACATGGATGGTGAAAAAATAAGATGCCCGTGTGCTAAATGCAAAAATCGCAGTTTTGAAAAATCTGAGGAGGTCATACTTCATCTTTACAGGAAAGGTTTCATGGTAAATTACTATAAATGGACTGAACACGGGGAAGACATGTCAAATAATTGTAATATACGTACGTCCAATTTTCAAAATAATGATTACAACGAGATGGTAGAAGAAAGAAATAACTATAGGACAATGGTATTTGACTCTGTTGGTCCAGAATGGTATGGTGATGAAAACTTTTATACAGAAGAACCTAACATTGAAGCACAATAGTTTTTTCAGTTGTTGAAGGCTGCTGATTTACCACTGTATGAAGGTTGTGAAAACTTAACGCAGTTATCTGCTGTGTCTCGTTACATGAATGTCAAGGTCGAGCATAACATGAGCGAACTATGCTTTAACACAATGATTGAAACAGTTAGGGATTCGTTGCCGAATACGCATACGATGCCTGAAAACTTTTACAGGTGTAAGCAATTAATTAGACCCTTGGGACTAGGATATGTGAAGATTGATGTTTGTGTAAACGGTTGTACCTTATTCTACAATGACAGAAAACACCTAGATTGTTGTCCTCGTTGTCATCACCGACGTTTCAAACCAACAACACGTGGTTCAAAATGGAGTAAGTTGAAACCATATAAACAATTACGGTTTTTCCCATTGACTCCAAGGTTGAAAAGGCTATACATGTCAAAGGTGACAGCTGAGCACATGCAGTGGCACAAGAATCACCAGGTTGAGGAAGGAAAAATTTGTCATCCCTCAGACGCTGAGGGATGGAAATATTTCGATAGTGTATATCCTGAATTTGCATGTGAACCCAGAAATGTTCGGCTTGGTTTGTGCGCAGATGGTTTTAATCCGTTCAGTTCAAATGCGAAACCTTATTCTTGTTGGCCGGTCATTTTAACACCATACAATTTGCCACCGTGGATGTGCATGAAAGATCCTTTCATGTTTTTAACCCTGCTTATCCCAGGTCCCAAGAATCCTGGGAAGAATATTGATGTGTACCTAGAGCCTTTAATCGAAGAATTACAAAATTTATGGTTCGAAGGTGCACCTTGTTATGATGTTGCCACAAAAAAATTTTTTATGTTAAGGGCTGTTTTGATGTGGACAATAAATGATTTCCCAGCATATGGTATGTTGTCTGGATGGAGCACACATGGAAAGCTGTCATGCCCGTATTGTATGGATAAGTCTAAAGCATTTCGATTACTACCAGGTAGAAAAAATTATTTCTTTGATTGTCATCGTCAGTTCTTACCATTGAATAGTGCATTAAGGCGTGACAAAAAGAATTTTATCAAAGGTAGAGTTGAAACTGATCCACCACCGCCAAGATTAGATGGTATGCAGTTGTGGGAACTAGTGAAAGATTACCCGAACATAAACGACATGAGAGAAAGCAAACTATCCGGTTTTAGGGATTGGCACAATTGGACGAAGAGAAGTATTTTCTGGGACTTGCCTTATTGGAAGACACATCTTGTCCGACACAATTTGGATGTGATGCATATTAAAAAAAATGTGTTTGATAATATTTTCAACACGGTGATGGCGGTCAAGGGTAAGACAAAAGACAACCTCAAAGCTAGAGTTGATGTATCAACCTTTTGTGACCGTCCGGAATTATGCAGTGAGCATGAATTGAAGATGGGTGTTTACACACTTCCTGTTGATAAAAGGAAAGCATTGCTTGAATGGGTTAGAGACCTACAACTCCCTGATGGATATGCTTCCAATTTATCTCGATGTGTGGACATGAAAGAATTGAAGATGTCACACATGAAGAGTCACGATTGTCATGTATTTATGGAGAGATTGCTTCTGATTGCTTTACGTGAGTTACTACCGAAACATGTTTGGAAAGTTTTTGCCCAACTAAATTTATTCTTTACCAATCTATGTTGCACAACTCTTCAAATGACCAATTTGGAAATGATGCAAGAAAATATTGTCGTCACACTTTGCAATTTGGAGAAGATGTTACCCCCTAGTTTCTTCGATTCGATGGAGCATTTGACAATTCACTTGGTATATGAAGCCATTTGTGGTGGTCTGGTACAATATCGCTGGATGTATCCATTCGAGAGGTTTTTGCAAAGATTGAAACGGAAGGTTAAGAATAAAGCACACGTTGAAGGATCAATTTGTGAAGCTTATCACATTCTCGAGACATCAACATTTTGTTCTTATTATTTTGAACTACACGTGGGTACTAGAACAAGAAGTATTCCGCGGAATAAACAATACAACGAGGTGACATACCCTGATGGTTGTTTATCTATATTTACTTACCCGGGATGTCCAATTGGGAAGGAAACAGAACGAAACTTAAATGATCAAGAACTGCATGCGGCACACATTTATGTTTTGACCAATTGCCGAGAAGTTTCCCCCTATATCTGGTACGAATAAGTATATTATTTGAAAATTGGAACTCACAGTTCCTCATACACTTAACTACATGATTTAGCCGACAAATTTTATTTTTTTTCCACAGCATGTTTGAGGAATATCTTCGCCAAAACTATCCCGAATTGTGTTCAACGGAAATTCAATATGAAGTGTACAATAATTTTCTGATGTGGTTATATCACCATGTAAGTATATGTTAAGAAGTGTAATTGTTGTTAAATTAACGAGTTCATTTAACTTTGCATAATAACCTTATTATGCGATTTGCAGTTGATAGGCACTAATGGCATTGATGATCGTGTAAAATGTCTTTCAATGTGGCCTAGTAGACGGGTTCGCAGTTGGTCAAGATACTTGGTCAACAGTTATCGGTTTTATACATTAAATTTTGGGAAGATAAAATCAACATACAATAGTGAAGTGTTTGTTAAAGGGATAAATGATAGTAATACTGAGGATGTTGGATACTATGGAGTTTTGAACGACATTATTGAACTTGAATATCATAATCCAACATTGCAATATACAAGGGTCGTTCTTTTCAAGTGTGACTGGTATGATTCCACAAAGGACAGAGGGGTGAAGCATCATCTGAAGACCGGACAGATTGAAGTGAACATTAAGAGAAAGTATCAAAAATATGAACCGTTTGTTTTGGCTGAACAAGCACAACAAGTGTACTACTGTAAATACCCAGGAGCGAAAAGGGATCGAATGGATTGGTGGGCTGTGGTTAAAATCCGTCCAAGAAATTTGTATGACCTATCAAGACAACAGAGTGTAGGAGAAGAAGAAATAGCTTTTCAGTCAGATGACATGAATGTGGCCGAAGTAGAGCCGACTGATGCTAGTTTACCTCCACTTTGTCATGCATCGGGTGACAACATAGAAATATCATACGAAGATATTAATGATTTACATGCTCAACATGATGCTCAAGAAGAGGACGAGGAGATTGACGAAGAAGAAGAAGATTATGATGATGATGATGATGATAATTCAGAAGACGAAGATGAAGATGATGATGATGATGATGATGATGACGGTGATGATAATGACATTCATGATGACGAAGAAGATGATACTTAGTTTGGAAAAAAAATGTAACAATCATGTTGATATATTCAACTTTTTTACGGATGACATTTAAAAATTATAATTCAATTAATGGAACATGTGTATGTATGTATTAATGTGTGTAGCACTGACAGTTAATTCCTTAAGTGTATTTGTAGGGGAACAGAGATGGCTGCAGGCAAAGATAACTCTTCAGGAGGAATTAGACAATTCCTCAGGACGGGGATAGGTCGTGGAAGTACAGGTCGTGGGTGTACATCCAATACGTCCACTGGTGGATATCAATCGATTGGTCGTGGGTCGACAGGAGCACCGCATTTAGTTGGTCATGGGTCCATAGGAGCACCGCACTCGGTTGGTCATGGGTCTTCTGTCGGTCAGCTGTCGACGGGTCGTGGCTCATCGTCATCATCAGTAGGATTGGAGCACGGGATTCCACACAGTTTGTATCCCTCACAACAAAGGGTACATACTCATACTAGCACGTTTGGAAGGCCCATTGACGCTGCATCAGGCCAGGTGCCTTTGCACGTTCCATTACCACCACATGAGAGGACTACACCTTCAACTTCATCGTCCGGTTTAAGACAAGGTTTAGAGGATTTACACGTAAACGTTAATGGCGCGAATGCGCCCGACCCTATGGCTCAATCCACACCGTTTCCTGAACAACCTGAGTCATCTACAGCAGCTCAAGAACGACCTGCTGGGATAGAGCCATGGCAATATTATGGGTTCTCATCGCACGATGCCTACGTCGCGTGGCAGGTTGACAGACGGACACATTTGACAATCGACGGTGGTGGGTAAGTATTTGATTTTGTATTTTTTTCCATGGTTAACCCTATCCCAATACTCCTCCTATGTTATGGCTGTTTAATATCCTATTTATTTGTTTTCTTCATGTGTAGTTGGACACCATACGCAGCAACAAGAGAAGTCACTAGAGCAATGAACGCCGGGTATTCTCAGCCTTGGGGGAGTTGGGCTGAGGTCCCCGATGAAGTTAGGCGTAAGTGGTTCACAAATTTTGAGGTATGATAAATAAGTGTTTATATATTTTATGTAATGATATTTGTTATAATCAATGGGTTGAATACTGTTAAAATAATATGTTATATGCTTTAATTTATGGCTGCAGAGGGTCTACAAGTGGTACCCAAGTGAGGAAGCAGCGCTTCGCCGAATGTTTGATTCGAAAGCTGGATCTCGTATACGTGACCTCCTTAATAAAGGACAGACACGTAATAAGAAGCCGAGGTGGGTGGGCGATGGCACGTGGGATCAGTTAAAAGAAAAGTGGGAAACCCTTGAATGGCAGGCAATTTCACAGCGAAATTCGAATAACCGACTGCATCGGCCATCTCCACATCATTTAGGACCTATCCCCTATGAAGAGGCTGCAAGGAGATTGGTATGTAATGAACAAAATGTCATAATTAAATTGAATTATATAACATATCATAAATGCTTTTTAAGTTATGTTTTCCTTTTTTAAAAATTTGTAGGCAGAAGAACGGGGGGCACCAGTGACTAGGGCTGATGTATTTGCAAGGGCTCATCGCAAGGGACCAGACGGTCCATTCACAGACCCTAGGGCAGAACAGACCATGGTATGTGCAAGTTAATGCTAATAGGAAAAAAAATTAGGGATATATATATATATATATATATATATATATATATATATATATATATATATATATATATATATATATATATATATTTATATATTTACCAACGAAATGTCTAAAATGATTAAGTCAGATGCTCTGTCGTACAGGCTGATTATGAGGAATTGGTGCAGCAGGCAACTGTTTCTTCGGAGTCCGATTCAGCAGCGACACCGATAGACTATGATGCACTCTTCCTGCAGGTTGTGGGCAAACCAAACCGAGGGCGCATATATGGGGTCGGGTCAACTGGTTCAGTGTCTTCTGCAAACCACAACCCACTAGGCAGACGCCAGATCACAAAGATAGAGATACATCAGGCTGTTGCTTGGGCGACGACAACATTGAATGAGAAGCTCAATCTACACATCTCAGAGAATGAGGAATTGCGTAAAGTGCAACAAGAACACACTGAGCGGATTGAACGACTTCAAGAAGAACACAATGCTGAACTTCGAGAACTGCGTGCACAGATCGCACTACTAACAAAGATAATGATGAAGCCACCTGCTCATCAGGATCTTCCTCAACCCGATGATGGAAATGAAGAATAGTTTCATGTTTTTTTGTTATGTTAATATGTGCAACGAGTGTGTTAAATTATGTTTATGATTTGTTTACTTTATTAATGGTGTAGTACAATATAGTTTTCAATATAAATTAAATATAATTTATATTATATGAATATGTATTATATCTTCATTTAATAATCAAATAATTAATAAAAACTGGAGATTTAAAGGTTTTAGTTGAAAAACAAAAAATTAAATTAAATTTCGAGAGTTGCAATTTTGGCGACGACTTCGAGACGGAATGAAGAGTTTATGTTATGGAGTGTGGAGCCACTATATTTTTGGCGACTATTTGGAGACGGATTAGAGACTCTATTTTTTGGAGACGACGTGGCGACGGATTGGAGATACTATTTTTTGGAGACGACGTGGAGACGGAATGGAGACACTATTTTTTGGAGACGACGTGGAGACGGAATGCGACACAATTTTTTGGAGACGACGTCGAGACGGATGGGAGACGACACTAGTTTTTGGAGACGACGTGGAGACGGAATGGTGACACAATTTTTTGGAGACGACGTCGAGACGGATGGGAGACGACACTAGTTTTTGGAGATGACATGGAGACGGAATGGAGACACTATTTTTTGGAGACGAGATGGAGATGGAGTAGAGACAAAGAACTTTTGGCAACGGTATGGAGATGATATTTTTGGGACACGATTCGAAGACGAATATGGAGACGACTAAAATGCCGTCACCAAATGCGACGATATGGCAACGGGGAGACAACTTGGCGATGCTACTTTTGGCGACAACCAATATTTATCTTCACGCCGTTGCCAACCATCGCCAATACCAATTTGGCGACGGCATGGAGACGACTTTGGTGGTCGCCTAAAGCCGTTTTTTTTTGTAGTGATTGTTATTCTGTGCAAAAAATGGTTACAACTTATTATATTACGAAGTGATCTCAAACATGTTCCTTTTTCTCTATCTGAGATCTAGACATGACATGATTAATAGATTCGAATATGATCTACGTTCAGAAAACCCTAAATAAATATGTGAGATATGATAGATACACAACTGGTGGGTACTTAGTGATAGCAACTCTTGAAGGCCCTCGTTTCATTTCTTACAGCTTAAATCAACAGGCTAGGGTTGGATTTGCAACACTTTTCGCAACCCTCAATGTTAGTCAATCTGGAAGTAAATTACGTTATGATTTATTTACGTGGGACAATTGAATTATGTAACACGCAAGGCCATCTTCAGCGAAAATTTATCGAAAGATAAGTACAGCTAAGTACATCGATGTTACAGAGCGTTCGGAATCAATGCTGCAGTTAGAGTGTTATGAATCCACTGATGAATTGGAGCAGAATTAGGTAAGATAATAAAGAAAGAATCCTTATAAATATTGACTTCTATTAAAGTTGGTATAGAAACACTCTTAACTTAGCCTGCAAGTGGAATGCTGGGTAAATTAAATATCTGCGCCTCTGTGCATATGGAATAGTTGCTAGATCTAAATCATAGAGGAACCACCTAACGATTTGATCACCTTGATGATGTCTGGTAAATATTGGTGGTGTCACCACTGGTCTAATTCAATAATCTTAAACAACCAAATATAGTTAATAACTTATAACTCACCTTATCTAACAAAAATAAAATAAGTAAATGAGAGTGTCCAAACCCAATATATACAACTCAAAAGTAGCAATGAAAGTTAACTGAAAAACGGTTGATGACCTCTATTTTTGGCTAGATGACATTTATAGATTATCTTTTGACAACGTGGTTTTCAAACGGGTAAATTGTGCAAATAGTCTCTATTATTTACAAATTTTTTTAAGTTAATCTTTAATATTTCAAAAAAATCGTACTAGTCCCTAATGTTTATAAAAGTTATTTAAAATTTTACAAATGTGTTGGCCTGAAAAGTCTATAATCTTTATTTTGATAATAACAAAACATCTTAATTGTGCTTTAGTATTTTTTTGGTGAGACATTCATTCCAAAGCAAGTCTACATCAACATTGGATCAAGTTGTTTTAGTCAAGAGTAGAAAGCTTTTTGGATCAAAGACCAAGCACTATCAAATTGTATCCAAGCCCTAAAGAATTCAAGTTATTGACTCGAAGATAAAGAGGGAGTCACAAGGAAGGAGAAGTGGTGACATAAGGGGTACCGGCCTTAAAAGTTGTCGCTTGCCTAAGTATGATTTGTATCGCTCAAAATTTCTCAAAAAAATGTTTTCTTATTTCAAAATCTTTCGTAGAAAAAATATTTTCTATTTCAAACTATTGCTTTTGAAATCATTTTATAAAAAAACCTTTCAACTAGTTTGAAATTTTTTGGGATGTTAAAAAAAATGCTAAGAAATCTCTTTTTCAATAAGCCCAAATATTTCTAGGCTAAAAATACATTTTCAGCATTTTTTATGGCATCCGGGCGTTACCGGCATTTTCCGGTCGCCCGGATAGAAGGTGCAATGCCCGGCAGAAAAGTCCTTTTCGGGCGATACACGCTATTTTCGGGCGCCCGGATCAGTCCCTCAGCGCCCGGATGAGTTAATGGGAAAATCTGGAAATCTTGCTTAAAATCCGATTTTTGTCTAATATTTCCCTCTTTTTAAGCCATGCCTTCTCACCTTCAAAATCATCTCTCCAAGCCATAATTTTCAGATTTTCAAAAGAGCTTTCATATCATTCCTATTGAGAAATCTTGAGCTATCATTATCATATCTTTTGAGCATTCAAAGCCATTTTTCATAGTGTAATATCAAACTCAAATAGGAGTTGCAATTGTCATTTATTCTATCACATAATCTTTGTAATTCATTCTTTCACATAGATTGAGATAATCATTGTGAGAAGAAGTATTATAATCCTTTGTGGAGCCAAAGGAAGAGAGAGTAGTAGGTTAAGCTTCACCTACATTTGAAGGAGCTTGTGTGACTCTTGTGGACTCAAGAGTAATTGTAGTTGGTTCTTGCTTCACCAACATTTGAAGAAGCATCATAGTGAAGTGTTACTAAAATCCTAAGGGAAGAAAAGACCTTAGGTGGTGGACTAGGCCTCCGGTAGTGCGAACCACTTGAAAATCATCGTGTTTGATTTTTCTTACTCTATTCTCTTTATTTTCAAGTTATTTACTTTCGTGTGGACATTGCTCATCTTAATTGCTTGGTAATTGTTGAGATATCTATTTGAAATTCTACCTTGAAATTCTAATTGCATATTTAGTGTTAAATACTCATATGCTCACCAAGTGTTTGATAAATCGCCTACAAGAGTTTCTAGTGTTTTTTTCAATCCTTACTTGACATTGCTTCCATATTAAGAAATTTTAAATTGCTTAACCTTGCCTAAACAACCTAATTCACCCCCCCCCCCCCCTTTTAGGTTATTAAGGACCAATAAGTGGTATCAAGAGCTAGTACTCTACATATAGCTTAACATCTAGTAGAGGATCCCTATGGCAAGCTCATCAATGGCTAATATAGTTGAAGGACAATCTTCCTCTAGACCACCATTGTTTAATAGAACAAACTATTCTTTTTCGAAAACTAGGATGAGAATCTATATTCTAGCAAATGACATAAGAGTTTGGAATGTGATAAAAAATGGACCAATCAATCCTACGTTAACTAAAAAGGAAGGAGAACAAAGTATCACTACCCCCAACACGGAAAAACAGTATAATGATGATGAGTTCAAACTGTGTGGAAGAAACAAAAAAGCTATGAATATGTTACATATTGCTTTAGATTCAAATGAGTTCAATAAAATTTCCAGATGCAAAAGTGCTAAAGAAATTTTGGATCAATTAGAAGTCACATATGAGGGCACCAACCAAATTAAAGAAACTAGAATAAACATGCTTGTTCATAAATATGAAATGTTCAAAATGTCTTTTGATGAAAATATAGAACAAATGTTTTCTAGATTTACTGATATTGTTAATGCTCTAAAATCTCTTGGAAAAGAGTATTATAATGAAGAATTGGTAGGAAAAGTTCTCCGAAGCTTAACCGAGCCATGGGAAGCTAAAGTAACGGCTATTGAAGAAGCTAGAGACCTCAAAACCCTTGAACTTATGGGATCTCTTATGAGTCATGAGTTGAAGAGGAAAGATCGAGAAGAAGAAAAAAGGAATAATAAAAAGTCACTTGCGCTTCTTGCATCAAAGGCTTACTCAAGTGATGAAGAAGAGGAAAACAAAGAAGATGATGATGAGATAGTTCTTCTTACAAGGAACTTTAAGAAATTTCTTAAATTCAAAAAGGTAAGCAAAGCTCCCTACAATAGGTTTATGAACAAAGGAAGAAACAAATCAAAAGAAGAAGGAAGGTGCTTCAATTGTGACAAGACGAGTCATATAAAAGCAAATTATCCAAAACTAATCAAAACCAAGAAAGGAAAAGCCTTGAAGGCAACATACGTTGAAGACGATGCATAGACCGGTGAGGAAAGTGAAAATGAAGAAGTGGCAAACATCGTTTGTCTTATGACAAAAGAAGATGATGAGGTATGTTCTTCTTTTAACTCCGAATATTACACCTCTAGCTCATTAATTGAAAATGAATGTTCTTTTGAAGAATTACAAAATGAATTCTCAAAAATGCATGATAGTTTTGAAATTGCAATTATTAAGATACATGAACTTCAAAAAGAAAATAATACCTTAAAAGAACAAAATAAATTGCTTGAAAAAGATCGAAATTTTGCTCATGAAAAAATACTTAAAATTCATTTCGAAAATAATAATCATCAAACAAAAATTGAAAAGCTTGAAAAAGAAAATCAAGGATTAAATAGAAACCTTGTAAGATTTACAAAAGGAAAAGAAAACCTTGATAAAATGCTTGACTCTCAAAAAATGGCTTTTAATAAAAGTGGATTAGGATATGAACCTTCTTCAAAACAAAAATCTCTAAAAAGCTATTTTGTTAAAGTATCATCATCTACAAATGAAACATCAACATCTAAAGGATTTCAAAAAACATGCACCTATTGTGAAAGACAAGGTCACATAACATCACATTGTAAATTTCGAAATATGATAGGTAGAGACTCCAAAATTCCTTCTTGGCTTAAACCAAAATGGATTATCAAAAGTGTTAAAAGTCAATACTAACAATATAGGACCCAATAGAACTTGGGGACCTAAATTTTGTTTTTGTATATAGGTTAACCTAAGGATGAAATATGAAGGAAATTGGGTCATTGATAGTGGATGTTCAAGGCATATGACCGGTGATCCATCTCTTTTCTGTGAGCCTATCAAAAATTACAAAGGTTTTGTGAGCTTTGGAAATAATGAAAAAGATAAAATCATTGGTAAAGGTAGCATTGGAAATAAAATATCCATTCATGATGTACTACTTGTGAAAGGATTGCAACATAATTTGCTTAGTGTAAGCCAACTATGTGATAATGATTATCTAGTTGAATTTAAATCATCATGTTGCACCATTTTTGACAAAATGAAAAATGTGTTGTTTACTGCAAATAGACATGAAAATGTCTATATTATTGACTTTGAAAGTATATCATGCCAAAATATTGATTGCTTAATCACAACAAATGAAAGTTCTTGGTTATGGCATAGAAGATTAGGACCCATTAGTATGGATCTACTTGGTAAACTTTCTCGAAAAGATCTTGTGAGAGGCCTTCCTAAGACCAAGTTTGAAAAAGATCATTTATGTGATGCATGCCAATTTAGAAAACAATATAAAGTATCTTTCAAAACCATTAGCCATGTGTCTACATCAAAAGCTCTACAAAAACTTCATATGGACCTTTTTGGACCAATGGATGTAATAAGTCTAGGAGGATCTAGATATATTTTTGTTATTGTTGATGATTATACTAGATACACATGGGTGATGTTTCTTGCTTTCAAAAGTGATGCTTTCAATGAATTTGCAAAATTCTGTAAAAGAGTGCAAAATGAGAAAGAATACTATATTTCATGCATTCACAGTGATCAAGGCACGGAATTCATAAATGCATCTTTTGTGGAATTATGTGAACAAAATGGCATTGAGCATAATTTTTTGGCTCCTAGAACTCCTCAAAAAAATGGGGTTGTTGAAAAGAAAAACCGAACTTTACAAGAAATGGCAAGAACAATGTTGAAAGAAAACAACTGGCCTACATACTTTTGGGGAGAAGCTGTCAACACGGCTTGCTATACTCTAAATAGAGTTTTAATTAGGCCTTCTCTAAAGAAAACTCCATATGAATTATGGAAAGGACGTACTCCAAATATCTCACATTTTAAAGTTTTTGGATGTAAATGCTTCATCTTAAATAATAAGGAGTATCTTGGTAAGTTTGATTCAAAGTCCGACGAAGGTATTTTTATTGGATACTCTTCTAGAAGCAAGGCATATCGAGTTTACAATAAAAGAACCTCTGTAATTGAGGAATCTATGCATATTAACTTTGATGAAACTAACCCATTTATGTCAAGAAAGGATGAAGACGATAGTATGAGCTTTCAACAAGTTGAAGAACAAAGTCGACCTATTCCGACAAGTGAAGAAGGCAATACATCCACAAGCAATCAAATTGATACTCAAATAGAGGAAGAACAACCAACTTCAAATGATCAAATCATATCAACAAATCAAGATCTTCCAAAATGTTGGAAATTTGTCAAAAATCATCCAAATGATCAAATCCTTGGGGATCCATCACAAGGTGTAAGAACTCGTTCCAATCTGAATACTTTTTGTGAACATGTAGCTTTTATATCTCAAATTGAACCTAAAAATATAAAAGAAGCATTATTGGATGATGATTGGATTATTTCTATGCAAGAAGAGCTTAATCAATTTGAAAGAAATCAAGTTTGGACCTTAGTTGAAAGACCTAGTAATTACCCGATTATTGGTACAAAATGGGTTTTTCGAAACAAACTAAATGAATTCGGTAATGTAACTAGAAATAAGGCTAGATTAGTTGCTCAAGGATATAATCAAGAAGAATGAATAGACTATGAAGAAACCTTTGCACTAGTAGCTCGACTTGAATCCATTAGAATGTTACTAGCATATACATGTTTTATGAACTTCAAACTCTATCAAATGGATGTCAAAAGTGCTTTCTTAAATGGATATCTTCAAGAAGAAGTTTATGTTGAACAACTACCCGGTTTTGAAAATACAAATTTATTAAGTCATGTATTCAAACTTCAAAAGGCTCTTTATGGACTTAAACAAGCACCTAGGGCATGGTATGATAGATTAAGTAATTATCTACTTGACAACGGCTTCTCTAGAGGTAAACTAGACTCTACTTTATTTGTAAAAAGAAAAGCTAAAGACATCTTGCTTGTTCAAATTTATGTTGATGACATTATCTTTGGTGCTACTAATGAATCCCTTTGCAAGTATTTTTCTGAATGTATGCACAAAGAATTTGAAATGAGCATGATGGGAGAATTAAATTTCTTCCTTGGACTTCAAATCAAACAAACAAAAGAAGGGATCTTCATTAATCAAGCCAAGTACATTAAGGAACTCATCAAAAGATTCGGGCTTGAAACTGCAAAAGAAATGAGCACTCCTATGGGAACGTCAATCAAACTTGACAAAAATGAAAAAGGTAAATCTGTTGATGAAAAGCAATATCGAGGTATGATCGGAAGCCTTCTCTATTTAACTGCCTCAAGACCTGATATTATGTTTTCTGTATGCTTATGTGCTCGGTTTCAATCTTCTCCGAAAGAATCACACTTGAATGCTGTAAAAAGGATTATTAGATACCTTAAGAGTACCATCAATCTAGGACTTTTTTATCCTAAATGCACATTTTTTGAACTTCTAGGATACTCCGATGCCGATTATGCGGGATGTAAGATCGATAGAAAAAGCACTAGCGGAAGTTGTCAATTTCTAGGACATGCCTTAGTCTCATGGTCTAGTAAGAAACAACATAGTGTAGCTCTTTCAACAGCAGAAGCAGAGTATGTAGCTATAGGTAATTGTGCAGCACAAATTCTATGGATGAAACAAACTTTACTTGACTTTGGTCTCGAATATGATCATGTGCCTATCAGATGTGATAATACAAGTGCTATAAGTCTATCAAAGAACCCTATTCAACATTCTAGAACTAAGCATATTGAAATTCGTCATCATTTTCTAAGAGATCATGTGCAAAAAGGGGATATTGAACTTGTTTTTGTTGATTCTTTGCATCAATTGGCCGATATTTTTACAAAACCATTGCATGAGAATCAATTTTGTGCTATTAGAAGGGAACTAGGAATGCTTTGGGTCACTTAACCTGACGAAATATTACATTTTTCGGCAAAATAGTGATCCGGGCGTTCCTGCCTTCTTCCGGGCGCCCGGAAGAAGCATGTAACGACCGGAACCTCGTTCTCTGCCGAGCGTTACTGCCCTCATCCGGGCGCCCGGAAAAAGGGCCTATTGCCCGGATCGAGCTATTTGAAAAACAGAAATCTCCTTCCTCTCTCCTCACTTTTTCACATATTCTCAAATATAAACTCTTTCTTCTATCAATTTCTCCTATTTAATCACCAACATCTTCACCATCACTCACCATTATTTGTATCAAAACACTCTTTAAATCATCAAACTCTTATATTTTCATCATCAAAGCTTTAAAAATCCTCTTTATCCAATCCTTAAAAAACCTTGTATACAAGGTGTTCGGTGAAATTCCTCAACTAAGCCTTTCTTCTAACAAGCTTCTTCAACCTTCAAATTCAAATGGCACCACCAAGGGCTGACTCCAGGAAACACAAGCAATGAGAATCTTCATCCTCAGGCCCTCAGATCATTGTAAATCCAGATGCTTTTCCACAACAAAACATCCTATGGGGTAAGATTTTAGATCTTCCTACCTTGCTTAATGGTACTAGAATTTATCGGCTTTTAGATGCTCAAGGGTGGCTACCTATGTTAAGGTTTGAAAACAAAAACAATACTGCATGGATTAGAGAATTCTATTACTATGTTAACTTAGACTTCACCACCATGAAACTGAATAGTCAAGTTAAGTCTAAGGAACTAGAATTAACTACAAGTATTGTTGCTAGAGCCTTTGGGATTCCTAATCAAGGCACCAAACTTTATTCATATAGAGGTATGCCAGAAGGTGTTCTTGAAAACTTAGAAGCCAATGTTATAGAATTTATGTGGGAAGGAACAGGAACAAGCTCCTTAGGATATCCTAAGACTAAGGATCTCACTCCAGAAAAGAAGCTGCTATTTTATATTCTTCATGAGGTCATTATTCCACGGGAAGTTAAGGATGGTTCAATTCCAAAATTCACTGCACTATTGATGTATTTGATGTATGAAGCTAAACGTATCAATCTTCCACACATCATCATTAACCATATCATTCATACCAAGGAGGCTCAAAATCAACTTGCTTATGGGGTACCCTTAACTCACCTTTTTGAGTCTTTAGAAGTTCCGCGAGATCACGAGTTTGAGGCCATTAGTGATAGATCCTATCTTCTCAATGTTACTAGCCTCACTCGCCAAAAGCTAAAAATTCATAACTCTCGAGTTCTCAATATTGGTGATGATACGAGTGATGATCCTCTTGTATTTGAATCCCTTGATGTTGACCCCACTACTTTTAGAGATCCTATGGAACGGCAAGGCAGCAGTGATGTTGGCACTTCTCAAGGACAAAGGGCTAGACCGTCTTCCTCTCACTCCTCCTCCCTTGATGAAATTCGTGCACACTTGCATGCACAAGATGTTCGTTTGGACAGAATGAACCAGATGCTGAAGGCTTTATATGATCACCACATTGGTTCTTAGTCTGTGGATGCTTTAAGTTGTGTTCTCTCCTCAAACAATTTATTTTTTGCTTTCTGTTGGATCTTTCCTCAAACACTCCTTAGTTGTTTTTCTTCCTTATCTTTTAACATTGGTTGGATATTTTTGCCTTCTTGTCATTAATGCGTTGCATTTTTTCTTGCTTATCTCTTGTCTTATGCCTGTTGTCGCCTACTATTGTCTTCATTTGCTATAGGATGCTCTTTTGTGATGACAAATAGGGGGAGAAAGTACTGAAGTAAATATGCCTATCATTGCACTTATTCAGGGGGAGTTTTTTCTTTTTAGGATTAAGACTAAATTTTATCAAGCACAAATTGAAGGGGAGACCTCAATTCAAGTTTTATTCTTTAAATTTCAACTATTTCATGCTTGTTAACTTCAATGTTTTGTCATCATCAAAAAGAGGGAGATTGTTGGCCTGAAAAGTTTATAATCTTTATTTTGATAATAACAAAACATCTTAATTGTGCTTTAGCATTTTTTTGTAAGACCTTCATTTCAAAGCAAGTCTACATCAACATTAGATCAAGTTGTTTCAGTCAAGAGTAGAAAGCTTTTTGGATCAAAGACCAAGCACTATCAAATTGTATCCAAGATCTAAAGAATTCAAGTTATTGACTCGAAGATAAAGAGGGAGTCCCAAGGAAGGAGAAGTGGTGACATAAGGGGTACTGGCCTTAAAAGTTGTCGCTTGCCTAAGTATGATTTGTATCGCTCAAAATTTCTCAAAAAAATGTTTTCTTATTTCAAAATCTTTCATAGAAAAAATATTTTCTATTTCAAACTCTTGCTTTTGAAATCATTTTATAAAAATACCTTTCAACTAGTTTAAAATTTTTTGGATGTTAAAAAATGCTAAGAAATCTCCTTTTCAATAAGCCCAAATATTTCTGGGCTAAAAATACCTTTTCAGCATTTTTTATGGCATTCGGGCGTTACCGGCATTTTTCGGTCGCCCGAATAGAAGGTGCAACGCCCGGCAGAAAAGTCCTTTCCGGGCGATACATGCTATTTCCGAGGGCCCGGATCAGTGCCTCAGCGCCCGAATGAGTTAACGGGAAAATCCAAAAATCTTGCTTAAAATCCGATTTTTGTCTAATCTTTCCCTCTTTTTAAGCCATGCCTTCTCACCTTCAAAATCATCTCTCCAAGCCATAATTTTCAGATTTTCAAAAGAGCTTTCATATCATTCCTATTGAGAAATCTTGAGCTATCATTATCATATCTTTTGAGCATTCAAAGCCATTTTCCAAAGTGTAATATCAAACTCAAATAGGAGTTGCAATTGTCATTTATTTTATCACATAGTCTTTGTAATACATTCTTTCACATAGATTGAGAGAATTATTGTGAGAAGAAGTATTGTAATCATTTGTGGACTCAAAGGAAGAGAGAGTAGTAGGTTAAGCTTCACCTACATTTGAAGGAGCTTGTGTGACTCTTGTGGATTCAAGAGTAATTGTAGTTGGTTCTTGCTTCACCAACATTTGAAGAAGCATCATAGTGAAGTGTTACTAAAATCCTAAGGGAAGAGAAGACCTTAGGTGGTGGACTAGGCCTCCGGGAGTGCGAACCACTTGAAAATCATCGTGTTTGTTTTCTCTTACTCTATTCTCTTTATTTTCAAGTTATTTACTTTCGTGTGGACATTGCTCATCTTAATTGCTTGGTAATTGTTGAGATATCTATTTGAAATTCTACCTTGAAATTCTAATTGCATAAAGTGTTAAATACTCATATGCTCACCAAGTGTTTGATAAATCGCCTACAAGAGTTTCTAGTGTTTTTTTCAATCCTTACTTGACATTGCTTCCATATTAAGAAATTTTAAATTGCTTAACCTTGCCTAAACAACCTAATTCACCCCCCCTCCTTTTAGTTTATTAAGGACCAACAAAATGGTTAACAAGCTCATACATTATCAATGAGGTATTAAAGACGAGGTTGTATGTGCACGGTGTATTGAAGAAAATAAATATAAAAAAACTCTTCTTTAATACCTCTTTGATAATGGATGAGCTTGTTAACTATTTGTTAAATTTTAAATAATTCTGTTGTAGTCATTTATCTATTTATTTTCTCGATAACTTTGTAAATATTTGTGTAGATTCATATTCCCTTGTATCGTATATAATGTACTATACACAGTTGAGGAAAACAAGTGAAAATATCTATTCCGTCATGGTATCATAAGTAACCAGACTTGCATCTCGATTCTCCTTTTTTTGCTTCTAATCTGCGTATTTCACAGCCACAACAAACAAAACAATCACACAAAAAAAAAAAAAAAAACCAAACATCATTAGCAACAATCAAATCCGTCCCCTCACATTACCTCCTGCTTTCACTTTTTCTTTGAAAAAAACCCAATTTAATCCATAAATTTAATATAAAAACTAAATAAATTCTTATATTTTGAAAAAATGTAACTTTACATGAATTTATTTATTTTTTATTTTAAATTTTAAAGACTAAATTGACTTTTTTCCTTTTTCTTTAGCCTGTTTCTATCTCCTTTGCTATTGTCCTTTTCTGCACCTGTCACTTATCACACGGCAGACTCCTCGAAATCCTAATTCAATCTCGCTGCATATAATGTGAAGACTTTTGTGATATTATCTCATACTTTTAAAATACGTGATCATTTAATACAAGAAATGTCTCACTCTTATTTTTTCCATATATCTAACAAGGAAAGCACCTCACGGGAGTATACTCAATTACAAGAGTTGCAAACGGATAGCTTAACCCAGTATTCACCAAACAATTCGCATAATGATTGGCTTTCAACTTTTTCATTTTTGGACATGAATTCATAATTTTTTTCAAACATTATCAAAATAAAACCCTAATTTAAATTTCTAAATAAACTATTTGATTATTAAAATTTCAAAATCACTTCTATCTTAACTGTGTAACATAAGCAATTCACCAAAATCACTTTGCCAAAACTAATTTTCACTTAATAATGACAATTCACAAGTGTGAACCAAAGAGGAGCCAATATTAATACCTAACATTATCCGTCAAATCACTTTCTAACTAGTAGACGGTCAGAGAATGTCCTTTTTTTGGGTAAATTTCACATTTAATCTTTATTATTTACATGTTTTTTTTAATGTAGTCTCTAATGTTTTAAAAAATTCATAGTGGTCTCTAATATTTATAAAAGTTATTCAACATGGTCTCTATTGTTCAAATTTAGTTAATTTAGTCTCTATTGTTTTTCAAAAAATTTAATTTAGTACCTGTTAGTTTTTTTTAAAAAAATTAATTTAGTCCCTGTACATTAAATTAAATTAAATTTAAACAATAGAGACCATTTTGAACAATATGGACTAAATTGACTAATTTTAAACAATATAGACCATTTTGAATCAGTTTGTAAACATTAGGGACTAATATGATTTTTTTAAAACATTAAAGACCAACTTTAAAAAAAAAGTATAAACAATAGGGATTAAGTGTGAAATTTACCATTTCTTTTTTATATATAATTTTAAAGAAAGACCTAAACCTTTTATATCACTTTCAAACGATATTGCACTTACCTAAGGGTACTGCTACATGTTAAGTTAGTTGTACAAACCTAAGCGTGCTATATGTTAAGTTAGTCGAACAATTATGTTAATTTAATGAAACCATATGAGAGAATGGTTCTTCTTCAATTCACCAAAGATCACAGGCTCCACAGGATAAGCAGATATTTACACCACACAAATTATTTATTACCACTTGCCAGAAACTAGCTTGGCCAAACAAACTTGCCAGAAACTAAAGGGCCAAAGAACCCTAGTTTTTCTGTTTGATAGTTCATTTTTGAAAATCTAATTTCATTTACTTTATGTCCCCAGCATGGGCAGCTCTATGATAGACCAATGACACTAGTTGCGATCCCGATTGATGCGAATTTTATGTGTATTTGTTTCAGAAATTTCTGAAATATGTATATTTTTAGAATAGAAATTAAATTATCCTCCACTAAAAAAAATATTAATGTCATAACAGCAACAAAATAGAATTTTAAATTAATTCGCCCCTAATTTAATAGTAGTAGGAATAAATATATGATCTCCAATTAATGTTGTTACAATTTCAAATCAGTATTGTTTTTGAGCAAAAAATGGTTACAACTCATTATATTACGAAGTGACCTCAAACATGTTCCTTTTTCTATGGAAAAGATACACAACTGGTGGGTACATTGTGATAGCAACTCTTGAAGGCCATCGTTTCATTTCTTACAGCTTAAATCAACAGGCTAGGGTTGGATTTGCAACACTTTTCGCAACCCTCAATGTTAGACAATCTGGAAGTAAATTACGTTTTTATATACTAGTGTTAAATGTCATAATTTATTTACGTAGGACAATTGAATTCTGTAACACACAAGGCCATCTTCAGCGAAAGTTTATCGAAAGATAAGCACAGTTAAGTACATCGATGTTACAGGGCGTTCGGAATCAATGCTGTTAGAGTGTTATAAATTCACTGATGAATTGGAGCAGAATTAGGTAGGATAATAAAGAAAGAATCCTTATAAATATTGACTTCTATTAACGTTGGTAAACACTCTTAAGCTTAGCCTGGAAGTGGAATGCTGGGTAAAATATCTGTGCCTCTCTGCATATGGAATGGTTGCTAGATCTAAATCATAGAGGAACCACCTAACGATTTGATCACCTTGATGATGTTTGGTAAATATTGGTGGTGTCACCACTGGTCTAATTCAATAATCTTAAACAACCAAATATAGCTAATAACTTATAATTCACCTTATCTAACAAAAAGAAAATAAGTAAATGAGAGGTTCCAAACGCAATATATACAACTCAAAAGTAGCAATGAAAGTTAACTGAAAAACGGTTGATGAACTCTATTTTTGTTTAAGCCTCTAGATGACATTTATAGACTATCTTTTGACAACGTGGTTTTCAAACCTTCTTTTAGTATTTAGATGGGGGTAAATTAATATAGTATTTTTTTTGGGTTGGAAATTAATATAGCATCAAAACTCGGAATGACTAGACGGTCTTGAGTTCAAAGTTTCTCACCATCTATTTAAAATATCTAAGCAACCAAGTACAAGGGTTAAAAAAATCTCGTATGTGCACAGTGTATTGAAGAAAATAAATATGAAAAGCTCTTCTTTAATACCTCATTGATAATGGATGAGCTTGTTAACCATTTGTTGAATTTTAAATAATTTTATTGTAGTCAATTATTTATACATTTTCTAGATAACTTTGTGTAGATTCATGTTTCCTTAAACAATCTTATAATATGCTACACAGTTGAGGAATACAAGTGAAAATATATATTCGTTCGTGGTATCAGAAGTAAACAGACTTGCGTCTCGATCCTTCTTTCTTCGTTTTTAGTCTGCATGTTCTACAGCCACAACAAACCAAAAAAAAAAAAACAAACAAACATCATAGTAGCAATCAAATCCGTCCCCTCACATTACCTCCTGCTTTCACTTTTTCTTTGTTCTGTTTCTATCTCCTTTGCTATTGTCCTTTTCTGCACCTGTCACTTATAACATGGCAGACTCCTCGAAATCCTCATTCAGGACTTTTGTGACATTATCTCATACGTTTAAAAGACGTGGTCATTTAATACACGAAATGTTTTACCCCTGTTGTCCAAGGAAAGCACCCCACAGGTTAACCCAGTATTCGTCAAGTAATTCGCATAATGATTGGCTTTCAACTTTTTCATTCTTGGGCATGGATCCATAATTTTTTTCAAACACGATCAAAATAAAACCCTAATTTAAATTTCTGAATAAACTATTTGATTATTAAAATTTCAAAATCACTTCTATCTTAACTGTGTAACATAAGCAATTCACCAAAATCACTTTGCCAAAACTATTTTTCACTTAATAATGACAATTCACAACTGTGTATCAAAGAAGAACCAATATTAATACCCAACATTATCCGTCAAATCACTTTCTAACTAGTAGACGGTCAGAGAATGTCCTTTTTTTTTGGGTAAATTTTACATTTAGTCTTTATTTTTTACATATGTTTTTTAATAGTCTCAAATATTTTAAAAGATTCATAATGGTCTTTAATATTTACAAAAGTTATTCAAAATGATTTTTATTGTTCAAATTTAACCAATTTGATCCTTATTATTTTTCAAAAAATTTAATTTAGTCCGTATTATTTTCTAAAAAAATTCAATTAAGTCCCTGCACGTGACTTTTATTTGGAAACTAAATTAAATTTTATGAAAAATAATAAGGGCTAAATTGGCTAATTTTAAATAATAGGAACCATTTTGAATCACTTTGTAAATATTAGGGACTAATATGATTTTTTTGAAATATTAAGGACCAATTAAAAAAAAAAGTGTAAACAATAGGGATTAAGTGTGAAATTTACCATTTTCTTTTTTATATATAATTTCAAAGGAAGACCTAAACTAATTTTATATCACTTTTAAACGATATTGCACTTACCTAAGCGTGCTATATGTTAAGTTAGTCGAACAATTATGTTAATTTAATGAAACCATATGAGAGAATGGTTCTTCTTCACTTCACCAAAGATCACAGGCTCCACAGGATAAGCAGATATTTACACCACACAAATTATTTATTACCACTTGCCAGAAACTAGCTTGGCCAAACAAACTTGCCAGAAACTAAAGGGCCAAAGAACCCTAGTTTTTCTGTTTGATAGTTCATTTTTGAAAATCTAATTTCATTTACTTTATGTCCCCAGCATGGGCAGCTCTATGATAGACCAATGACACTAGTTGCGATCCCGATTGATGCTAATTTTATGTGTATTTATTTCAGAAATTTCTGAAATATGTATATTTTTAGAATAGAAATTAAATTATCCCCCTTAAAAAAAATATTAATATCATAACCGCAACGAAATAAAATTTTAATTTAATTCGCCCCTAATTTAATAGTAGTAGGAATAAATATATGATCTCCAATTAATGTTGTTACAATTTCAAATCAGTATTGTTTTTGAGCAAAAAATGGTTTCAACTTATTATATTACGAAGTGACCTCAAACATGTTCCTTTTTCTCTATATGAGATCTAGACATGACATGATTAATAGATGCGAATATGATCTATGTTCAGAAAACCCTAAATAAATATCGAGATATGATAGATACACAGCTGGTGGGTACTTTCTGATGGCAATTCTTGAAGGTCCTTGTTTCATTTCTTACAACTTAAATCAACAGGATAGGGTTGGATTTGCGACACTTTTCGTAACCCTCAATATTAGTCAATCTAGAAGTAAATTACGTCTTTCTATACTGGTATTAAATATCTTAATTTTTTTACGTGGGACAATTAAATTCTTTAACATACAAGACCATCTTCAGCGAAAATTTATCGAACGATAAGTACAGTTAAAGTCTGTATACAGGGCGTTCGGAATCAATGCTGTTAGAGTGTTATAAATTCACTGATGAATTGGAGCAGAATTAGGTAGGATAATAAAGAAAGAATCCTTATAAATATTGACTTCTATTAACGTTGGTAAACACTCTGCCCAAAAAAGTTAAAAAACACTCTAAGCTTAGCCTGCAAGTTGACCCACCTGTCACACTAGCCATGCATTCATTAGCAGTGTCTCACATTGCCACTACCCACCACCATGCAGCCACCAAATTCCAGAGAGGATCACCGGTCTCAGCCGTGGCAGCACCACCATTGCGCCGCCAGGTGACACATTCAATGCCACCAGCAAAAGTGGAAGTTTTCAAATCACTAGAGTCTTGGGCTTCCCGAAGGGTCCTCCCACTCCTAAAACCCGTAGAAAAATGCTGGCAGCCCAATGACTTCCTCCCCGACCCATCACAACCATCCGATGACTTTGCCGATGAAGTTCGGGCTCTCCGGGAAAGGACTTTTGGACTTCCTGATGAATACTTTGTGGTGCTTGTGGGTGACTTGATTACTGAAGATGCATTGCCTACTTATCAGTCGATGATGAATTCGTTTGATGGGGTACGTGATGAGACTGGTGCCGGTTCAAGCCCATGGGCCACTTGGACTAGGGCCTGGACTGCTGAGGAGAACAGGCATGGTGATTTGCTTAACACTTATCTCTATCTGTCTGGTCGTGTTGATATGCGGATGATAGAGAGAACAGTACAGTACTTAATTGGTGCCGGAATGGTAAGTTTTTTTAAAAATTTTTTTTTAATTAGATTGCCGGAATGGTAAGTTTTTTTTTAAAATTTTTTTAATTAGATTATTGCAAAAAAATTAAAATGTCGTAAGAGCATCCTCAATGGTGCAAAGTTTTTCAAATTTAGGTGTTTTTAGAGATTCGAAGCTTTAAAAATAATACTATTCATTGTAAAAGTACGTGGGATATAGTACTTTTGATTTAAAAGATGCCAAAATAAAGTTCTGATACTCTATTTTCTTCAATAAATTTGTTAAAAAAAATAGAGTTCGAGACTCTATTTTAACATCTTTTAAGTCAAAAATTGTGAACCACACGTACTTTTACTATTAATAATATTGTTTTTAAAGTCCCGAAACTCTAAAAACATATAAATTTGAAAAAATTTACATTTTAGAGCCTCTATTAAGAATAGCCTAACTCGTTATTCATACATATTAGGTGTGAATTACAGGATCCCGGACTAGAAAACAATCCATACTTGGGATTTGTGTACACATCATTCCAAGAGCGAGCAACATTTGTATCACATGGTAACACGGCTAGGCTGGCCAAGGAGGCCGGAGATATACTACTAGCAAAGATTTGTGGTACCATTGCATCAGATGAAAAGCGTCACGAGATCGCCTATACAAGAATTGTCGAAAAGCTTGTTGAATTAGACCCAAATGGAGCCATGCTAGCCATAGCTGACATGATGAGGAAGAAAATTACAATGCCAGCCCACCTGATGTATGACGGCCAGGACGCACATCTTTTCGAGCATTTCTCGGCGGTGGCGCAACGGCTTGGTGTTTATACAGCGAGCGATTATGCTGACATTTTGGAGTTTTTGATCGGAAGGTGGAGGTTGGAGAAGCTAGAAGGATTAACAGGTGAAGGAAAGCATGCACAAGAGTTTGTGTGTGGGCTGCCGTCTAGGATTAGAAAATTACAAGAGCGAGCTCATGAAAGAGCCAGAAATTTGGGGCCTCGAGGAGTGAAATTCAGCTGGATTTTCAACAAGCAAGTGATTTTCTAAATGCCACAATAGCATTGTTCACTACAAGAAATTGCGACACAGGCGACGAAGAAATATTTCGTCGCCAAAAGACGACGGCTGTTTGACAGAAATGCAAAGTAAGTTGAGCTCTATTGCCATGGTGCGGGCCAGAAATTGACACCGAAACTTTCGTGATCGATGGGCCACAGATTTCAATAGAAAAAAAAAATGAAAAACTAAAAGAAAAATAATCAGCGCCTTCCTGTCTCCGTCTAGTGACGGAATCTAGGTGTCCATCACCAAACGGCGATGGAAAGGTAACAACGTTATATGCATTTTTAAATAATATATAAAAAAAATCCCGTTGCCTTTTTGTCGCTCTTTCGCGACTGATAGGCGACTGGAGGTTTTTGTTTAATTTTTTTTTTTTTTTAAATTCCGCATATGTGGCAAAGATTATATAATGACAATAATGTGTTCATGATTTCTTCAAAACAAATCCAGACACAAAAATATTGTGTTAGATCTTGATCCTTACTTCAAATTAGCCCTAAATAACATGTATGCATAGTTGTTAAATTGTGAATCGAAATCTCAGTTTTTTGAATCATAAATCGTCATGATTCGATCACTTATTTAATAACACATTGATAGCTGATATATTATGTCCTTATCAATTACTTTGAGTTAAAATTTGTTATTTGCATCAACATTGGTAAATATTTTTGTGGTTCTTTAGGTATTTTTTCCGTAGATGTGTTTGGATGATTTAAAGACAAAAATATTTAGCAATTTAAATGTAATTATAACTTATATTAGAGGACATAAAAAAATATATTTTTAAAGTAATTAAGTTTTGACATACAAAAGAATATATAATAGACAATAGAACTATATATATATTTTTTCAATAGTTACACCTTAAATGCATCCTATTTTTTCAGTAACTGTAAAACATAGAACAATGATTCCATGTAATATCAGTCCCTTTCTTTTCTTTTTGTTTTTCTTGAACCATTGGAGCTGTTATAACTATTAAATCACTGAAAATAGTAAAAAAAAAAAAAATAACTGAAATGAGTAAAAAAAAAAAAAATCGCAGTCCAACTGAAACGCACTAACCGTGTTTCTACGTTTGTTCGAAGACCATGCTTGTTTCATAATACAGATCAATCATTAACATAAGTTTTTTTTTTCACTTTTAACTAACAAAAGTTAAACTAATAATTAAAAAAAAAAAAACTTTACTTTTCTTCCCACTTACTTTTGTCCCACATCTTTTCCATCTCCTTTTTTCTTTTTCACCTATTTTACAGCAAAGCACACGGATGAAGCCAAAAAAGAAAAGTTGATAACCATGAATAGTACGAATCGATGAATCGTGCAATTCAGCCTTTTTTTTTACGATTCGGCTTTTGATTCGTACCAATTTACGACTCACTCATTGATTCGTATCGATTTTTAGCAGTATCAAAACCTATCGTACAAAACTATGCATTTATGTATCAAGGAGAAAACATATTTAGAGATTGAAGAGAAAAAGATTTTGGGCAAGGAAAGCATTTGTTTTTTTCTTTTGTTGGTATTTAAGAAGAGGGATTACTAGTCAATTTTTTGAAATATTGTGGACTAAAAATTGATAATTATGTAAAGAATTAGGAAGGAAATTAAGAGGATTTTTTCAATTTTACCCTTTAAATTTATAGTGATCATTGCAATGCAATGATCATTTTTCAGTGGAATACGCTTGGCGACCCTTCCTTTGTGCATCATGTAAGACCCTAGGTCAAGTTAAAGGGCAAAGTTGCAACAATTAGTTTATCAAAAGTTGTCAAATTTGTCTGAAGTATTAAAAATAAAGTTAACTTCAATGCAATGATCATTTTTCGTTGAAGTTAACTTGATTTTTAATGCTTCGGACAAATTTGACAACTTTTGATAAACTTTGGTTTGACTAAAAATAGTGTCAATATTGGAGACTGTTGCAACTTTGTCCTTTAACTTGTCCTAGGGTCTTACATGGTGCACAAAGGAAGGGTCGCCAAGCGTATTCCACTTTCACATCCACAATGTTGTCTTCACTAATTTCAAGTTCAAAAGTAGAAGGCAGTTCCTTATAAACTTAACCCAAATTAGTGCACATCATATTAACAACTCGTTCTATTAATTTCTAATAAGAGCATTTATGTAAAGGTTTTTTTTTATATTTGCAAATTGTAACTTCATTTGAGTTTTTTACTTTTTGATAGTTGAAAGGCATAGTTAATTTATATATTCTGATTTCAAATATTTATGAAGTTTCAACTGTATGTCAGATCTAAATATGTATTACCAATTGAAACTTCCCTTATTATTTACGCTTCATAGTAGAACATCTTTATGCAGATAAGGAAACTTTCATTTCTGTAGTGATTCTTCTTTTAGTATGCCAAATTAATCTGTGCATTGTCACTGATAATGTTTTGACATTTGCTTCTATATATCTTGCTTGCAAATTGTTTAATAGCATTCTATATATGGTGTTTGCAAATTGTTTGGTAGCTAGGGTTCTAAGAATAATTATGGATTACGGTTAATCAATCCAAAAGTGTGTAAAATAATGTCACGTACAAGTTGAAAAAAAATGTCAAATAGGATTTGAAAGAAAAAAAAAATATTATGTAAATAAAATACTAAACACTATTAGTTAATAGTGTATAAAACACTTCGTTTTTAGAAATTTAAACCCTTCCATAACGGGTTTTGAACTTCAGATAAACTAAGTTCAAACCATAAAAGATCCTTTTCGTCAAAATCACTTACTGCTACCTGCCTAAAGATTGCTTCTGAAAATTATTTTCTACATAATCACAGTTCACAAATGGTCAGTGCCAAAGAGGGACCAGTATTAACTCAAAATAGGGAATAAGACATCCAAGTCCTCAACATTTTAGTATTGGAACACTTAGATCCCTCAATTTTTAAAAACCTCTTGGGAGGTCCTTCACCAAAGGGTAATATGGTCTTCTTTTAAAATAATTGAATAAAAAAAATAAAATAATTTTAAACTAACTTCATAAATTTAATATATTATACACCCACCTCAAAAAAATAACAAATTACAAACTCACCCTATCACCACCATTTACACCACCACCACCACCACCATCATATACAAACCCACAACTTCACCATTAATACCACCTACTCCACCACCATTAACATCACCACCACCACCACTACATACATTTAAATTTTAACATACCTATATATGAACTCCAATCCAACCATTAACATCATCATCACTACACCACATACATAGCCCACGAACACCAACTCCACAATCACCACCCATCAAGGCCAACTCTAATGTTAACTACAACACAAAACCCACCACCAACACCAACTCCACCATCAACATCATTGCTACCAAATACACATTAACAACCCCCACCCCAAAAAATCGCATCCCCTACACCCCGCCCTCTCATCCCATCTCAATCTCTCTACCCTTACCACCAACCCGGTGCAGCCCCACCCACAAGGACCAACCCCCAAACCATGAATCTGTATGTGTGTGGAGATTAGTTTTTTTTTTGTTTAAGGTGTGTATAGATTAGATTTTCTTTTTCTTTAATGTGTGTATAAATTAGTTTATATGTACATATGGTGTGTGGTGGGGTTGGTGATAAAGTAGTGGGTTTGTTAATATGGCGGTGGTGGTGGTGTTGGGTTGAAGTTGTTAAAATGAGTTTGTAATTTGTTGATATTTTGGGGTTATTTTTTATCTGTATGTGTGTAGAGATTAATTTTTTTTTGTTTGTTTTTTTTGTTTAAGGTGTGTATAGTTTAGTTTTTCTTTTTGTTTATTGTGTGTAAAAGTTAGTTTGTATGTTCATATGGTGGGTGGTGGGGTTGGTGATAAAGTAGTGGGTTTGTTAATGTGGCGGTGGAGATGGTGTTGGTGGTGGTGGTGGTGGTGGTGGTGGTGTTGGGTTGAAGTTGTTAAAATGAGTTTGTAATTTGTTGATATTTTGGGGTTATTTTTTTATTATTTTGGGTGTACGTATAATTTATTAAATATATGAGGTTAGTTTTAAATTAATATATCTTTTTTTATTTAATTATTTTGAAAAGACCAAATTACCCTTTGGTGAAAGACCTTCCAAGAGGTTTTTAAAAACTGAAGGACTTAAGTGTCTCAATACTAAAATGTTGAGAACTTGGATGTCTTATTCCCACTCAAAATACTAAGTAGGACATAGTTAGGGCTCGCACTAGCTAGGCCACGCAATCACTTCAATTTTCCTAGATGCTGGACAAAAAGATGACCTTAGCTGTCTTTCTGCAATTCAAATCTATATTTAACTTGCTAGAAACTAATGGGACCAAGTCACCCTCTTTTTTTTTTTCTGTTCATCATTTAAAATCTGATTTCTTTTGGTTTATGGTTCTAGTATTAAGAAAGAAATATGTAGTTAACTTAACAATTTCAAACAGTACCATTCTGCAAAGCACTTGTTACAGCTTAATTATGTTCGTTTTTTTAAGCTTGAATTACCTAAAAATAAATTTTGTAACTTCAGAATATTAACACAAGTAAAAAAGGAAGTGAATGATATATAAACCAATTTTTTTTTTTTTTTTTATATCATGGAAAATCCTCCAATTGATAGGAAAAGAAGAAAATTCAAACTGACAAAATGTACTATATTCTCTTTTCCCTATAAACTACTGCATAAATTTCGACAAAATGTACTATATTCTTTTTTCCCTGTAAACTACTGCATAAATTTCTCACGACTCTCATTAATAGTTCTGATCAGTCAGAGATTCTTTTATATCTCTTTGATTTCTCATTCCATTCTTTTATCTGGTCAAGAATAAATAGGACCACAACTTTGCTGTCCTATTTTAGAACAATTCGATTGTAACTTGACAAGTTGCACATCAAATAGTAATTGTGTGGAGAGGTACTGTTTTTTTCCAACATGAGGATGAACCTATCACCTTTTGTTTTCTATCTGAGAGGCCATGACTCATGATTAATAGAATTCTAGACAAATATGGAGCAACAATTTAACTAGAAATAGGCTAGGTTTGGCAGCCCTTAAGGACATTAGAGTTATAAATTCACTGATAACGTGGCCATGTTAGGTGGAGCAACGTTCAGGCTATTTAATAAAGAAGACTCGATTATAAATAATGACTTCTTCTTAAACATTAATCAACACCCTTTAATATCACACTCCACGTTATACAAGCTTAGGCTTGAAGTTGCCACCCTCTCAAATCAGCCATGCAGTCATTAGTAGTGTCTCAAATCACCACCAACCCATGTGCATGGACTCCACTGGCCTACTCCACCACCCCCTATCACCATGCAACCACCAAAATCCGGAGGTTGTCACCGGTCTCAGCGGTGGCACCACCATCATTGCACCCCCAGGTGACGCAACTGATGCCACCAGCAAAAGTGGAAATTTTCAAATCACTGGAGCCCTGGGCTTCCCAATGGGTCCTCCCACTCCTAACGCCCGTGGACAAATGCTGGCAACCTAATGATTTTCTTCCTGATCTATCACAGTCATTCGATGGCTTTGCCGATGAAATTCGAGCTCTTCGAGAACGAACCTTTGGGTTTCCTGATGAATATTTTGTGGTGCTTGCGGGTAACATGATTTCTGAAGATGCATTACCTACATATGTAATCCCGTTCAGTACATTAGACGAGGTTCGTGATGAGACCGGGTGTAGTTCAACCCCATGGGCCACTTGGACTAGGGCATGGACGGCTGAGGAGAATAGGCATGGCGATCTGCTTAGGACGTATCTCTATCTTTCCGGCCGTGTTGATATGCAGATGATAGAGAGGACAGTGCAATACTTGATTGCTGCTGGAACCGTAAGTTTGATTAATACTCCTTCACTATCTGTTCTCAAAGGTGATTGCACACATGATGGTTGAGCATTGCTAGATATAATCCTATATTTATTATTAATTTATTATCTCCTATGTGATACTTAGTTCACATAGTAAAGAAGAGAGAGAAATAAAAATATTTTATATTTTAACTTGTCAACTAAGTATCTAAGTAATAAATTGATGCTAAAAATTAGGTTCTATTTATCAATACCCTTATGGAGAATATTTGGTATGTACAATTTATGGTGTCCTTCGGTACTTAACTTGATTGAGTCAATATTGTTTTTTTTTTTTTTTTTCGTGCTAGCTAAGCAGTGTTTTTTTCATTGATCTATAAAAATGTATGTAGGAGGGTCTAAATGACCACTAATGTCTAATAATGAAAAAGAATGGAGAAAAGTACAAAAAAAGTTACTAGACATACAAATGATAACTAAGTGATAAAAAAAAATAATATTTAACATTTCTTTTTATTATATAAGATGACTTAATTAATGTGTATTTTATCCGAAGACAAATAAATCCTAAGTTCCAGCAAGGAACACCACGAGCTTACTAGACATTCTACGAATAACTAAAAATACAGTTACATGTAATACTGTTGGATTAGATCTTTCTTTTGCTCCTCAAAGAGGGACCGCAACAATATTGTCAAGGGATGGCAGTGGGTGGGATTAAGGTTGAAACTCAATAACAAAAATCAATGGATGCCCATTTGGGTTTGGCTCCTATAAGGGATAATCGACATGTAACTGCAGAGGTGGAGTCAAGAATTTTTGTCATTGAAAGGTAAAATTCATAATTTTTGAATTATACGAATACATTTTTTTTTAGTTGGGCTAATTAATTTTTTTAACTAAAAATACATAGATATCTAACTTTTTTTCAAAAAATACATAGAAATTTTAACATTTTTATGGGTCAGTGGAGGCTAAAATTCATAATTTTTGAACTATACGAGTACTTTTATTTTTTAGTGGGGACTAATTAATTTTTTTAAACTATAAATACATAAATATCTAATTTTTTTAAAAAAAAATACATAAAAATTTTATCATTTTTATGAGTTAGTGGGGACTGCAACCCCCACTGGCCCTTACGTGGCTCTGCCCTTGGGTACCTGAATAGGTTTTGGTATTAGAATTAAAAAATCCAATTATAGGTTATTAATATATATATATATATATATATTTATTTATTTATTTATATTGGTAAAAAGAGGGATTCTTTCCTCTAGATTTTTTATTAAATCCAAAAAGAAAGTATAAAGGTGGAAGAGGACATAAAGCCAAAACCTATACAGGAGATTGGGGAACTTACTTGTCCCAAAAGCCCAACTAAACTAAAAGGAACACAAGTCGTTCCTTTTTACAAAAGCCTAACACACACACATGTGCGTGTGTGTGTGTGTTTGCGTGCATGTGACGATACATAACACACATATAATAAAATGTTTGGAATTAAAAAAAAATTATATTAGCCTAATAAACTAATACATAAAACTATATTATAAATCTATGTTTATTAACCTAAGAAGAAAATAGGCTAAACCAAATACTATTCCTCTAAACCCTAAATTACCTATTTTCTTTTTTCGGTCAATAGTCTATGTTACCAAAACCTTGCAATAAGTCGTACATTTTTACCCATTTTTACAATTGTCCTTAACTCTCTCTTTTTAGTTTACGGCGTTACTATGTTTTATCGATTCAAGTCTTATTGGGAATGAGTATACATTGATGGACAAATATTGCAATGACTATAAAGTTTATTTCAAATCTATCATTTTATTGTGTCTGGGATATGTGGTTTAATTTTATTTTAGGGCTTTTAGACATCTAAATTATTTTTTTACATTTTTTAAGATTGATATTCTATTTAAACTATATTTTTCAAAAGCAAACACACAATTACCGTTACCTGGGTTTTTTTTGGGATAACTAACGGTTGTAGTTGTAATTAGTGATTTTCATATCTGTCAGGTTTCGGTTATTATTTTGGTTACGCATTATGCTAAATGATTTTAATTAGAGTTATCCCATTTTTTGCAATTAACTGGCTTGTTGTCATCCCTAATATGGGTTATCAATATGTTGTTCATATATATAAAATTGGTGTCATACATAATCCAGGACTTTGGGTTTGAAAACAATCCCTACTTTGGATTTGTGTACACATCATTCCAAGAGCGAGCTGCATTTTTGTCACATGGCAACACAGCTAGGCTGGCCAAGGAAGGCGGGGATTTACAGCTAGCAAAGATATGCGGTACAATTGCATCAGATGAGAAGCGCCACGAGATCGCCTATACAAGAATTGTGGAAAAACTTCTTGAAGTAGACCCAAATGAAACCATGATAGCCATAGCTACCATGATGAGGAAGACAATCAAAATGCCAGCCCACCTCATGTATGATGGCCAGGATGAAAATCTCGTCGAGCATTTCTCGTCTGTGTTGCAAAGGCTTGGTGTTTATACGATGGCTGACTATGCCGACATTTCAGAGTTTTTCATTGGACGGTGGGGGTTGGAGAAGCTGGAAGGATTAACAGGCGAAGGGAAGCATGCACAAGAGTTTGTGTGTGGGCTATTGCCCAGGATTAGGAATTTGCAAGAGCAAGCTGAAGAAAAAGCTAAGAAACTTGGGGCTCGAGGACTCAAATTCAGCTGGATTCGCAACAAACAAGTAACTTTCTAGATTGCACACACACAACACATACATATTTACATATTTACATATATGTTTATATATATTGTACTTAAATAAATCGGACGGCTGTCTGAACTGGCAAGGATAAACTCGGACTCAGATATGATTGGATTGTGCGTGTACCTTTCAAGTGTCATATTTTGGCCAAATTTACTATACTTACAATCATACACTGTAATATTTTATATATGTGAGCAATATGAAGACGTACTAAATCTCCTTCTTACTATGTGAACTATATTGGGTAAAGGTCATAAATAGTTCATTATCTTTGGTTTCATTGATATTTTCATCTATTATCTTTCCAAAGTGACTTTTTAGTCCATTATGTTTAACATTATTGTTGCCGTTAGTCTAACTTGTTTTTTTCGTCTAATTTTTAACGTTAAAATCATGTAGTGCACTCGTGTATTGTAATATCTCAATTTTTTAAGGGTAAAATTGGCATTAGCATTCTTAACACATGATTTAGATATGTTAAATATGTTCAAGCAGTAGTTTCAAGAGCATACACGTGTGCACCACATGCGCACCACGTGATTTTAACGTTAAAAATTAGACGAAAAAGATAAATTAGACTAACGACGTCAATAATATTAAACATAATGGACTAAAATGTTCATTTGAAAAGATAATAGTTGAAAGTGTTAATTAGACCAAAGATAATGGACTATTTATGACATTTACCCCTATATATTTGTTAAAACTTTTTCTTTTTTCCTTATGAGGTTGTACCTAAGTTTCATACTGTTTCAAACAAACTAAGCTCGATCCATTAATTTTACATGAGTTAAATGGGTTAATTGGGCTAAGTTCGGGCCAGCCCATTTTTTTAAGCAAAAAACATAAGCAGTATATATCAATGAATTGCAAAAACCTGAGCCAATACAAAATTTTAAAAATAGCTTAAAATGTTATTAAGTTAAAATTTTGAACTTACAAAAATTGAAAATTGATATGATAAATAATATAAATAAAAAATCATATTCGAAGTAATTATTTTTATTTGTAAAACAAATAAAACTATTACAAATTAATGTTTCAATTTCTTTCTTTCTTCAAAAATATTGTTCTTCTTACAATTGATTTTCGAGATCTTCACTTGGTGAACTAGATCCGTGAAAGTACATATCTTCTTCAAAATCCTCTTCCATCGTTAACAATCCTTGTGTATGTCTTTCAGTATCAGTTCAGTCCTTCATGCACACAAATACTTCCAACGTCCTACCTGTCAATCTGCTTCTTCGTTCTAATAGTTATTTTTTTCTCTCGCTAAAGGCACTTTCAGAAGCACTTGTGAACACGGGAACCATTAGTATATCACGAGCAATGGTGACGAGAACAGGATATTGACATTCATGTGTTCGCTACCATTTTAAAACATCAAATCCTTCTTCATCGTCCTCAATATTAATTTGTAAATAATAAATTAATTCATTAAGTCTGAAAGAAATTGAATTGAGGGGTATTTATAGATATTGAAAGGGTTTTCTTTGTAATTTAGTTTCTTATAAACGTTGTTGTTTGTTGCTACAAGTTAGGAATCTGTTTCCTTATGACCGTTGCTATTATTTGCTTTCATAGATTATAGCCAACGTTGTGGATTGTGGTCAAACTAGCATGACGTTGTCATGCTTTGATAAAAAAAAATAATAATAATTGTGATCCACTTCAAAAAAAATATTATGGTCATGCACGATTTGACTTTATCTAAAAAAAATGTTGTTTTAGAAAAATGGCTAAATTGAATTGGATAGGTTTACCAAATCTAGCTAGGCTAGTTCGCTGAATTGAGTTGGGTTGGGTTACTGAATCAAGTTGCACTGGGTTATCAAATCGAGCTGGACTGGATTACCGAATCGAAATAAGTTGGGTTTTTATCTGGATTGAGTTGGGCTGAGTTTATAATTATTAAATTTAAATCTAGCTCAACCTACAGTCTTGTATGGGTTATAACACAACCCAGTATTGTAGCAACTGGGTTGGGCTGAATTGTATTATTATCGAATTAAGTTGGATTATAGCCCGATAAATCCAACTGCTTATAAAGAATATTTTTAAAAAAAAAAAACAAAAAACAGAAAACAAAACAAAAAAAAGACAGAACTGGAAAAACATGTGGTCAACTTAAATTAATTAAACTCATAAAGAAAACTCTGACTTCCCATATAGAAAGTGTTATGAGTAACGACAAAAGCACACTTGGAAGATCTCAGCTAACTCAGATGCCTACGAAGCAAATACGTCATAGCAATAGAAATAGAAAGTAGCCACAGTATCTGAAGAATTACATGAGACTTGAAGGAAGAGAATTAGCTACAACAGAAAAGGAATCAGCTGGCATCAAAAAAAAGAATGGCGTGACATATGAGTGAGAAGCCTATAAGTAGCCACACCATAGAATAGAATAGCAAGTCACAAGTTATTTCACTCTTTTATATTTTCAGTCTTTGCTTTTCCTTCAAGTTGCATTCTGCAACCATTGTAATTTTCTATTCAAAGTTCTAATGAAATTTCAGTTAGGAACTCATTGCTGCTGATTCCTTCACTGAATCATACTCTGTATTTCACTTCAATTGTCTCTGCTACCGGATCATTACAGAAAGCCAAGAAATTTGTTTCAGAACCTAGCTTAATCATCTGCCCATTGACGACAATAATATGCTAAGAAGCTGAAAAGTTTCCAAATTTCCACCCTGCACTACATTTAACAAACCATGTCCGTCACTTGTTCTACTAGTTATGTCCTTAATTCCCCATTTTCTATACTTCTTTTTCTCATGTACCACCATACTTTCCAAGAGGTCTTCGAGCAGCAATGACGATCCGCACCCGTGGCTAAGGTGTCGGCCTTGTCAGGTGTCACGAACTTGAATTTGTATTGGGGTATTAGTTATTACCCCCTTCATATCATACTTCGCATATCTTTCGTTCAAATTAAATATCTTGAAATTCCACAATTTGTACGGGCCAAAATTCAATTAAAAACAAAAAACAAATTAGAGGGGCTATAACGTTTTTTTTAAAGAAAATTACATATATTTTAAAAAATAATTGTGAGGCTTGGGGGCCCCAACATAGGCAGAGGCACCTATTGCTCGGTGTGTGCCTGTTCACACCCTAAACTAGGGAAAAAACTTAATTTTCTTTTTAATTTTTTAGTCTTAAAACAATTATAAGTAATTGAAAGTAAAAAGTGATGAAATGTGCCTTACTTTTACTTTTTGATCCACGATTTTTTCTTGTTTTCTCACACTGAGAATGATCTATTCTATACCTCTTTTGAGTGGAGAGAGAGAGTGAGAAAACGAGAGAAAATAGAGAGAGAAAGGAGAGAAAAATATAAAAAAAAAAATCAGGGAGTCTTTATCGAACATAAGATTGAATGGTGATTTCTAGTACAATTGAGTTAAAATTTGGTGGCGAAGTATGTTATTTAAGGTTGCACAATCTAGATGGTACATATTGATTTTAACGCTCTCTAAGGCCTGTTTTAGTTGTGTATACACTAGCCTATTTTCTTGTTATTTTTATGTAGAGGTTATCATTTTTATTTATACATGTTATGCTTAGAACTTTTTTAATCACAATTTGAATTAGATTGTAATTTTTTATTTGTTCAATAGGGTATAGATCAATTGTTAATTTCTGAGCAACAATTTTTCTCTACATCTAATGAAAGAGACTTTTTCTATTGAACAATGACTATGGTTATTTATTTGTCTCTCTTTTCTATGTTATGTCATTACTATATAGTCATGCCTTAAAACTTTGTTTATGCTACAATGTGCTTGAATTAAATATTAGTTAAGTCATATATATATTGTGATTTGTCATCATAAAAAACATAATTTTAGACATAAAACCAATAACTTTTTATGATATATATAAAAATTTGTGCATAAACAAGTGCCCTAGTTACTAACTTCGCTCCTGTAATGCTCCTAACCCTTAGTGCCTATCTCCGCCATTGGGCCCTAGAACTAACCCCCATCCACCTCCTCTGCCTCCACCCGTGTATTGCATACCTTATTCATTCAATAATTTTGCTCTTATTGAGTGATTGTCATATTGGTTCATCAATCGATTGGCTTTCTCGGAGAATTGATTGAAAACTCTTGCCTGGCATAATATCTTTAGATTGTAAGCTGCTTGTTTGTTCCCATTTGATGGTCTGTTGTTCTATATCATTTATTGCAGTCTTCTTCTGTAATTGCTCGAGTAGACGAAAATGTGATTCTTCCATAGTCCATTTTACTCTTGGACCTGTCTCTTGAGCTGTCGTGTGAGGTTTGAATTTCAATTGTCACGTTGACTCGTTTTTTTTTTCTTCTTATAACCGTGTAGTCTGGAATTGTGACACCTATCCGGCAGGTGAAATGGTCGTGCATGCTTTGATCTTCGCTTTGTGCCCGTATAGGTGGGAATCCTTCATTGTGAGAGGATGAGGCCTGGTGCAGGCATAACATCGTTAGGTATGTTGGTGCCTGGTATAAGACATCTCCAGTTGATTGTATTATTTTGTGCTTAAGTGGTACATATGTAAAGGATAAATTGTGCATTTGGTATTCAATGTTGACACACTTTTTCAGTTTGGTCCTCATTGTTTCAAATAATTCATATTAGTCTTTAATATTTATCAAAGTTAATCAAATTAATCACTTCAATCAAAAAAACTGTTAAATTTAGCATAAATGTACAGTATTTTGGGGGTAAAATTGAAAAATGATAACTTAATTCTCAAAGCATTTTCTTTCCCTTTTTTCACCCCCACCACCACCACCACACACAGCCTACGCACATACACTCCTATTTCACATACAAAAATGCACTCACACACATATACCTACACCCAATCACACACAAAAATGCATACATGCATGTACACCTATATACATATATATATATTTATACATACACATACCAACACCACCATACACACAGAGACAAAAACACAGACAACACGCCCACCAATGTACACGTAGGGAGAGGATGGGATTACAAGGCAAAGGGTGGGTTTGGTATTGTTGGGGGAGAGGGTATTTGCACCACTGCATAGAAATGAAAAGTTAAAAAAATGGGCTAGGGGCAAAGTGGTAATTTAGTTTTTCTTTTGTAAGGGTAGTTTAGTCATTCACTAAATTTTCTATTAAAAATTTTATGGTAGGGACTAATTTGATCATGTTTAGAAAACATTAAGGACTTATTTGAGCGATTTAGAACAATGAGGATTAATTTAAAACAACATGTCAACATTAGGACTGACGAGGGGGTCACCGAGCTGAGGAAAGCCAACCCGAGCCGAAGGGGATCCAATCAGTCAATGACCAACCTGGAGGCCGACCCGGACACACCCCGACCCAGGAAAATCCCTGACCTCTGTGCCAGCTGTTCTGATGGGACATAAAGACCTGATGGTACATAAAGTTGTGCCACATTAAATGCTGTCAGATCCGAATTTAGTATAAATAGAGCTCAACCCCCACATTCAAGAGGTAACTCGTCATTAATGCTCTCAACTACTTTGCCAGATCGGACATATTAATCATTCGCACGCTCGAGGGGAAAATCAGGGTCATCACCCCGCCTTTTCCTTCCCTTTCCTTGTGCAAGTCAGCCAGCCGACCTGAAAGTTCAGCTCGCAAACCGAACCGAAAGTCCAGCTCGGCAGGTGTAGCTACCCAACTTCGACTGTGAGATTCCCAACCTCGACAGTTTGGCGCCGTCTGTGGGAAGAGTTCTTTCTATCACTCTTCTTACCACTCATTGAGAAACCATCATGGTACAAACTAGAAGCCACAGCGCACCGGTCGAGGACTCGCCCAACCCGGACGGGAACCTCGAAACTACGCAGGTGCCTAACCAAATCCTAACCCAAACCGACATTGAAACGTGTGGTACCCCGAACCCAGCATATAATTAATGTTATCTATTTGCATTTAAATGAGTTTTATATTGAATAATAGGATAAATTTAAGTGATTAATTTAGCTAAAGCCATTTGTTTTTGTATTGTTTTTATATTTCTTTAAAAATACTCAATAATACTTGGATTAATTATTTTGAATAAGTATTAACTATGTTGTTATATTTAATACTCGGTTTCATTTCCTTGTATTTAAATAAGTGCTTATTTTACTCAATCTATTTATTTTAAGTACTATTTTGATATTTCTTTTTAAAGTATTCAAATAATTTTTATATATTGATTAATTAAAAGATTATTACCTATTTATATTATTTATTAATATTAAATGTTGGTATTTAATTGCATTTGATTACGTGTTTGTATTAACTTATTCATTTGTATCTTTGCATTATTTTCATAATTTTTCAAAATATTTTAGAAATAGTTAAATTAATTATTTTTTTAAATGAATACTAATTACTTTGATTATTTTTAATAATCAGTTTTATTTTCTTATACTTAATTACTTAGCTTTCAATTAAAAAGAAAAATGGCTCCGAGCCCGGAGTGAATTTTGCAACTATTGTACTTTTTAAAATTATATTTTTATATTATTCTTTATCGTTCTAATAGTGATCGTTTATTGACCGTTTGATCGTAACGCATCGAAAACGAGAGTTAGAGAAATATTTTTCGAATTTAGTGAATAGTATTTTTAGCTTAATTGAGTTAGTTTTTAGTTATTTTTCATTTAATTGCATTGTTTTAGCTTGAGTTAGACTAAATGTCATCAAAATGAGCTTGTTTGACCATATTTTCACTTAAGCTTGACTTTGCAAAAAGACCAAAATGCCCTTTGTCATCTTTTATAAATAAAACAAAATAAAAGCCAAAATGCCTATTTTGCCCCCCCATGGCCGAAGCTCCCAAAGAAGAAAAAAAAGATTTTGCTTCCATTTTTCTTGTGCAATCATACATGGAATTGCTCGAGGGTCGTGGCTCGGGTCCTTGCGGGTCTTCCTCGTCAATCTTTGTGAAGGTTTTCACATTTTCGTGCTTTTTTATTCGAATTTGATTTTTGATTCAATTTCTTAGATTTGATATTTAATGCGTTATAATGCCTGAAATTGCTTGGAATTATCTCTTTAGGGATCGTAGAGCATTGTTTGTTAGTTATTTAGCAATTTTTACGGCTAGAAATACAAATTGAAATTGGGGAAGAATAATAAATAGTGTTTTAAATAGTAAAACCCTAGATTTTTGAATTTTTGATCCGAATTGAGATTTTTTGATTTGGTTAAGTGCTATTAATGTTAGAAAGATAAAATGTGCAATAAAAATAAACCGACCTTTGTTAAAATTAGAAATTAGACAAAGAAACGTAATGGGGCCGTTTGACCAAGTGTTGACCGTACTCGAATTGAGTTAGGGGTTTTGCTATTGAGGGCATGAAAGAACTTTTGGTGCTGTTGTGGCATTGATTGAGCGACTGGTTAGCATAGCTGTAGTTCAAACGCAGTAGGTGGACTTTCGGGCTTCGGGTGAGAAAGTGAAGTTTTGTGACATAGAAACGTGCCTTGTAGTGCCTAAGTGAAGGTAGTGAAATCGGTTTCCTAATCTCTTAGCTCGTTTGCTCGTAATTGCCTTTGAAAGTTAGATATTGAATAGTGATATTTGTCGTTTTCGTGTTTAAACTGCTATTACTTGTTTAATTGATGTTCTTGTTGATGTTAATGATAATCATGCTTGAAAAGTTAATTGAATGCTAATATTGATTGTAAATGCTTGATATCTCGTATATCGCCACTAATCTGCACTTTCGTGCTATCGCTCGTTTATTGCTTGTATCTCGTATTGCACTGCATAATGTCAAGCGCGTGGGTGATGGGCCTCTCTGGGCAGTCTCGGGCTGCTAGGGTTGGTTTGTTCTAGCTCCGTGTCTTATTCCCATTCTTGCTAGGGGTGCCGCCCTGGGAGATTTGGGTCGTAAATGTGTCGGGGTATATACGGAGTACACCCAGTGGATGTTATAAGGTGGCTGCACGCTTATTGTCATCGTTGTCAACATCAAGCTTGAGATTGATGTATTGCTCGTGAAATGGTACATTGCTCGTATGAGTGAACCATAGCCTTCAAAGTGTGGTATAGCTTTGACTGGTTGTGTTAATACCTTCTTTAATTGTTATTGTATTGTTAATTATATTGATTGTTGTTCTTATTGGATCTATTGCTTAACTGTCTTATTTGCATTGCACGATTTTCTTTCTCTCTACCTCGATATCTGTTCCACCCTCACTGAGTATACGTGTTGTGTATACTTACTCCTCACCACCACATTTCACGAGCTGTAACACCCCGATCCCTCTCGAGACCAGAAGTTCTATTAATCAATCTAATCGCAACCCAATTCCAAACCCGGCATAATATTTGGGAAAAAATGGACAGAGTCTCCCCTATTTCTAGGCAAAAATCAAATCTTGCAAACAGTACATAAATGGACCAATACCGTGTCCAAACATTCACAACCCCTGAAGGCCATCCGAGCCTCGAATTTCAACAAGTATACACAGCAAATATATATTTCCAAGTGCCCAGACTATTCTAACTCTTTTCCTTTGGACAATACAACATGCATTGAAGTTAAACTATACTAACTGGATACATAAACTAGCTTATCATACCACCTCAATAACCTAGTTAAACTTAAATTACATTTCTTTTAACACTAAATACATACAACACATGAAAAACATACACCTTTGCATCTTTCTACCACTCAGCCACATAACACGCAAGACAACTCTTCAAGCACGAGCTTTCCAGCTAACACGGCAACTCCTGAAATGTGGTGGTGAGGAGTGAGTATACACAACACGTATACTCAGTGAGGGCGGAACAGATATCGAGGTGGAGAGAAAGAAAGTCGTACAATGCAAATAAGACAGTTAAGCAATATATACAATAAGACAACAATCAATATAATCAACAATACAATAACAATTAAAGAAGGCATTAACACAACCAGTCAAAGCTATACCACACTTTGAAGGCTATGGTTCACTCATACGAGCAATGTACCATTTCACGAGAAATACATCAATCTCGAGCTTGATGTTGACAACGATGACAATAAGCGTGCAACCACCTTATAACATACATTGGGTGTACTATGGATGTACCCTGACACATCTACGACCCAAATCTCCCAGGGCGGCACCCCTAGCAAGAATGAGAATAGGACACGGAGCTAGAGCAAACCAACCCTAGCAGCCCGAGACTGCCCAGAAAGGCCTATCACTCACGCGCCTGACACTATGCAGTGCAATACGAGATACAAGCAATAAACGAGCGATAGCACGAAAGTGTAGATTAGTGGCAATATACGAGATATCAAGTATTTACAATCAATATTAGCATTCAATTAACTTTTCAAGCATGATTATCATTAACATCAACAAGAACATCAATTAAACAAGTAATAGCAGTTCAAACACGAATACGACAAATATCACTATTTAATGTCTAACTTCCAAAGGCAATTACGAGCAAACGAGCTACGAGATTAGGAAACCGAGTTCACTACATTCACTTAGGCACTACAAGGCACGTTTTTATGTCACGAAACTTCACTTTCTCACCTGAAGCCCGAAAGTCCACCTACTGCGTTTGAACTACAACTATGCTAATCGGTCGCTCAATCAACGCCACAACAGCGCCAAAAGTGATTCCATGCCCTCAATAGCAAAACCCCCAACTCAATTCGAGCACAGTCAACACTTGGTCAAACGGCCCTTTACGTTTCTTTGTCTAATTTCTAATTTTAACAAAGATCGGTCCGTTTTTATTGGACATTTTATCTTTCTAACATTAATGACACCTAACCAAATCAAGAAATCGCAATTCGGATCAAAAATCCGAAAATCTAGGGTTTTATTATTCAAAATACTATTCATTATTCTTCCCCAATTTCAATTTGCGATTCTAGCCATAAAAATTGCTAAATAACTAACAAATAATGCTCTACGATCCCTAAATAGACAATTCCAAGCAATTTCAGGCATTATAACACATTAAATATCAAATCTAAAAAATTGAATCAAAAATCCAATTCGAATAAAAATGCACGAAAACGTGAAAACCCTCACAGAGATTGATGAGGAAGACCCGCAAGGACCCGAGCCACGACCCTCGAGCAATTCCATGCATGATTGCACAAGAAAAATGGAAGCAAAATCTTTTTTTTTCTTCTTTGGGAGCTTCGGCCATGGGGGGGGGGGGGGGGCAAAATAGGCATTTTGGCTTTTGTTTTGTTTTGTTTTGATTTTTGCCTTGTTTTATTTATAAAAGATGACAAAGGGCATTTTGGTTTTGTTGCAAAGTCAAGCTTAAGTGAAAATATGGTCAAACAAGTTCATTTTGCTGACATTTAGTCTAACTCAAGCTAAAACAATGCAATTAAATGAAAAACAACTAAAAACTAACTCAATTAAGCTAAAAATACTATTCACTAAATTCGGTAAATATTTCTCTAACTCTCGTTTTCGATGCGCTACGATCAAACAGTCAATAAAAAATCATTATTAGAACGATAAAGAATAATATAAAAATATAATTTTAAAAAGTACAATAGTTTTAAAATTCACTCCGGGCTCAGAGCCATTTTTCCTTTTAATTGAAAGCTAAGTAATTAAGTATAAGAAAATAAAACGGATTATTAAAAATAATCAAAGTAATTAGTATTCATTTAAAAAAATAATTAATTTAACTATTTCTAAAATATTTTGAAAAATTATGAAAATAATGCTAAGATACAAATGAATAAGTTAATACAAACACGTAATCAAATGCAATTAAATACCAGCATTTAAGATTAATAAATAATATAAATAGGTAATAATCTTTTAATTAATCAATATATAAAAATTATTTGAATACTTTAAAAAGAAATATCAAAATAGTACTTAAAATAAATAGATTGAGTAAAATAAGCACTTAATTAAATACAAAGAAATGAAACCGAGTATTAAATATAATAACATAGTTAATACTTATTCAAAATAATTAATCCAAGTATTATTAAGTATTTTGAAAGAAATATAAAAACAATACAAAAACAAATGACTTTAGCTAAATTAATCACTTAAATTTATCATATTATTCAAAATAAAACTCATTTAAATGCAAATAGATATCACTAATTATATGCTGGGTTCGGGGTATCACAGAACGAACCAGCGTATACACTTAGCCTCACAAACCAACCCTTCTACAGATGGAGACCTCAACTCCAGCCTGTCACCGGAGATGAGGATGATGTTTGGGATGTTTGAGGAACTTAAGGAGCAGGTAGCCCGGCTAGCTGCCGATTCACAAGCAGCTACGCCGCAGCCCACGCGTCCACAATTCCGCATCCCAGCCCTAAGGCAAAAACAGGCGCAAGACGAAGAGGGCTTCCTAGAGTCGATGGCGAGACCCGAAGAGGCGAAAGGCAAAAGGGTGGCACATGCCAACCCCAAGCAGGCCAAGACCGCGACTGCCATAGCCAAGGTCATTAACCAGCTCGGTGTTAGCCCACTCTCTCTCGAGGTACTGGCTACGCTGTTGCCTACTGGCAATCGGATGCCTAACCTGGCAGTCTATAATAGGGACGAAGACCCCGCCAGCCACCTGCTCAACTTTGATCACCACATGACTTTGCATGAGATGACCGACCTCATGAAGACAAAAATATTCCCCACCACTCTGGTTGGCAATGCCTTGGATTGGTTCCAAAAACTTCATCCCAGTTCTATTGCAAGTTTTTATCAGCTGGCAGAGGCTTTCCTGTCCCGCTTCGCGGGGAGCCGACGGGCAACCCGTCATACATCATCGCTGCTATCGATGAAGCAGTACAGAGGAGAAAGTTTGAGGGCTTATACAACCCGATTCAATGAAGAGTCACTCAGAATCCCCAACATGGAGGACTCTATGGCATTGATGGCTTACCAAAGTGGGCTCAGGTCGGGTCCCCTTACATCCTCCTTGGTAATCGACCCCGTTGATACTGTAGCCGAGTTGATGGTACTGGCCGAATGGTATATACACTCAGAAGAAATTCATCAGGCAAAGAAGGACGATGACAAGGAAAAGGAAGCCAGTAAGAAGGGGGAGGTATCCCAAGGCCAACTTGAAGGGAAGGCCAAAAACGACAGAGGTAAGCAGCCGCAGCAGCCAAAGCAGAACCCCTGGTTCATTATGTTTACTCCCCTCAACACCTCGAGGGAGCAGATCTTGATAGAGATCCAGTACCAGAACCACTTGCCTCCAGCACCGAGGATGAAAAGCCAACCTGAGAAGCGCAATAAGACCAAGTATTATCGCTACCATATGGATTACGGCCACACCACCGAGGAATGCCGAGACCTGAAACAAAAGATCGATGCACTAATAGCCCGAGGTCACCTCCGTAGGTACAAAGAACGACAGCCAACCTAGAATCACGACCAAGTAAAAGAGAGAGAAAGGAGTCTGCCCAGGCGCCAGGTCAGGGGCGGGCAATTAGCTGTGATTGAGACTATCGCAAGAGGATTGGTATCAGGTGGGGAGACCTCGACTGGTAGAAAGGGTTATGTTTGGGCTGGGAGAGAATTCGTGCAGATACAGGGTCCAGCCCCAGAGATGGAGGAGCTCACTTTCTCCTTAGAAGACTTGGAGGGGGTGATACTACCCCACGATGACCCGTTGGTGATCAGCGTTGAAATAACCAATTTCACTATAAAGAGGCTGATGGTGGACACCAGGAGCTCGGCAGAAGTCCTATTCTTTCGAGCAGATGGGGTTAGATAGGAGCTGACTCAGGCCATTGAGGGGCACCTTGGCTAGTTTCACAGGGCATGCTCACCGAGCCGAAGGGGTCATTAACCTCCCACTGATGCTGAGAGACGGAGATAAGCGGGTTTCGATGCAAGCCAACTTCATTATAATGGATTGCAACTCCACTTATAATGGGATCCTGGGCCGAGTGGCCCTCAACTATTTCAGAGCCGTTCCTTCTACATACTATTAGGCCTTGAAGTTCCCGAGCCCAGGCGGCACAACCACCATCCGAGGAGCTCAGCTCTCGGCACGGGAGTGCTATGAAAGCTCTCTCCGCCCTAAATATCAGATCGGCTGGGGGCCAGATTTACACGAAGAAAAGAGGGATGCCAAGAGAGGGAGCTCGACAGAAGACCTTCAAGAAGTGGAGCTTTCTGAGGAAGCAAAGAGAGCAAAGATTGGGAGTGAGCTCCCCAATGACCTCAAGAAAGGTATAAGCCAATTTCTCTTGGAAAATGAACACATATTTGCATGGTCTACTTCTGACATAACAGGTATTGACCCGGGTGTGATTGAGCATCACCTGAATGCTGACCCAAATCACTATCCAGTAAAGCAGAGGCGCAGGAACTTTCATTATGATAAGCAACTAATCATAGCAGAAGAGGTTGATAAGTTGGTGGACGCCGGCCATGTAAAGGAAATCCAATACCCAACTTGGTTATCCAACGTGGTACTAGTGGCCAAGTCCTCAGGAGGATGAAGATTGTGTATTGACTTCACCGACCTCAATAAGGCCTGCCCCAATGACTGTTTTCCCTTAGCTCAGATTGATCAGATGATGGATGCCACCTCCGGGTTCGAGCTACTCTCTTTCATGGATGCCTTCAAAGGTTATAACCAGATCAAGATGGCTCCCGGAAACAAGGAGAAAACTGCCTTCACCACCGATAAAGGTCTCTACTACTATGAGATCATGCCTTTTGGCCTCAAGAATGCTGGAACTACCTACACTCGAATGGTGAATAAGGCCTTCAAAAAGCAGATTGGATGAAATATGGAGATCTATGTAGATGACATATTGGTCAAAAGCAAGAGGGCGGAAGACCATGTGACCGACCTGGCTGAAGCCTTCGCCGTAATTGAGCACTTTGGGATAAAGCTAAACCTGGAAAAGTACGTATTCTGCATCAAGGCTGGAAAGTTTTTGGGATTCATGGTCACAACCCGGGGAATAGAAGCCAACCCGGAGAAGGTTCAAGCGATTTTAGACTTGGCACCGCTGACCTATGTGAAAGACGTCCAGGTACTCGCGGTCAAGGTTGTAGCGTTAAGCAGATTCATGTTCAGGTCGGCCGATAAGTGTGCTTCTCTGTTCAAGATATTGAGAAATCTTAATAATTTTGAATGGACTACGGAATGCCAGAACGCCTTCCAAGAGCTGAAAAGGTACCTAGCTTCGCCATCCCTGCTATCCCGACCTAAGGTGGGGGAGGAGCTGGTATTATACTTGGCATGCTCGGGGACAGCAGTGGCAGCGGCAATGGTCCGGGAAGAAGGAAAGGAGCAGAAGCCGATCTATTATGTCAGCAAAACCTTACAATGGGCGGAGGCGAAGTACTCCTCCTTGGAAAAACTCACCATCGCGCTCATCACGGCGGCAAGAAAGCTGAAGCCATACTTTGATGCCCACCCAATTAAGGTCATGAAAAATGCCCCCATTTAAGTCCATCATGAACAAGCCGGAGGCGACGGGCAGGCTATTGAAATGGGCAGTTGAGCTGAGTCAATTTGACATCACCTACCAACGCAGAACAGCCATCAAAGCCCAAGCCATCGCGGACTTTGTGGTAGAATGCACTGGCCGTGCCAAATATGACCCAGACAATGTGTGGAAGGTCCATGTGGATGGAGCCTCGGGGAAGTCAGGAAGCGGAGTCGGAGTGGTCATCTCCGACACGAAAGGACATGAGCACCAATACTCCCCCAAATTCACCTTTCTGGCGTCCAACAATGAGGCTGAGTACGAGGCAGTGATTGTCGGGTTGAAAATTGCAGCTCAGCTCGGGGCACAAGCAGTTGACCTGAACACCGACTCTCAATTGGTTGCCAGCCAGGTATTTGGAGAATTCGAAGCCAAGGACAATGCTATGATGGCCTACCTCAACAGAGTCAGGGATTTGACCTCGGGGCTCAAGAGACTAACAATGCAGCAAATTCTAAGGGAGGAGAATATGAAGGCTGATGCTCTATCCAAGTTGGCCTTGGGAAAAAGCCGACCTGCACTAGTCCATGTAGAAAAAGTCTCCAAACCTAATATTCAGTTAGGAAGGCAAGCCGTAACCAAGCTCAATTTAAATCTAGATTGGACTAAACTAATTGTGGACTACTTGGAAGGGGGATGAAAAGGCAACTCGGAAACTTATGAAATAGGCCTCAAGGTTTGTTATAATAGTTGGGCAACTCTACAAAAGAGCTTACACTTGGCCTCTCTTAAAGTGTGTTGGGCCCGAGGAGGGAAACTATGTACTCCGAGAGATCCATGAAGGGGTATATACAAACCCTTTGGGTTGCAAGGCTCTAGCTCGGAAAGCATTGAGGCAAGGCTATTTTTGGCCAACCTTAGAGCAAGATACCAAGGAGTATGTGAAGAAGTGCGATACCTGCCGAAGGTTTACCAACATACAGAGGAAGCCAGCGGTAGACCTAACCGTGATAGTAATCCCGTGGCCATTCTATCAATGGGGGCTAGACATCATCAGTCCATTACCAACCAATATTGGTCAGAAGAAGTACGTCATCGTAGTTGTAGACTACTTCACTAAATGGCCCGAGGCCGAAGGTGTTGCTAGAATAACAGAAAAGGCAGCTTGGGATTTTGTATGGAAGAACATCATTTGCCGATTTGGGATGCCCAAGATCATCATCACCGACCATGAGAAGCAATTTGACAGTGCGTACTTTCGAGACAAATGTGCCGAGATCAGAATCGACCTCAAATTCTCATCTATTGTTCACCCTCAAAGTAATGGCCAAGTCGAAAGGACTAACCAAATCATTTTGCAGGGCCTGAAAACCAAGCTAGAAGAAGTGGAAGGCTAGTAGGTGTCAATCTCCCCGAAGTGCTGTGGGCTCAGCAAACCACCACCAGCTCGGCAACAGGAGAATCGCCCTTCGAGCTGACCTTCAGTACTCAAGCAATGCTGCCAGTGGAGATCAGGTCTCCTACCAGTAAAACCCTTCACCATGATCCAGAAATAAACAGACCCCTAATCCGGGAGGAGCTCGACCTTGCTGAAGAGATCCGAGCCAAAGCTCAGATCAGGATGTTAGCCAATAAAGCCACCATGCAAAGAGCCTTTGCCAAACAGGTCAAGTTTAAGCCTATTAAGTTTGGCGACCTCGTCCTCAGAAATGCCATCTTTTTGCCACGCTCGGGTAACAAACTTTCACCGACTTGGGAGAGGCCATACGAAGTCGTGAAATAAGTCTGACCTGGGACTTTTTACCTCCGCGACAAGTACAGAAAACCACTGAAGAATGCATGGCACTCAGAACACCTAAAATGATACTTTGTGTAAGGCCCCCGAGCCGAACTATGTTGTAAAGGCCCCCGAGCCAAACTATTTTGTAAAGGCCCCTGAGCCCGAGTACACCACGTTCATGATTCCAATACAATGTATTTTGTATACCAATGTGACTCCCGACCTGTGCCTAAGCACCTCAGCTACTCAGCTCTTGTTAACTCGGATTAACGTAATGGCCACGCTTAATCACGAGCTAATAATCAAGTAAATCAGCTCGGACTAGAATCCATCTCTATTCTAATCAATGACAATTTGATTCGCTTTACTAGTTCGGATTAAAGTCCAACTCAGTATTAACCGGCTTTAGGTCGACACACTAGTTTGGGTCTGAACTCGAGCTCAACATTAGTCAGCATTAGTTTGACCAATTTTAAATCGGACTGACGAGTCTAGGTTGACAACAATTATATAGTTGTCCTAAATTAACCAGCTCGGATTAGGATGCAAGCTCATCGATCATATCCAGCTCGATTTTTTACTTAATCATTTGTTACTTAAGTTTGAAGGCCCAATGTTTTGGTCCGACCCCACTTACTTGAGAAAATTCGTGAAAAGAAAAAGTGCACTTGTACAAATTCAGACAAAACGAGGATAAACAGTAAAACATTCATTTCATTAAATTAAAGGTACAAATTACAAGAGCCTGACCCGGGCAAAGTTACAAAAATCATTTAGGGGCAGGGGTCAAAGAGGCAGCAGCATCGGCTTCTTCCCTAACCTGGTCCATGCCTTTCTTGACAAAGTCCATCACCTCCTGGGCCTGGGACTTGAGATCGGTAGGAAGCTCGGGAATCTCCCAGAACTCTGGCGGCGGAGCCTCTAGGACTTTAATGTAGTCATTTTTGGATGGGGGAAGGAAGGTTTTTGCTCGCTCCTGAGAGGTGACCTGGCCTCAGAAGTAGTATTCCAGCTCGGCAGACTTGGCCATGATCCCGCATTCGCTTTCCACCCAGCTCACCGCCGCATCACTGGACTTGAAGACCTCCACCACCTTCTCTCTACTCGCACCGACCCGGTCGAGAAGTTCCTTGAATTTTGCCTCGGCCTTGCACCCCTCAGCCTTGTAGCGCTCCACATCATTGGATGTAGCTTGGCATCGGGATATTTTTGCCTCGAACTCTTTCTTCAACCGGTCGATCTCCGCTACGTCTTTCTTGTACCTTTTGGAGGCCTCTTCCCTCTGGGACTCAAGCTCGGCTTAAGCATCAGAACATCGCTGTTCGAGCTCATTGCAGTAGGTCTGGGCCTTGGTGAGGAGGCTGGGTACTGAGAGAACATGGGACTCTGTCTGTACAAAGGGCAACAGACATGGTCAGCCGAGCCGAAAGGCATAACAATACATACACAGTTGAGCACGACTTACCGTGACAACGGCCGTCCTCAAGTCGGGCAAAAGTTGCTCAGCGGGAACCTTCGCCAGCTTGGGGTCGCGCTCCACCGAGGCTGCCTCCACATAATCCTTCCTGGGATAGACCACCTCCGTGGCTTTGCCCTTCCTGGTATACTCAGCTCGGGGTCTTTTCCTAGTATCGGGACGGGTAGCCGAGCGCTCTTGGGGTACCACCCCTGAGGTCAGCCTCTTCGGTAGTAAGGACTCCGAGGTCCCCTTGGAAGTTACCTCAGTGCCGACCTCCCAAACTTGGCCCCTGTGTAACGCCCCGATCCCTCACGAGACCGGAGGCTCTAATAACCATGCTATTCTCAACCCAATACCAAACCCGGTCACAAAATTTTAGGGGAAGAACGGACAGAGTTTCCCCTGTACTATGGACATTCTGAAAACCTGTAAATTCTCAAATAAGGTAACTACAAGATAAACAAACTTTTCATGGCTAAATATTTAAAGATTCACGGCCATCCGAGCCTTGAAGCAAACAACAGTTCCAAAACCACACAAGCATGCAAGTAACTTGTTTATAATATAGTCTAATAACCATGCCATTCTAGGATAACATTAAAACATACTTAGAGATAAAACATTCTACACTAAGCCATTCACTCCCAAGCATGCAAAGCAACTAGAAATAGAAATATAAGTTATTACAAGCCATAGAATTACCACTGCTACTACATTATCAGACTTCCAGCTTACATATTACTCAAATACATACATGAGCTTTAAGGCCCCAAAATAGATTATACATAGAACAACAAATTCTTCACATAACAACCAAAAAGCACATCCGCCTCAGACAAATATCACACAGCAGCTAAGGCAACTCCACCAACTGTGCCACCTGAAACATGTTAGCGAGGTATAAGCAACTACTATTGCCCAGTGAGGGATATAGTCCCGGGGCGTGTGATGCAACAGATAATACAGTTATACAACAATATCACTTAGACAATTTAAGAAACAATGATAACATAAGTAACCACACATTTAAAAGGATACATTTCACACAATCCCCTATACACCAATCTTCACTGGTCTTCATTCACGATCCACGAACCACGAGCACGATCACGATAAGCCGGCATAATCCCCAAACACTCCAGTGGGTGTACTCCGGATGAACCCCGATAATCCTACGACCCAACATCCCCTGGCAATCTCCGGACCAGGCGAATGAGGGACTAGGGCACGGAGTTTGAATATCCACCGGCAAGCCCTCTACCGCCCAGCCGATATTCAACACATCTGCCCCTGACACTATGGTTGCGCAATCACTATGCAATGCACTTAACGATGGCAAGTTAATAGCAATAATATAAGCATTAACACATATGAGGATCAACAAAGTAGGTTGACCTCGAGGCAATTAGCATAGAAGCAATTATATAAGCTAATAAGCAGTTTTACAAAGGGACATTTACAAAATAACCATAGAATTATACCAAAAGCTCCAAATCAACTTAATGTCACATATAAACACTCAAGAAGACATGCCGTGTGTTTAGAAATGTGAGACAACCGAAATTGCGCTTAAACCCCTTTATTTTACAAACTATTTTTCTTCCAAACCAAAGTTAATGATTTCATTTTCAAAGGGAACTCTCCCAACCTTCTAACTAACCCTCAAGGTACCCTCTCAACCCTCTAACTCATTCAAATGCCCGCGATTACCCCGAAAGCCCCAAATTCCCTCTTATGGCTTTAAACTACACATACATTGTCCGGGCTTCAAACAAGGGATATCAAGGCTTCTATAGCACCTAGGTAACTTAAGGATACTAGAATTGAAGCCCGAATCCACCCGGATTCGCATTAACCCCAAAAGCCCCAAGTTAAAGTCGGCTATTTTCCATTTTAAGCAATTTAAGGGCAATGCAAGTGCACGGGGCTATTAGGTTACCTTCACTAGCACCTAAGGCGTCTATTAGAAGCATTGAATCAAGCTAATTCGAGCAATTACGCAAAACCCTAGAAAAACGTCACTATTCACCCAAAATTTCAAATTAACGATTCTAACCGTTTAAAAAGCGAAACAACGGCTCAAATGTGTTCTCTAGCATTCATATAGATGGTATATTAGCATAGATAACTCATACAATAGCATTTGATCACATTTTCAACAAATCAAGAAATTGGCAATTATTTAAAAATGCAAAAACAAGCCGTGAAATCCCTCACCAATGCGCGTAGGAGCACCTAGGAACCTTGCACACACCCTAATCCACTAGCTCAAGGGTTGGGAAGGCTTGGATTGAAGAGTTGAAGACCAATTTTCTCTCCTAGAGCTGCTGCAAAGTTTCGGCCCTGCTACAGTGCCATTTCAGTATTTTTTTATTTTGATTTTTGCTTGTTATGACTTAAGGTGAGTTGTGTGTGTGTTATATAAGCTTGGGTGAGTTATTTAGTTTAAGTGTATGGTCAAATGTGAGTCAAAATAGTTAGAAACAAGTCCTAAGCATAAATTTAATGTTGGCTAATTAAACTCCAAATTAGTTACGTAACACTATTCCTTCAACTACTAAAAACATTTTCTAAACGAGCTCTCCCATCGCCTCTAGCTCAATTGCACATTTTTCCCACTACTTTATCAATTAATATAATTTAATAAAAATTCTAATTAACCAATAGAATGCAGTTTAAAAATGAAGTGAATAGTAATTCAAGAAGGCAGTTAATAAGGCATAGAAAGAAATGCGCAAACAAGGGATGCAACAGTAATTGAATGCATGGCTAAATCTCGGGCGTCACACCTGGACCGCTGCCTCTGCTCTTGAGGAATAGTAGGACCAAAATCGGACCGAGCCGAGCCTTCGCTGCTGGCCTCAGCCCTCTTCCTCCTCTGGGCATAAGCGAGCTTTCCAGCCTCAGTCATATCTGCAAAAGAAAAGGGAAAAGAAGTAAGAGATGGCCGAGAACCGATTTAAAATAGTAACAATAGTCAGGATGATGGGGAGGTCGGGCACTAATCTCGTGGACTGACCCTCTTCTGAACTGGACTCCGCATCTTCTTTGAGCTCGAGAAGTAAGTTGGGATGGTTCTTTAAGAGGTCGGGTTCTCTCCCGAATAACTTTGATTCCTAGATCCTATCCTATTTGAGCACGCTATCAATATTTATCAACATTCCTGACTCGGGTCTCAGCACCCCGACCTCGTCGAGTTCCGTGTCTGAAAACTTAGGGTCATCGTTCACATTCTTCTTCAAAGAGGGATTCCAATCCATTCTGTACCCCGGGTTCACTGCCGGCTCCACCCAATAGTAGTCGTTGTACCAACCCTTGTTGGAGGAGTACCACTTGGTGAATATGGCATTACCGGCTCAAGCTGTGAAATGGAACCACCCTGGCTGCTTCGGGTTGGGCTTGCACACAAAGAACTGCCTAAATCGGTGCAGGGCCAGCTCTACTTCCTTCTCGAGGCAGAACACAGAGAACGCCACCACTATAGCCCAACCATTGGGTGATATCTGACCTGGGTTAAGCTCAAAGTAGTTCAAGATGCTGGTGATGAAATCAGGAAGCGGAAGCTGAATAACATCAAAAACGAGATCATAGATAGTGAAGTGGTCGGGTAGAGGATAGCAAGCGGATTCGTGCCGACTGGAACCTTCAGCTTGTAGTGTCGGTCCACCGACCAATTCCTTAGCCTAGCGTTAACCATCTGGACAGTAGAATGGCACTCGTGCTTATAATAGGAAAACAACTGTTCAATCCTCTTTCCCCGACCTGAAGAAACCTTGGCCGTGGCCGAGCTCCAAGGACGGACTGCCCTTACTAGGATCGCTTCAATCGGCTTCGCTGTGGAGGCTCTAGCTAAGTACTCCTGCAGTATCTCGACCCCCTCCAACTGGTTCAAAGGTGACCCATCTTCTTTGTCTCCCAATTCTCCCAGGTCGGCCAAAGGATAGTCCCCAGCCTTCTCCTGCACTCGTCTGACCTCGATAACTTGGCAATCATCATTACTCTCCCCCGGCTCAGGTTGCCGGACAGATCCTTGAGATACGTCGGTGCTGCCGTCACCTTGACCTCCATCCGAGGTGGACTCCTAGCTTGACGGACTCTCGTCCCCACCATAGGATCTCACCTCCATCACTTAGGAATCTTCCGACTCCGACCTCCCCATTTTGTTTACAAATTAAAATATATGTACAAGAGTATCTAAAAGGAGTCAGGACATACCTACAGTTCTAGCTGTGGAAGATGACCTGACCTAATTGACTCCAAACTAGTAGATTTCGAGCTGAATACCCCGAGCAGATTGCTTGTTGAGCTAAAATGTTAGACCACTCTGGTTGCCGACCTAAACTCTTGAAATTTTGTAGGCAAAATGATAAATGAATTTCGGACATCAAGGCCCTATTTATAGGCCACTCCTATAACTGCCTCGGGAATCCCAAACGTTGGATCTTGTCATAATTATAGGGTAACGTGTCAGCCATCTGAAGGGCATGCACTGCTGATGTGGTTTCCCCTTTCATCAAGTCGAGAACCTCAGCTCGGGAACAACTCCTAAATCTAGATCTCTTCCTCTCGATCTTGACTTGGGGAGGGATTGACGAGGAGGTCACCGAGCTGAGGAAAGCCAACCCGAGCCGAAGGGGATCCAATCGGTCAATGCCCAACCTGGAGGCCGACCCAGACACACCCCAACCCAGGAAAATCCCCGACCTCTGTGCCAGCTGTTCTGATAGGACATAAAGACCTGATGGGACATAAAGCTGCACCACATTAAATGCTGTCAGATCCGAATTTAGTATAAATAGAGCTCCACCCCCATATTCAAGAGGTAACTCGTCATTAATGCTCTCAGCTACTTTGTCAGCTTGGATATACTAATCATTCGCACGCCCGAGGGGAAAATCCGGGTCATCACCCCGCCTTTTCCTTCCCTTTCCTTGTGTAGGTCAGCCAGCCGACCCGAAAGTTAAGCTCGGAAGCCGAACCGAAAGTCTAGCTCGGCAGGTGTAGCTGCTCAACCTAGACTGTGAGATTTCCAACCTCGATAAGGACTAAATGCGCAATCTATCTCATAAGTACATGTAATAATATAGGTAATCAATCGTAAGTAGGTATGGGTTGTAAGCGCCCAACGTGTGTATAAAGCCAGTGCAGACCTAGCTTGATTGTATGTATGTGTGTGTGTGTCTTTTATATATATATATATATATATATATATGTGTGTGTGTGTGTGTGTGTGTGTGTGTGTGTGTGTGTGTGTGTGGTGTTTTTTTATTAAAAAATAATAATGATGAATGCAAAGAGTTATAACTAAAAACATAATAAAATTTTCAGGTCATTAACTATAAAAGTTGTTGAGTTGAGACTTAAAAATTTATAAGTGGGAATTAATGAGTCAAGACTTATAAATCTATGTATTCTACTTTTACATATACCCATATTATGAATGGAAATTAGCATAAATCAATCTAACTCTTATTTTTGCTACATGCAAGAGGGTCAATAAAGGAGCTACTTGAGAGAAGGAATAATTTGCAAAGGCTTGAGACTAAGCCTCTGTTTGGCTTAGTCGTTAAATTTTAACTTTTGAGTAGTAGAAGTTTGGTTGTAAGTGTTGTTGAATAAAAGTTAGTTGATTGTTTGGTGTATTATGCACAATGTTGGACTTTTAGAAATTTTAAAGGCAACGTTGGGCTTTCAAAAATTTGGAGGGGTATATCTAAAAAAAAAGAAAAAAAGCTTCACGAGTTGTGTAAAAATAGCTTCACAAAAGACTTTTATGAAAAACTCCAATTTTGGAGTTTCTTATTTTTTAATTTTAGAATTTAGTTTAGCTTCTAAACTCATAAAAAATACTTTTAAGTGTCTAAAATTTAGGTCAAACATATCCTAAGTGAGTTGTGATTAAGGTGGTGCCATACAATCACACCCTTTGGATTCAAGTAAAGTTATCCATGTGTCACATTAAATGTAAATATCGACAACTACTTTTTTTTTTCAAAGTTAAAAATAATTAATTATATTATTAATTATGTATTTTGGAATGAAAAGTTTTTAAAAATTATTATTAAGATCTTTGTATAGATGAAAGTATTCTGAAAAAATGTGATATAATTATTTTAGCATAAATCTTCTAAAGCAATCACTACAAAAAAAAAATTAGATTTTGCGAGAAACGGTTCCCCTCACCGTGCCGTCGCCAATTTGGAATTTGCGATGGCACGGTGAGGGGAAACGTCCGTCAGACACAAGGTAGTCGCCAAAATCGTACCCCTCACCAAGCCGTCACCAATTTGGCGACGGCTGCCAAACTATCTCCAGTCCGTCTCCAAATCTTCCGTATCCAAGCCCTCGCCATCATTTCCCATCTCTAGGCCGTCACTACAGTTTGTCGTCACTGAACCCTCACTAACTTAACCTGTCCCCAAACTGTCACAAAAATTGTCCTCACTAAGCCCTCGCCAACTATTCCCGTCACCCGACCGTCACCAATGTTTGCCGTCATCGAGCACTCGCCAACTTAACCAAAATTGTCATTGCCAAGCCCTCGTCAACTATTCCCCAAGCCAATCCGTCACTAACCTTTCCTGTCACCAAGCCGTCACGGAGCCCTCACTAACTTAACCTTGCAAACAAAAATATATATATAGGGAGAAAAGTATGTCCCCATAAAGTACAGTAGTATACATTTTCCTCCTCCTTTTATAGTTGAAAAACAAGTTAGATATTTAGGCACTTGATGATCAAATCTGGTCTATATTTTACTATTATTTTATTTTAGGGAGGGTTTAGCTAAAATGGCTAATAAAGGTGGAAAATTGGGCATACAAGTGTAAATCAGAATATGTTGCTTGATCAAACAAAACTGTAACTACATAAAAATCAATAATAATATACTCAACTTGGACCTAATGAAAGGACCTTAAACTTTGTACACAATAGCTCATTCCAAAAATTCGAAACAAGACTAGGATATGTAATACATTTATACACCACATGCACCATCACATAGTTTACTAAGAAAAACACACAAAGCTAGCCATAATATATCATCAATGTGAGATATTAGTAGCAGACTCCAGAATAGGCTGATCCTCGTTAAAGGACTTCCAGTCAACTACTCTCAGCATTTTACATCTTTTTTCCTAAAATAAGCTCACCGATTAGTTTTGTTAGCTCCTTCTGAGGAAGAGATCTCAAATGCTGCCCATTCATCCACCTTCAAATTGAAAAGATATACCATAAGGTTGAGCATCAGGTGACAAAAAAACATGCAGAGCTTTCATTTTACCAGAGTAAAATTTGTAAGCCACATGATTTCATAGTAAGACTACAATGATACAAGCAGTTGATAGCCAATGATACATCTCAGGAAATGCATAACAGGGGCTACATTTTAGCTCCCTACATTAGCTTCTTGGTATTTTTCAATTAAAGGAAAAGAAAAGGGAAAAAAATTATGAAAATCCATTTCCTGCCTACCACTGCTCTAGCAACTCGACCAATATATAATTCTGCAAGAATGTATTGAGGTTGCATTTAAATAGTTATTAACCATGTACACAATTTGCTAACAATGGATGGAACGTAGGCTTTATCGTGAACATTCAATTATGATGATCTATTAATTTCTTATTGAAATTGATTATTAATCATGTATGGAATTTGCAGATAACAGACAGAATGTAAGCATTATTGTGAACATTCAATCATGATTATCTAGTAAGTTTACATATAAATGAATGATTATTAATCATGTATGCAATTTAAAGACAATGGATCGGATGCCAAATGAAAACAAGCCGGAGGCTTAACACCATCGATGTACTTCATCCCAAGGTCAGAAAGCACACCTTCTTATGGTTGAGAACAAGACAGTACAAGATGGAACCAATGAGGTCTCTATCAGAAAGAATGGCGGCCACAACAGCAACAGTCAAGCCCAAGCTAATACAATTGTACTACAAACACAAACGAACCAAAAGAAACATCAAGCAAACTTCATTAAAACCACAAAACCTTCCTCTATAAACAAGCCAGTAGTACACGCAACAGACCTGAAAATGTCCATGATCAATCAATATAAGACACGGGCTCAACAAGATCATCGCAACAATTATATGTGTAAATTTCTTACACTTCAAAATAGCCATGTGTAAATGATGCCAGCCACAACCATAAAATAAAGAGAAAAGCACCTTAAGGCATAAGAAATACAATTGACTTAGCGATTGACTTGTGGCCTGCAAGTTCTTAATGGCATTATCTCATGTTGTGAGATCAAAACTTTTCTGTTGTGTTTTTACATTTAGTCTTTGTCATAATTATCTTTAATATAATAAAGACTAAAGCAATTGAACCACCATTAAAGTATATGCATGACACAGATGGCTCATGCAGAAGTCTTTTATGGTGATTTCATTATCATAACAAAAATATAAGTCATCCACTTATATTTGCTCTCATTTGTTTTCCTTTATTTCAAAAAAATGGAATAGACGATACGTTGTAGACCAAAGCCACATTCCAATTACGTAAAAACGCTTATGGTGAACCAATGATCAAACGTACTTCATAAGCAAACTTTCAGACCCAAAAAAAATGACTAAAGTTATTTAAATAGTATGTTTTGACCAACAAACAAGACAATCAAAAGGCTGAAGAATATGTCTTGTTTACGGTTCACCCATTACCCATAAACTTTACCAGCGCGAGATCAAAACCCATAGGATGCATCGCTTTAATAGTATTTGCATATTATACTTGCAGACTAATAGTCACTTGAACAAAAAACATGATTGCATTTCATTATTACAAAAACGCAAACAAAACTTTGTAAACACACATACGAGCGACTAACACTCACACATATATGCATGGCTGGTTCACACACACCGCTATATACATCAAGAACACATCATTGTATATACATATATTCATCAATTTTCTCAAAAGATAATTCACTTGATCTGACGGGTACAACACTCACAAACATATATATAGACATGTATATAGAGAAAGAAAGAATAAACGGAAAATAGAAAAAAAAAATTTCTAGATGTGACGGGTTTTTGCGAGAGCAGAGAGGTACCTTGGTGACAGAAGGAGATGATGGTGCCATAAGATGGTGTTGGTGGTATCGCAGCGGTGGTGACACGAGTGGTGGTGCACGTGGTGGTGGAAGTGGTATTGTGCGATAGTAGTGATGATTAAGTATTGGGGTTTGGGGGTAGGGTGAGGGAGGGGCAGGTGAGACGTTGAGATTAATAGGAGGGGTTGGGGTTTAAAAGGGGTGGGGGATCATGAAAATAAAATAACAGAGGGCTACCAGCCCTCTGTTATTTCATTTTGGGCGACAGATTGGAGATGGGAGGCGCTCCCGTCTCCAATTTTGTAGACGGGAGGCGCTGCCGTCTCTAATTTTAGAGACAGGAGGCGCTGTCGTCTCCAATTTTGGAGGCAGCGAAGTATGCTGTCACTATTGGTGACGGTTTTTTTCATCTCACACTATGTTATCACTGTCCTGTCATAAAATTGGCTCAACCTTTCCCTTCACCAAGCCGTCGTCGTATTGGTGACGGGATGGCGACAGCCCATCGCAAAATTCAATTTTTTTTGTAGTGAATGATATATTGATAGATCAATAGCCATTTACTTCCATTGAGAAACATATGTTATAGATTTTTGATGAGCTCTCATAAGAATTGATATGTGAATCTTAAGATGGAAGATTCTTGGAAAATCAAATTGTGTATCAAACAGAAGTTTGAGCATTTATTAGATGAAAAAGTTGTACATCAATCAACTTATAAAAAGGAACAATTGAAGTAATAAAGCTCATATTTTGAGTGTCCTAATGATTTGATCTTTGGTACTAGAGGGTTTTCGTCCTCGAGATGATAACGAAATAACTTATGGTCTGAAGTACCATATCTCAATGCAATTAGTGTATCTTGCTAAACTACAAATAGATATTATTCAATCTTATTTTATTAGCAAGACATAGTTTTACACCAATAAAAAGGCATTGGAGGTGTTATTTATATATTTCATTATTTTAGCACAAATTGATATAAGATTATTATATTCAGAAACTCAAAATTAAAGTTGATTGAGTATGAAAAATTATGAGTTTTTATTTGATTCATCATAAGCAAGATGTTTATTCACTTATGGTGATATCTCTGTTGTGAATCGTGCATGATATTTAATAAATTTATAATCAGAATCAACGCAGCGGAAACAATAATAATACTCATGCATCCGTTCATGGCTAATTACGCAGATTATAACATGCATAAATAATCAACTATTAATTACGCATAATAAGATTTTAGGATTACCTTTCCATGATGACGAATCTGTTGTAGAAATTGATCGAATCCAAAGCTCCCTAATTGTGAAGCCTCCGAAAGTATCCACACGAGATCCGAGCCATCAATCAGCAAAACTCCCACTATGAGTTTTAGAGAAAACTATATTTTCTATGAAAGACAGGATTTGTGCTAGCTTTTCTGTCTATCATAGTTTCCTATTTATAGGAAACACTAGACCTATTAGGGCTAATTTTTGGGTCAGTCCTAATTACTGGACTTGGACTGATTAAATGATTGGATTAATATTCCAAGCTAATCAGTCTTAAGTTCAATTAAATATTAGACTCTTCTAATATTTAATTTACTTTTCTCGCTAATTGATTTTCGATCTCTTTTATGTGTGACCTCTCGGGTTCATAATTAATTGGCAGCAAAATAATATTAATCCAATTAATATTTAATTAGAACTCTTCTAATTTAATTCTTGCAAGTCGTGAGTGATACCTAGCAGTATATCGTGACTACCCAACTAATGATGAAGTTTAAATTCTACGAACCCTTAGTAATTATCATGCAACTAATTTCTTCTGTCTGAATCATCCCATTGAGCTAGAGTCATGGATAGGGTTGTCAAACTCTATTACTCAATCATATATCCAAATCTATTTAATCAGTAACTTATAAATAATACGTGGAACGACTTCCACTATTCTACCTCGGCCAAGGATTTATAGTTACTCGATTAATAGATCGCATAGGATCCCTAATTGACAGATTCCGTATCTACACGTACCTATCTGCATGCCAGAATAAATCATAACCACTGAGTACATTATCCAATCCATGATGAGGACTAGTTTTATTGCACCAGCAAATCACGTTATCCCTAACACAAGATAACAGTGGTGTCTCAGGTCTAATGACTAATTGCACCATTACACTATACAACGAATTATTGACCATTCCATGTAATTCGTTGTATTAGCGGTCATGTCCAGTCACTTGTTCTCAACAAGCACTTATACATCTAACCTTACGATATGAGACTAATCGCCCAAATCAATATCTCATATTATTTGGATAGTAGACTGTAATCCGATCTTTCTAGATAAATCAATGCCCAATTAATTTGTGAAACCCAGCACGAGAATCTATATATATATATATAATTATATCAATTATAATGCATTCATATTATTTCATATGTATTGACATCAATTATGATGCATTTATATCATTTCATGTGCATTAGCATAAATTAGTATGTCTTAATGACATTTAACGTGAATATTTATCGTTTTACGTGTCAAAATGTTTAATTACGTGCGTTATGGAGTTTTACATGTCGTAGGCATAAATAGTACTCAAATAAGTCATGAGTAGTAACTAATTAGTTATAATTCAACCAAAATGGCAAACTAGCAAAAAATGACTTAGTTGGAGGGTAAGGTGGACATTTGGCAAAAATCATATTTTTATAGGCAATTATTATTCTATTTTGTCCACTCAAAACACACAATACACTCTACACACACATAAATCTCTGCACACACACTCATACACGATCAAAGAGGAAAAGAAGAAGAAAGAAGAAGAAGGAAAGGAGAAAAAGCCATTGCTAGCTATATTGAGCATTTTCTTGCATCTCACAACTATTTTCTTCCATCTCCAATTCTTGCAAAGGTGAGGGTTGTTTTTTTTAAATGCTTTTCAAGATACATTAAGCATGATGTATGATTATACTTATGTTCAGAGCTAGATTGGGTGCTTACATGTGGTTATATATGTATATTTGAACTTGTTAAGAGGTGTGTTGAGTTTGTAGAGGGTGTTAATGTTGTGAAGCTTGTATATGGATTATTGGGTTCAAATGATGGTGGTTGATGTGGGGAGGTTTTGGTTGAGTTAGAACCCTTGTATGATGCCTAATAGCCTCATTGAACTTGTTTGTTTGTTGGTAGACTCACTTGGTATGCTAACTTGCTAATTTTCTTCACAATCTCAAATGGTCCCACGTACCTCGGACTTAACTTGCCACCCTTACCATGCCGAATCAATCCTTTTTGAGGAGACAATTTCAGAAACACCTTATCACCCACTTCAAACTCTAAGTCTCTTCTTCTTCTATCGGCATAGCTTTTCTGCCTACTCTGAACGGTGAGCATCATTTTCCGTATTAATTGTACATTCTCTATCTTCTATATCTTCTCTATCATCTCCGGTAATAATATGGGATCAATGGCTTTCATCTCTCCAACTTCACTCTAATATAGAGGGGATCTACACTTCCGTCCATACAAGGCCTCGTAAGGTGCCATGCCAATCGTCGCTTGATAGCTGTTGTTGTAGGCGAACTCCGCCAATGGTAAATGTTTTTCCCATGTTCCTCCAAAGTCCAAAGCACAAGCTCGTAGCACGTCCTCCAAGATCTGAATGTCCTTTCGGACTGCCCGTTAGTTTGAGGATGGTAGGTTGTACTGAAACTTAACTTTGTCCCCAACGCCTCTTGAAACTTTTGCCAAAACCGAGATGTGAACCTTGGATCTCTGTCAGATACTATACTCACGGGTATACCATGCAACTTCACAATATTAGCTATATACAAATCAACTCGCTTCTCCAAGCTATCCGTCTTATTCATTGCGATGAAATGGGCTGTCTTTGTTAACCGATCCACGACCACCCAAACCGTATCATAACCTCGAGGTGACCTCGGTAACTCCGTCACGAAATCCATTGTTATGTGCTCCCATTTCCATTGTGGAATTTCTAAAGGTTGCAAGAGTCCTGCAGGTCTTTGATGTTCGGCCTTAACCCTTTGACATGTCAAACAACGTGCCACAAACTCTGCAATTTCTCGTTTCATATTATTCCACCAATAGAATTGTCTCAAATCTCGATACATCTTTGTTCCTCCAGGATGCATTGTATACCTTGTATTATGAGCTTCTTCGAGTATCTTCTTCTTCAATTCTGGGTCATTTGGTATACAAACTTGGTTACAAAATCTCCACAATCCATCTTGCTGTGTGAAATCCGGATTGTCTTCTTTTATCTTCTGAAATTGTGGATCTTGTTGTTGGGCTTCTTTGATTTGAGATAGCAATGTCGATTGAATTGTTAGATGAGCACTGATCCCCAACTTCGCCAAGCTTGCCTTCCGGCTCAATGCATCTGCCACCACATTAGCTTTTCCGAGCACATAGTTGATGGTGCAATTGTAGTCCTCCAAGAGTTCCATCCATCTCCTTTGCCTCATGTTCAGCTCCTTTTGAGAGAATAAGTATTTTAGGCTCTTGTGGTCGGTGAAGATCTCGAACTTGCTTCCCCATAAATAATGCCTCCATTTCTTCAATGCAAACACTATCGCCGCCAACTCTAAGTCATGAGTGGGGTAATTCATCTCATAAGGGTTTAGCTTCCGAGAGGCATAAGCGATGACTTGACCATTTTGCATTAACACACATCTTAATCCCTCATTCGAAGCATCACTGTAGATGACAAACCCTTGATTTCCCTCGGGCAATGCTAAGATAGGAGCGGTTGTCAATCTCTTCTTTAATTCTTGGAAGCTATTTTCACACTTACCGTCCCATATGAAGCTCACCTTCTTTTGTGTCAATCTTGTAAGAGGTCCTGAAATCTTTGAGAAGTCTTTCACAAAACTCCTGTAGTACCCGGCTAGCCCAAGAAAACTGCGCACCTCCATAACATTCTCGGGTCTCTTCTATGACTGCACTACTTTAATCTTTGAGGGATCCACCGCTATCCCTGTTTGGGAGATTATATGCCCTAAGAAAGCAACTTGTTGAAGCCAAAACTCGCATTTGCTAAATTTTGCATACAATTGATGTTCCCGCAACTTCTGCAACACCATATGTAGATACTTCTCATGCTCTTCCTCTGTCTTGGAATACACCAAGATATCATCTATGAATATCACCACGAATTGATCCAAGTAAGGTTGGAAAACCCTATGCATCAAGTCCATAAAGGCAGCAGGAGCACTTGTTAGTCCAAAGGGCATTACAACAAAGTCATAATGTCTGTACCTTGTCCTAAAAGCTGAATTAGGCACGTCTTCCTTCTTGAGGCGAAGCTGGTAGTAACCCTGCCTCAAATCAAACTTTGAATAAACTTTAGCTCCTTGTAATTGATCAAATAGTTTATCTATCAACGGCAAGGGATATTTGTTCTTAACAGTCACCTGATTCAATCCCCGATAGTCAACACATAGCCTCAACGTGCCATCTTTCTTCTTCACGAACAATATTGGGGCTCCCTAAGGAGACGAGCTAGGTTGAACAAATACTTTTTCTAGCAATCCTCGCAATTGAATCTTCAATTCTTGCAATTCAGCTGGGGCCATTCGATATGGTGCCTTTGAGATGGGTTGAGTACCTGGCAATACCTCAATCACAAAGTCAATCTCCCTCTTTGGTGGCAATCCCGATAATTCTTCCGGGAACACATCATCATATTCTCTCACCACTGTTACTTCTACTAGCTTACTTTGATCAGTTGGCTTGTTGAGCAAATAGGCCAAATACCCACTGCATCATTTCCTCATTAATTTCACAGCCTTAATCGAGGATACAATAGTATTACCTGAAAAATCACTTCTACCCTTCACCTCAATCATAGGTTGACCCGGTACTTGCAACTTTATAATCTTCGTTCGACAAACTAGTTGGGCATAATTGCAAGCTAACCAATCCATTCCCAATATAACATCATATTTTTTAAAAGGAAGTACAATGAGGTCAACCAAAAACTCCCAGTCCTTTATTTGAATTTTACATTCTCTACATCCATATTTAGAAACATGTTTGGCGCCCATGGGATTGCTAACCTCTACATGGCATGATAAAGGTCCTACTTACAACTTGATGCGATGTACACATTGAGGTGAAATAAAGGAATGCGTGGCTCCAGTATCAATAAGCACCGTTACCGGTTACTATAAAATTAAGAAAGTACCTTCAACCACGGCTGCAGCCTCCAAAATCTCCTCTTGATCAACAGCATACACCCGGGCTTGGACTCTCTGCGTCGGTGCATTCCTAATGGCCTGATTTGGTGCATCTCTGTTCTGCCATTTTGGACAATCCTTAGCGAAGTGCTGATCACTTTCGCACCCCAAACACTTACCCATTTTCTTCCAACACTTGGCCTCAACATGCTCATTTCTACCACAATAATACCACAAATCTTTCCGGTATATATGACGTGTTCCATGTCTCGATGTTAAGAAAGTATCAACCCGACCTTTCTCATATCTTGGAGCCAGAACCGCTACAACTTCATGAGAACCTTTCCTATGAAGAAAGGCCCATGCGAATCTTGGACGAACAAGAGCGAGAGTTGCGTAGGAAGAAGATTCTTATGGTAAAGGTATTGTGGAACAATCATAGAATTGAGGAAGCAACCTGGGAGTTACGAGATCCAATGGAGAAGCAATATCCGGAGTTGTTTTCAAGGTAAAAAGAAATTGCAAGGATGCAATTCTTTTAAGAAGGGAAAGATGTGAAACCCAGCACGAGAATCTATATGTATATATTATTATATTAATTATAATGCATTCATATTATTTCATATGCATTGACATCAATTATGATGCATTTATATCATTTCATGTGCATTAGCATAAATTAGTATGTCTTAATAACATTTAACGTGAATATTCATCATTTTACATGTCAAAATGTTTAATTACGTGCGTTATGGAGTTTTACGTGTCGTAGGCATTAATAGTACTCAAATAAGTCATGAGTAGTAACTAATTAGTTATAATTCAACCAAAATGGCAAACTAGCAAAAAATGACTTAGTTGGAGGGCAAGGTGGACCTTTGGCAAAAATCAGATTTTTATAGGCAATTATTACTCTATTTTGTCCACTCAAAACACACAATACACTCCACACACACACAAATCTCTGCACACACACTCACACACACTCATACACGATCAAAGAGGGAGAAAAGAGGGAGAGAATAAAAGAGGAAAAGAAGAAGAAAGAAGAAGAAGGAAAGGAGAAAAAGCCATTGCTAGCTATATTGAGCATTTTCTTGCATCTCACAACTATTTTCTTCCATCTCCAATTCTTGTAAAGGTTAGGGTTGTTTTTTTTAAATGTTTTTCAAGATACATTAAGCATGATGTATGATTATACTTGTGTTCAGAGCTAGATTGGGTGCTTACATGTGATTATATATGTATATTTGAACTTGTTAAGAGGTGTGTTGAGTTTGTAGAGGGTGTTAATGTTGTGAAGCTTGTATATGGATTATTGGGTTCAAATGATGGTGGTTGATGTGGGGAGGTTTTGGTTGAGTTAGAACCCTTGTATGATGCCTAATAGCCTCATTGAACTTGTTTGTATGTTGGTAGATGGATTGGTTGTTGTTCTGGTGAATTGGGTAGAATTTTGGTGTTCTTCGTGCAGCTATCAGGGCGTTACAGCCCCTATTCGGTCGCCCGGATAGAGGCCTCAACGCCCTTGCAGAAAGCTTCGATCCGGGCGTTACTGGCTTTTTTCGGGCGCCCGGATAAAGGCCCCAACGCCCGGATGTTGACAACTCTGCGTAGTGATTTTGCGAAAGCCATATCTCATTCGTTTCAACTCCGAATTGAGTTTCGTTTAATTCTAGAGTTATCTACATTCGATAATCTTCGATTCTATACCAAAATTAGATTAATTGGAGTTTAAGAAAGTAGGTGAATTTATCTCCTAAGTTAGGCTAATGCACAAGTATTTGAAATGCTTGTATGATGAATCAACCTTCCTTATTGACTTCCACATTACATCTTATAAGTTCTAAATGTAGGGTATTATAATTGTTGCCTGTCTACATGACTAGACGAATTCTGAATGTAAGATGTTGTAATTATTTACACGTTTATATACTGGAATATGTTCAAGATTAGTTGCATGATTATGTGATCGGACGTAACCTACTTTGTTGCCTCCTTTACCTGTTGATGCATATATCTTGCTTGTCATGATAATGATTGCATGCGCAATGGTTGCAACCACAATTATGGGTATGGTAGCGTTCGTTTCCCCTGGGTAGCAACAGGCTACCAGTAGGTCTCGACTACCATAGTCCCTGATGATTATCCGGATATCACCTAATGTTTGGAGTTGGGAAAAATGATGATGATTGATTCAAGGCTGGTCGACTACAACAACTGCAAGGAAAATCGTATCCTTTGATATATGGTAAACTTACCTTCGCTTGGGCCCTTGAGGACCTCGGAGGGTAGAGTGACGTGTTATTACTTGTCTATTGATTCTTATACTTAATTGTACTTATGCATATCGTGTTTTCATGAAAGGTTTTCAAATGTTGAATTATTTGCAAAAACCACCTGAGACCATTAAGACATACTAATTTATGCTAATGCACATGAAATGATATAAATGCATCATAATTGATGTCAATGCATATGAAATAATATGAATGCATTATAATTAATATAATTATATATATATATATAGATTCTCGTGCTGGGTTTCACATAATTTATCATACGATCAGGGACTATTTTAGAATATATTTATGAATATAGATTATGTCACTCATATCCTTACTCTTAAGAATAGAACCTATAAATACTATTCTACGGACTCTTATTTAAATAATTAATCGCATTAATTATATTTAAATAAATTGCCCACATTAAATAAATAATATAATTATTATGTCCTAAAATTGGCATTTAGGGCATATAATCCAACAATCCCCCACTTGCATTGAAGCCAATTACTCTGGTATCTCATACCTATCTTCTCAAGATCGTAATCAAATGACTGCTAAATCATTGCCTCAGTCAGTTGACTAGCACCGTCAACTATTGACGTTATTTACTGCACAATATCATTCTTTCCACAATCTCTGATCGATGTGGTAATATCTCTTTAACGCGCTTGGATCTTTAGTGAGACCTGGGTTCCTTAGCTTGCGCTACAACTCCATTATCGTCACAGCACTACCCATTGACTTAATGGAAAAAACCATCCTGAGTTCAGTTACGAACTCCTTGATCCAAACCGTTTTCTTTTGTTACATCTGATGCAACGATACTCATCCTCTGGAGTTTGTAATTGTACCGATATTTGGAACCTTTCCAAATAATTTGCTCTTCCGTTACAGGTGAGTATGAACCCAAATATGGATTTCCAATAATCCATTTCAGACTCTCAGTATGAATTTGTAAAACTTTAAATTTCACCTTCTCCATATACCAAGAATATTTCTTTAGCGCTTCTCAAATGCTTAAGAATGTTCTTGATTGCTTTCCAGCATTCTTAACCTAGATCAAGCAGATATCTGCTCATAACACTTATAGCATTTATGATATCATGTCTTTGTACACAACATGACGTATATAAGATTCTTAGTTACTGCAGCACTTAGAACCTTATGTGTCTAGTCTCTCTCTCTTTAGCTTTTTTAGGACTCACAACTCTAGAGAGATAAATGTCATATCTTAAAAAAGCACAATCATCTTTTAGAATATGTATACATGTTAAATACCTTTAACACCTTTTTTGGAAAAAAAAACCCATTAATCCTTTTGATCTATCGCTATAGATCATCTTGCAAGGATTTAGGCGGGTTATCCCAAAATTTTACCTAGAGAATTTATTTGAATGACTTAGACCTACTTGTGTAGTCAAGGTTTAAATTCTTTCTTAATGAAGTCAATCGAATGTTCTAGATTCTTTAGGCTTGGTTAAGTCCATAAATAGACCCTTTTAGTTTGCACTCTATGTGACTCATCACTGGACTCAAAACATATTGGCAATCCCATATTAATGAAGTCATTATGGAATGCCGTTTTGACATCCATCTACCATATCTCATAATAGTAGTGTGCAACTATGACCAATAAATCATAATGAATTTCAACAATTGGTGAAAAGATTTCCTCATAGTCAACCCCTTGCCTATGACTATAATCTTTCACCATTTGTCCTAAAAGGTCTCCACCTTTATTCATTTAAGATTTTATGGCCTCAAGCCATTTAAGCTTATGTCAAGCATAGCTTTCATAACTAATAAAAATCATCAATCATGACTATTGTCATCTTACTGATCTGAAAACCTTGTGAAATTGACTGGTTGTTCTTGGATTAGGTTATCTAGGATCAAATCCTAGATTCAAATTGGGTTAGCTGGTTGCTTAGTGACTCCCACTGAGTCATACTTTTCTTCTCACACTATCTTCTTAGATGAACTATCCTTCCAAGAAGAAGTTGTACTTGCTAACAGACTCTCTAGTCAGCAAGAGAATAAAAGTTATATCCCAATGAATCTTTGGGATAACCAATTAACCTTGTCCAATCTTATTTCCAATTTATCATTCTTAAGCCTTTGATTGAAAGCAGGATAACCCTCATTCTTAACACCTTAAGACTAGGTATCCTTTTCTCTCATATCCTATATGAAGTACTTAAGATTAATTTGGAAGTGACCTTATCCAAGAGATGGACTGTTATAAGGAGAATGTAGCCTTACAGGCTAAATTATAAATCAACATAGTTTATCAATTACAGACCACGTCCAACAAGGTCCAACCCATTTTCTCCAATACTTCAACAAGCATTGGAATACCAGAAGGAGTTAATGAAGTAACTATGTTATTTTCCTTTGAGATACTATTTAGAAATTGAAGCTAAGAATTCTCCATGATCTTATCATTGAGACTTACTTCTCATTTCTAGTTTGATTTACTACTTTAGCTCTGAATTCCTTGAACATTTCAAAAAATTCAGATTCATACTTATGACAATCATATATAAGGTAGCTAAATCCTTATTGGGCTATTTCGCCAAATGGCCCATATACATCTCTAAGTATAAAACCCTAAATATTTGTGGTCCTTTGACTTTGTCCTACAAAGGGTGATTTGATCATTTTTAAGAACATAAGATTCACGTGTTGGGAATGTCCCGGGGCCTCAAAGGCTTACCAGTCCTTCATTCACCATTTAAGTGATTCTTGTTTCTCCTCTATGACCTAATCGTAAGTGCCACGATAATCTAAAGTTATTAGTATCTCTAAATCTCTCATATTACTCGTTTATCTTGTCATTATCCATATAAGACTTTATTCATTAATTTATTAGTGTAATCTCATTTATTTCCCAAATAAATAAAACACATGAACAACAATTATTCTAAAATTAATGAACACCCAAATAGGCAAACGAGAAGATGAGATGTATTTATAGAGGACATCCATTCCTCTTTAAACTCTTTGAAGTCCTTTGGATTTTCCTCTATTACTAGTTCTCCTTTCTTGTAGTAGAAATAACTACCAATCAAGTTTCAACTTTCCAAATCTATCCTTGATATATGACTCTTATTTCCAAGGGTTGTGTCAAATGTATTCTCACGGAGAAATCCATTATGAATGACAAAAGAGAATTAAGAATTGACCCTAGGATTAGATTTGTTTGCATATGATAAACCATAAATAAACTCATGGACTCAAGATACTCATCGTGAGAACACATGCTCTCAAATCAATTCCTCCAGTTATTCTTTGTTTGGAACAATTTTTCTAGATATCTCATATCTACCACTAGATATCTCATATCTAATTATCCTATCTTGCTTACTTCACAACTCTTGTAAGTAATTAATGATGGATACATTATCCATGCTCTCTCGCTTATTTTTGACAACTCATTTTCGCATCTAGAACGTGTATGACTTTCTCAGATTTGAGAACGGTTCTCAAAACATTGAGCTAGTCATCGAAGTTTGGTCTTAGTCAAAATAGAAGGTTGGGTTCCTATCCGATATTATATAGGCAGTAATTTCTAAGGATGTTAGATAATTATATTATTAACCATTTGATTTGGATCTTTAAATCAAACAGTAGCCCCCACTAAATTTTTCGGATCCCACACTTCCCTAGTGGAAAACGGAAAAACGATAAGGTATTTTTCTTAGTGGAATTGGGGGCTATTCATTTTAACCCACCTCACATTTTAGATTTTTGGCGAAGTTAAAACAAATAGGTGAATAACCTCTTATTCAATGTATCTCATAAAAATTCTAATTTTTTCTTGCCTCCAATCCTTTCGATCTCACATTATAGATTTTTGGTCTCCAAGATTGTTTAAGTTAAACCTATTATCCTGAAAATTTGGATCAATGCAATACCGACACCTCACATGGTAGATTTTTGGTTGCCAGTAAGAATCTAAATTTTCCACATCTCATGCTTATATAGATTTAGTTCATATGTTGATACAAATAAAAAACTTCTATGTGTCCATAGCCAGTTACTTACTTGCCCAACACACAAACTAATCTACGATAATGGAAGGCAATGATATAATGTTCTCAAGACTACACCATTATTAACTTAATATTTAATTTGGGAAGGTTTTCTGGTCTTTAATTTAGGTATCACTTTTCATATGCTTCTAATTTTAATTTATCGCATAAATAAAATAGAAACATACATGCATTCATTATATATTTATTGCATAAATAAATAAATAAATGCATAAAATAAAATAGGATGATCATGGACTAGGAGCACTTATCAACCCGAGCCACTGGGTTGAATACTTAAATCAAATAAAGGGCCCATAAGAAAAATTCATGGGCTGCTCCTCATCGGCTTCAGAAAACTCCTTTCGCGAACTGGGCTCACTAACTCTTGATGTCTTCATCTTGATCTTCTATTACATTTATGTACATAGATTCCTAATCTAGTGGGGATACATAAATAGGAATAGGGTTTTACATATTTAAAACGGGGATCAGAGCCATGCAAGCCCCATTTTAAAACATTACATAAAACCCAAAATGGGTAAATAAATTAAATAATGACATTCATCGATTCATTCATTCATCCATTCATTCACACAAGACTAGTCCACGATCACCCACATACATTGCAAATAATAAAGAAAAGTAATCCACGAATATAGCACAATTAGTCTCCTAATATAATCTCATTATATTAGGTTAATCCAATTAATAAACACCTTTATTAATTTGGATCCTTAAATATCTCATATTTAAATAAATATAATCTCATTATATTTGTAGTAATTAATTAATAAATAATTTATTAATTAACTACAAGTATAGCACAATTAATTTTCTAATATAAACCCTTTACATTAGATTTTTTCCAATTTAATAAACCCTTTATTAAATTTATTCTATTTAATAAACTCCTTATTAAATTTATTTCATAAATATCTCATATTTATAAAATATAAATATAATCAAATTATATTTAATAATTAATAAACTATTTATTAATTTAAAGTGTCAAAAATGTATTTGGACTTCTTTAATTAATTTTGCCAAACACAAATTAATTAGCTCTAACTTTAAAAGATAAATAAATCCAATTTATTTGATTTAAAGTCCATTCCAGAAGCCAACAGCTCAATTCATAAAATAAAATAGTCCACACTATTTATTCCAAGTCCGAATTAAAGCTTGGCCCAATCCAGACCACAAAGGAGGTCCAATGCTATTTTAAAACACTTTAAAATAGCCCTGACAATAAAATAAGTCCAATTATTTTATTAAGGTCTGAATATAAATTTAGCCCAAGTATTTGTATGCCTAATAGCCCAATTAAAACTTTCAAGAAAAATAGAACAAAATTAACCCAAAACCCAATCAGATTGGGATTTGGATCTGGGCGGATCCATATTCAGATCCAACCCGAATACGGATCTGGGTCGGGTTCGAAACCCTACCCAAATCCCAAAATATTTTTTTTTTCTTTCTTCTCTTTCTTCCCTACGCCGCCAGCCCACCCTTCTCCATCTTTTTCACTTTTCCTTTACCACTATGGCTGCACCTTGCAGCCATGGTAGCAGACCCCTCTGTCGCGATGTCAGCAGCACCACCATGGCGCTGCTGCGCTGCGAGGAGCAGCACCACCATGGCGCTACTGCGCCGCGAGGAGTAGCGCCACCATGGCATTGCTTCGCAGTGAGGAGCAGCGCGCAGCACCACTATGGCGCTGCTGCGCTGCGAGGTGCAGCGCGTAGCACCACCATGGCGCTGCTGCGCCGTGAGGAGCAGCGCACAGTGCCACCATGGCACTACTGCGCCGCGAGGTACAACACGCAGCGCCACCATGGCGCTGTTGTGCCGCGAGGTGCAGAAGGTGTGGCGATTTTTCTTTTTTTATTTTTTTTTGAAAAAAAACTGATTTTCCATTTTTCCCTGAACATATTCAAATATAGAAAATAATCCCAAAACAATTTTGAATAGTTTCTTGGTAAATCAGTTTTTGAAATTTAATAAAACAATTTTATAAAAATAAAAATTCAGTTTCAAAACATTCTTTAATGAAATTGGAAAACCAATTTTACAAACTACTTTTATGAAATTGATTGAGGGAAGAACCTTTTGAGCTAAAGTTTAATCCGATTAAAATGTGGGCATAAAATTAGCAGATTCTCAATCTATTAATTTTGCAATAGTTTCACAAACTATAGATGACACTTTTAATTGTGCTACAATATAGTATGTGCTATAATCCAATAATCACATAAAAGACATGAACGGTGGCTCTGATACCGCTGTTGGGAATCGTGCATGGTATTTAATAAATTTATAATAAGAATAAACGCAGCGGAAATAAATAATACTCATGCATCCGTTTATGGCTAATTACATAAATTATATACATGCATAATAATCAACTATTAATTACGCATAATAAGATTTTAGGATTACCTTTCCATGATGACGAATCTGTTGTAGAAATTGATCAAATCCAGAGCTCCCCAATTGTGAAGCCTCCGAAAGTATCCACACAAGATCCGAGCCATCAATCAGCAAAACTCCCACTATGAGTTTTAGAGAAAAATATATTTTCTATGAAAGATAGGATTTGTACTAGTTTTTCTGTTTATCATAGTTTCCTATTTATAGGAAACACTAGACCTATTAGGGCTAGTTTTTGGGTCAGTCCTAATTACTGGACTTGGACTGATTAAATGATTGGACTAATATTCTAATCTATTCAGTCTTAAGTCCAATTAAATATTAGACTCTTCTAATATTTAATTTACTTTTCTCGCTGATTGATTTTCGATCTATTTTGTGTGTGACTTCTCGGGTTCATAATTAATTGGTAGCAAAATAATATTAATCCAATTAATATTTAATTAGAACTCTTCTAATTTAATTCTTGCAAGTCGTGAGTGATACCTAGCAGTATATCATGACTACCCAACTAATGATGAATTTTAAATTCTACGAACTCTTAGTAATTATCATGCAACTAATTCCTTCTGTCTGAATCATCCCGATTGAGCCAGAGTCATGGATAGGGTCATCAAACTCTATTACTCAATCATATATCCAAATCTATTTAATCAGTAACTTATGAATAATACGTGGAATGACTTCCACTATTCTACCTCGGCCAAGGATTTCTAGTTACTCGATTAATAAATCGCATAGGATCCCTAATTGACAGATTTCGTATCTACACGCACCTATCTCCATGCCGGAATAGATCGTAACCACTGAGTACATTATCCAATCCTTGATGAGGACTAGCTTTATTGCACTAGCAAATCACGTTATCCCTAACACAAGATAACAGTGGTGTCTCAGGTCTAACGACTAATTGCACTATTACACTATACAACGAATTATTGACCATTCCATGTAATTCATTGTATTAGCGGTCATGTCCAGTCACTTGTTCTCAACAAGCACTTATACATCTAACCTTACGATATGAGACTAATCGCCCAAATCAATATCTCATATTATTTGGATGGTAGATTGTAATCCGATCTTTCTAGATAAATCAACACCCAATTAATTTATCCTACAATCGGGACTATTTTAGAATATATTTATGAATATAGATTATGTCACTCATATCCTTACTCTTAAGAATAGAACCTATAAATATTATTCTAAGGACTCTTATTTAAATAATTAATCGCATTAATTATATTTAAATAATTTGCTTATATTAAATAAATAATATAATTATTATGTCCTAAAATTGGCATTTAGGGCATATAATCCAACAATCTCTACATGTTCATGTGCTTTAAAGTCAACTATTATTGCTACCTCCTTATGGCATGCAAATATATTTGTACTTTGTGGGTAAATGTTACTGGATGTATTTCTCAACTGAATGAGGCAATACAATAGGTGATAGAATCTAGCATATTACCTCAAAGTTCTTTTTCACTCGTGCACGTACTCCTAAAGGACAACCAAATGGATGTTCATCAAATTCTCTCAAGTGGTGACCGAGTAGGTTTGTTCATGAGAGAGTCTTTACCACAACCTTTGAAGAACTATTTCACAACCTTGGCCTGTATGAACTTAGTAATGATCCTTGATATGCTAACATGAGGGGAAAACAAATGTCCAGTGTACTCTTTTTTCTTTTACTATGTTTTGTCCCATTGGGTTTTCCTAACAAGGTTTTAATTGATGAGACAGTTTGAAGTGTATAACAAGAATAGCGGAAAGCTTGCCATAGACAACCTATTACCAACCTCGATGCATAGTAGATAGAGTAGAGTCAACTGACTTGAACCATGAAAGATGGACAAACCGATTAGATAGACCTGATGTCAGCTATCTAGTGGAGAGAGGATGTCTGGTATGATAAATTGACGCGACCATACGTCAATAGCTTCCCAAAACCAGTCACTTTTTTCTCTATTTCTTTGTACTTTTTTTTCTTCACTAGGATTTTTGTCCCACTGGATTTTTTTCTAGTAAGGTTTTAATGAGGTATATTTTTAAAAACTAAATATCCAAAGGAGATTGTTATGAAATTATTCATATAGAAGTGGGCATTCATGGATCATAAAAGTTATCATTGATTATAGTCCAAAATCAAGCCCAATATGACAAAAGCCTTCTAGAAATTACTTGAAAAATAAGTTATGTTTTCCTATAAATAGGGTCTTGTATATTATAATATAATACATCTATATGAATAGAAATCTTTATTCTCTCTTGTATATTCTCTCTCTAGATTCCATTGGTCTCTTTATATTTCTCTTATTATAAAACAATTTACAACATATAATTTCAAGAATTAACTCAATAATATTTATATTGATATGCTCACACTTTTAATATGAAAAATTTGTAACTTCAAAATATTAATGCAAGCAAAAGTATAGAAAATGACAACCCAATTTTTTAATATGGAAAACCATCTTGTTGGGAGGAGTAAAGCACAGGACAAACCAGCAAAATATACTATACATGTAAAATATAATATATACAAGAATCATATTCAAGCTAGCCGCAAACTTGAGTTCCCTCAAATACTTGTATTCTCACTCTATATTTGGAGTGATCTAGTTTCTTCTATGGAGCTCTCTCTTTTCTCCATAAAACACTTCATAAATTTCTTACAATTGTATTTGGCTGTGAACTTAAAAAAATTTCTCTTATTTATCTTTTTTATTTTGATATCTTTTTTTTAATCTCATTTCCCTTTCATTGTTGAGAAGTGGATGGAGGGTTTGTACATTTCTTTTGGTCAAAAATAGGACCATAACTTTGTTGTCCTATTTGGTAGTACATTGACAAGAAGCATTTTTATAGTAATTTGATTATGAGGCACCATTTTTTTCACTGTGGGGATGAACCAATAATCGTCAGCCTATTTTAGTGTGACAAGACTTGCAAATTGACAAGTGGCACTTCCATATTAATTTGGGGAAAAATGGCAAATTTCTATGGAGCTCTCTCTTTTCTCCATAAAACACTTCATAAATTCTCATAATTGCCTATGGCTGTGAACTTTAAAAAACTTCTCTTATATATCTTTTTAATTTTGATACCTATTTTTTTTTTTAATCTTAACGCCCTTTCATTATTGAGAAGCGGATGGAGGGTTTGCACATTTCTTTTCGGGAAAAATAGGACCATAACTTTGTTGTCCTATTTGGTAATACATTGACAATATGCATTTTGATAGTAACTTGATTAGGAGGTACCATTTTCTTCAATGTGGGAATGAACCAATAATTGTCATCCTATTTTTGGTGTGACAAGACTTGCAAATTGACAAGCTATACTTTCCTATTAATTTGGGGAAAAATGGAAAATTTCTATGGAGCTCTCTTTTTTCTCCATAAAACACTTCATAAATTTCTCACAATTGTCTATGGTTGTGAACTTTAAAAAATTTCTCTTATATATCTTTTTTAATTTTGATACCTATTTTTTTTAATCTTAACACCCTTTCATTATTGAGAAGCGGAGGGAGGGTTTAAACATTTCTTTTTGTAAAAAATAGGACCATAACTTTGTTTTCCTATTTGGTAATACATTGACAAGATGCATTTTGATAATAATTTTGTTAGGAGGTACCATTTTCTTCAATGTGGGAATGAACCAATAATCGTCGTCGTATTTTGGTGTGACAAGACTTGTAAATTGACAAGCTACACTTTCATATTAATTTGGAAAAAAATAGCAAATTTCTATGGAGCTCTATATTCTGTATATAAAATACTTCATAAATTTCTCACAATTGTCAATGTTTGTGAACTTTAAAAAGTTTCTCTTATATATTTTTTTAATTTTGATTTCGCTTTTTTAATCTCAACGCCCTTTCATTGTTGAGAAGCAGAGGAAGGGTTTGTACATTTATTTTGGTCAAATATAGGACCATAACTTTGTTGTCCTATTTGGTAGTACATTGACAAGATGCATTTTGATAGTAATTTGGTTAGAAGGTATCATTTTCTTCAATGTAGGGATGAACCAATAATCGTGGTCCTATTTTGGTGTGACAAGACTTGCAAATTGACAAGCTACACTTTTATATTGATTTGGAAAAAAAATGAAAAATTTCTATAGAGCTCGCTCTTTTCTTCATAAAACACTTCATAAATTTCTCACAATTGTCTATGATTGTGAACTTTAAAAAAATTCCCTTATATATATTTTTAATTTTGATACCATTTGTTTTTAATCTCAATGCCCTTTCATTGTTGAGAAGCGGATTGAAGGTTTCTACATTTCTTTTGTTCAAAAAATGGACCATAACTTTAATGTCCTATTTGGTAATACATTGACAAGATGCATTTTGATAGTAACTTGGTTAGAAGGTACCATTTTCTTCAATGTGGGGATGAACCAATAATTGCCTCCCTATTTTGGTGTGACAAGACTTGTAAATTGACAAGCTGCACTTTCACATTAATTTGGGAAAAAATGGCAATTTTTTATGGATCTATCTCATTTCTCCATAAAACACTTCATAAATTTCTCACAATTGTCTATGACTGTGAACTTTAAAAAAAATTCTCTCATATATCTTTTTAATTTTGGTACCATTTTTTTTTAAATCTGAACGCCCTTTTATTGTTGAGAATCACACGGAGGGTTTGCACATTTCTTTTGGTCAAAAATAGGACCATAACTTTGTTGTCCTATTTGGTAATACATTGACAAGATGTATTATGATAGTAATTTGGTTAGGAGGTACCATTTTCTTCAATGTGGGGATGGACCAATAATCGCCGTCCTATTTTGGCGTGACAAGAAACAACATAACTTACAATCTAGCAATTAAACAACCCCCGAACTTTTTCTTACCATTCAACCACTCAAGCAACTACACTAGCCCCCTCGGAAACCAACCAAAAGCCACCTAAAACAAGCCCAACAAGTCCAAAATTGACAATGCACCTAGGCTGAAATTTTGGACTTTTACCATGGCATTCAAATTGAAAATTTGGCATTACAACATTACTACACAATAAATAACAAGTCTATAGAAGCAAGTCTCATATTAATTTGGGAGAAAAGGGCACAAATGGTCCTTATTATATCATTAAAATTTTAAATTCGTCTCTATTATTTAAAATTTATCAATTTAGTCTCAGTTGTTTCTCAAAAATTTTAAATTCGCATATATTATTCAAAATTAGTCAATTTAGTCTTATTGTTTTTCAAAAAAATTCAACTAAATTGACTAATTTTAAATAATAGGAGTGAATTTAAAGTTTTTAAAGAAATAATAGGGACTAAATTGGATAATTTTGAGCAAGATGGATGAATTTAAAATTTTATAAAAATAATAGAGACTATTTAATTTGGTGGAAAATTTGTGCAAATGTTCCCTATTGTTTCCTTAAAATATTAAATCCGTCCTAATTATTCAAAATTAGTCAATTTATCCATATTCTTTTTCAAAATATTCAATTTAGTCCCTACCTAAATTAATTAAATTTTGAAATTTTTTTAGGAATAATACAGACGAAATTGAATTTTTTTTTTGAAAAATAATAGGGATTAAACTGTCTAATTTTGAACAATAGAAACAAATTTGATTTTTTTTTTAAAGAATAAAGGCTAAATTAATTAATTTTTAACAATAGGAACAAATTTAAAATTTTAAAAAAATAATAAAGACTATTTTTGCAATTTTTGTTAGGAGGCACCATTTTCTTCAAAATAGAATGAACTCATAAATGTTGTCCCATGCATTTTGGCATGCTATAGCTAGTAAATTGATACACTGCACTTTGATAGTAATTTTATTGGGAGGCACCATTTTGTTTCCAAATGGGGGTCAACCTATCAACGCCATCTATTTTTGATTGACGCCTATTGTGAATTGATCCTTGGTAATTTTACTAAAAGGCTAAAAGGCACCATTGTTTTTCGAAAAAAAAAAAGGATGATCCCATCAAGTTTTTATGTATTCAAGAATTTGAGTCATGATTAATAGAATCAAATATTATCTACTTTTAGAAATAGTTAATAAACATCGAGAAATGATAAATATGAGAGACGGTAATTTATGATACCAACTTCTTCAACTAAAATCAATAGATCAAGTATGAAGGCTAGAAATTCAACACTGGATCTACACTATAGGAGTTGGACTCCTTATAAATAAGGACCTTTTTATTAACATGAATCAGCAGTATATCTAACAGTATCGCATTCCACATTCCACAAGCTTAGGCTTGAAACTAACCTCCTATCTTATCAACCATGCAGTCATTAGTAGTGTCTCAAATCACCACTGAGCCACATGCATGGACTCTACCTGGCTATACCACCACCAAGCAACACCATGCAACCACCAAATTTCGACGATTGTCACCAGTCTCAGCAGTGACAACACCATCATTGTGCCCCCAAGTAGCACATTCAATGCCACCAGCAAAAGTGGAAGTTTTCAAATCACTAGAATCTTGGGCTTCACAGTGGGTCCTCCCACTCTTAAAGCCTGTAGACAAATGCTGGCAGCCGAACGATTTTCTTCCTGATCCGTCACAACCATCCGATGACTTTATCGAACAAGTTCGAGCTCTCCAGGAACGGACCTTTGGGCTTCCTGATGATTATTTTGTGACGCTAGTGGGTAACATGATTACTGAAGATGGATTGCCTACTTTTATGATTTCCCTCAGTACATTGGATGAGGTCTGTGATAAGACCGGGTGTAGTTCAACCCCATGGGCCACCTGGACTAGGGAATGGGCTGCTGAGGAGAGCAGGCATGGCAATCTGCTTAGGACCTATCTCTATCTTTCAGGTCGTGTTGATATGCAGATGATAGAGAGGACAATGCAGTATTTGATTGGTGCTGGAGGGGTAAGTTTGATTACTTCTCTTCACTATCCGATGCATGACTGTTTAGGGCTTACATTTTCTTTTTGTACACTTTTAGTGTCCCTTGGTAGTAAACTTGATTCTTTTGATTGATCATGGCTACATACTCGTATATTTATTATTGCTTCTACTTCAGTAACTTCATTTTCGATAAGAATATTTAAAGAGTACTCCATTTTAATCACCTATTTATTAGTTTTTAGGCACATTCTTATAAAGGCGGAGCCAGAAATCTAATGTTGGAGGGGTCAAAAAAAAATTGTACAGTGTTTTTTGTATAGTATTTTTTGGGTTAGTAGAAATTAAACTCAATTTTTACAGTTTATTTTCTTTACAGTTTTATTAAAGAATTTGGTTATGGTTTCATATTACGGTGTTTTTAAAGATTTAGTAAGCAAAATAATCGTTCCAAACATATTTTTGAATATCAAATGATTTACATTTTGGATGCATCATAAGAATAAGATATTATAATAATTCTATTAAAAAAATATATATATACCTAATAGTATAATATTCAATTGATATACCAATAATCGAACCCAAGTTGTAGCCCCATTTCATTTTCAACGCAAATTACAAATGCACTAAGCACCTCAAAGTTATATATATTTATCAACTCAAAGTTGAAAGTTATATATGTATATCTAAATCTAATAGACATACACATAGTAGGGGAAAAAAACTAAGTTATACATATCTATCTAAATGTAATAGACATACACATACTAGACAAATGCACTAAACACCTCAAAGTTATACATATTTATCAGCTCAAAGTTGAAAGTTATATATTAGACATACTAGCAAAAAATACTAAAGTTACATCTAATAGACATACACATACTAGAAAAAAACTAAATTATATATATCTATCTAAATCTAATAGATATACACATACTAGCAAAAAACTCGCAAAAAATAAAATGAATATTATACTACTAACTAACTTCATGTTTTTAAGGACCTATATAACTTTTTTTTATTTTTAGTTGGGGAGGGGCAAATCTGTTTTTTATAAAGAAAATCCATTACTTTTTTTTTTTTTGAGGTTGGGGGGCCGGGGGCCCCTCAGTCTCCCCTCCTCTGCCCCAGCATTCTTAATTGACATGACAAAAAAAAGAGAGAAATACAAAATAGATGTTAAGTTGGTACACAAAATGTGGTGTACACAAGGGCAGAGATAGAAATTTGATATTTGGGACCCAAAATTCAATGAAAAAGAATAATGATATTAAACATTCTAAACATAACAAGTGTAAAAAAATATTTTTTTTTGCAAAAATAATATAGGATTATGTAAAGGATGATTCTAAAAACACATTTGTATTGGTATTATTAGATGCAAAAAGTTGTTTTTACATTAATAGATTCTGAGTCAACATCCTTTTCTTTTCTTGTTAAAAGCTGGTTGAATATGGAGATTGGAAAAAGGGAAACGGAAAAGGAAAGTAGGAAGACCCATAAATTTTTTAAGAATATACATATATTAAAACAAATAACTGGAGGCTTAAGGGGGCCGGTCTCCCTTTAGTCTCCCGTTGACTCCACCCCTAGGTGTACATATAAAAGATGATGATAATGATGAAAAAATGATGATATCTAGAATTTCTTTTATTTAAGTGAGATGCTACACACTTCAAAAAGTAGACCAACAACCATGTTATTCATACAAAATTGGTGCCATAATACAGGACTTTGGGGCTGAACGCAACCCCTACATGGGATTTGTATACACATCATTCCAAGAGCGAGCTGGATCTCTGTTACATGGCAACACAGCTAGACTGGCCAAGGAGGGTGGTGATTTACAGCTAGCAAAGATATGTGGTACAATTGCATCAGATGAGAAGCGCCACGAGATCGCCTATACAAGAATTGTCGAAAAACTTGTTGAGGTCGACCCAAATGAAATAATGCTAGCCATAGCTAACATGATGAGGAAGACAATCAAAATGCCAGCCCACCTCATGTATGATGGCCAGGATGCACATCTCTACGGCCATTTCTCGGCTGTGACGCAGCGGCTTGGTATTTATACAGTGAGTGATTATGCCGACATTTTGCAGTTTTTGATCGGAAGGTGGAGGTTGGAGAAGCTGGAAGGATTAACAGGTGAAGGGAAGCATGCACAAGAGTTTGTGTGTGGGCTACCGCCTAGGATTAGAAAATTACAAGAGCGAGCTGATGAAAGAGCCAGAAAATTGGGGCCTCGAGGACAAAAATTCAGCTGGATTTTCAACAAGGAAGTGACTTTCTAGATGGCCCGCACACACATATATAATATTATATATAGATACATATTATATAAAATATTTTATATAATATGTATCTAAATATACACGGAAAAAATATATATGACCAGCATTTTAATGTATTAAACTTATGACCAACTATATTTTATTTTTTTGGTCTTTTTTTTTTGGTCTGTGATAAATAAAAAAAACTATGAAAGTAAAGAGAAAATAAAAGAGAGGAAAGGAAAGAATAAATTTGTATTATCATGTAACTCAAGGTCTTATTTATAGCAAAGGTTTTAGAAAAGTTGCTTGTCACTAAATACTTTTTGGGCATAGAATACAAGGTCCAATCTATCACTATTTTGGTGGAGTTCGGATAATCATGAACTATATTAAGGTGAATATCCACAATACTTCCCCTTTGAATATTCATCCTTCAAGAATATATCTCATTACAATTTTATAAGGAAAAAATTTGATGGGGGCAAAATCCTAGTAAAGGAAAAAGAGCACATTATTCTTATTATATATACTTCAAACTGCCTTATTAAAAATATTGCTAGCAAAACCTAGCAAACGAAATTATATATTTGTCGCACCTCATGTTTGCATATCATGAATGATATTTTAATTCACGCATGCAAATTTTATAAGATAGTTTTTCAAATATTATGGTAGACAATGTTTTTGTGAACAAACCTGCTAGTTTGTCACTTGAGTGAATTTGATTACCATCTATTTCACCTTCTTTTGGGAATTCATGCATGAAAAAAAAATTTAGAGTGATATGCTTAGTTCCATCGCGCTTAATATAGCCTTCTTTTACTTGAGCAATATTGTCTAGGCATGTACAGTTCAGCAAGATATGGGACTTTAATGAAGATAACGAAATATATGTTAGTGTAAAACTGTATTTTACTAATAAATTAACAAAAGAATATTGTCTAAACATGAGCGGTTCACCAAGATATGGGACTTCAATGCCAAGAATTTAATATACCATTGGCATTGAGATATGGTATTTTAGGATTATGGATTATTTTGTTATCTCCTCGAGGATGAAAAGGGTCCCTTTAATAGCAAGGATCAAACCATTGAGAAACTTATAGTATAAACTTTATCGCTTCAATTTTATTTTTTTGTAAGTCGATTGATGAACAGTCTAAT